>JAPMOQ010006428.1:1677110-1737273 GCA_026543055.1 Argiope trifasciata | reverse complement strand
TAAATTTTTAGAAAACTATTATAATAAAATAACTAAATATATGATGTATCAGTGTTCTGTTTTCTATCTCGTAATACTCATCTAATCTAATAAAATTAATTTCTGAATAACATATTTATTCTATCACAAATAAAGATTATCTGGAAATTCTGTAATTAATATCCAGTATGTCCTGTTTATCTGATCTAAAACTGAGCGCCCCCCCCCCCTCCACACACACTATATTAGATTAGTACCTGAAGTAAACTAATTAAGTAAAGTAAATTTTTAGAAAACTATTATAATAAAATAACTAAATATATGATGTGTCAGTGTTTTCTATCTCGTAATACTCATCTAATCTAATAAAATAATTAATTTCTGAATAACATATTTATTCTATCACAAATAAAGATTATCTGGAAATTCTGTAAAATAAATTAATATCAAGTATGTCCTGTTCATCTGATCTAAAACCGAACACACACACACACACACACACACACACACACACACACACACACACACACACACACACACACACACACATATATTCTTTTTCAAATAAATATATTTTGCTGTTTGTATCAGAATCTCAAAAAGGTCAACAGGTTTCCTTATGTTTTCTATGTAAGAACTGATTTTCAAATAACCAAAGTCATTCATAATTCCATCGTTTTCAGAAAATTGTAAAGCCTCTTTTATAGGAGTAATTTTGACAAACCTATTGAAATTTTATGATCATAACTTGGTCTTAGAGGGCTATTCAGTTTATCTCCCTACACTTCCTACGTCCTCTTCCCACCTCATTCATTTATCACATCGTTTTGTAATAAAAAGAAATTTACATTTTTGTTATAATTTTTCCCTGTGCACAGATATGAAATGGAGAGTGTGATGTTAATAAACTTCTTTAAAAGTGGACATTCATTTTTTTCTGTTTCATTGTTTGAGTAGAGTTCTTAATTTCTTTCAGGTTTCCTAGTCACATTCATATCATCATCAGTTGTGAGTGGATTTACATCTGCAGCAGCTATCACCATAGCAACTACGCAAATTTCAGTATGTTAGTTTGAATGTCTATAAGTAATATAAATTAGTCTGTAAGTAATATAAATTCAGTATGTTATCTGAACTTATATTACTTATTTAATATACAAAATGACAACAAAAATGATTGTAGACATTTATGAACTGTGTTTGTAAATTATAATATTTATGTGATAAATTTGTGATTGCATGTAGTTATCTATACTTATAATAAAGCTCAATGTGTGTGTGTGTGTGCGTGTGTGTGTGTGTGTGTTGGCGCTCTACAGGCCAGACCGTTGGACCTACAGCTACCAAATTTGGTACATGTGTACCTTGGAGGTTGGGAATGTGCACCTCGGAGCTCTTTTTTCGAATTTTTAATTAGAATTTGAATTAATTAAAATTTAAGCGAAATTTCGACTTTTTTCCGCTATAACTTCCGAAAATATTATCGCACAAACATGATTTTAACATCAATTTAAAGATAAAAAAATTAGCTTTCTAATGGTATCAGTATTTTAATGTATAACTTAAGCGTCTATTTTTAACGAATTTTTAAAGAAATATTTTAACTATTTTTTTTGAGCACGTGACTGGATAAAATAAAAGAAAACAATAACGGAAGTTCAAATAAAAACAAAACTTTCATCGTAAATCAAGTCTAAAGAAATGCAACTTTTAGCACGTGACTGGATAAAATAAAAGAAACATAAAATGTGATATTTTCTACAAAAATAAATGGAAAGCAAAGGTTTCTATAATCTTTTGCAATATCTAAATCATTTATTCAACAAATCTTCTTTATTTATGGTAAACCTGATTGAATTTAGACAGGATATGCATTGAAATCCCGACTTAATGACATATTTCTATTATCGTTTACAATATCTGGATCATTAATTCAATAATTTTTTTTCATTATAAAATGTGATAGTTTCTAAAAAAATAAATGCAAAGCTAAGGTTTCTATAAAATCTGCAAGAGCACGTCAAAGGGAAAAAATTAAGTTTTATTACCGTGCTGTAAGTTCAAATTTAAAAAAAAACTATCATCGCAAATTAAATCTGAAGAAATGCAACTTTTAGCACGTGACTGGATAAAATAAAATAAATATACAATGTGATATTTTCTTTAAAAAATACAAGGCAAAAGATTCTATGATCGTTTGCAATATTTAAATCATTAATTGAATAAATTATCTTTATTTATACAGGATATGCATTCAAATTAATTTCCAATGACCAATTTGTAAAATATTATTAATAGGCATATATATTGTTTAGTACAATTAATTTGATCTAAATGAAGTAAATAATTACATCTTATGTAGCTTGAGTCAAACAATGCATTTATGAATAATGAGTTTTAGATTTCTTCATAATTTGCTCTGTGAGCCATATTTTGCAAAATATTTTTATTAATATTTTAAATAAAAGTTGCTACATCAATCAGTCTTCTAAATCAATCATTAAAACTGACTGATTTATAAAATTAAAGAATATTATTAGAAAAACGCGTTCTTTTAGAGCTTTCAGTCCATCATCATCTTAAATAAAATATTAATTTCAGGCCAATCAATGCCCGGAGTTACTTCAAAGCTAATGAATATGTGATTTAATTGAAAATTTTAGAACGCATTACTAATGGCGAACCAGCTGGTCGCCAAAGGCGGCTAGTACTAAATGTAATAAACTGATGATTACTCATAATTACTGCTGATTATTCATAGTTACTCTTAAGTTTAGTGGTGATTGTGAATAATCACTGTAATTATAATCAATATACTAATTAATCTCTAGATTAATCGAATTTGCCATTACATATTATTAAAAATAGGCTGCACTTTCTAATAAACTATCATTATTTGAAATTCTACTGAACATTTGAAATGCTTTTTTATTCTCTTTGGTAATTAGTAGAAAAGACTAATTAATAGCATGTATGCATGAGAAAACTCTTTGATGCTTTAAATTTGTTTTAGGGTATTTTTGGCATGAGTTCTAAATCTGATGGATTCATTGATGATGTTTATCATTTTTTTTCTGGAATAAGTCAAGGAAACATAAGGTAATCAAAGTTTGCTCATTTAATTTCATATATATATATTTACTGATAATAATAGATGGTTCTGTCTATAACTGTTGCAGTCATTGAAATTTTGTTTAAAAATAAACATTAAAAGGAGAGTTTACTGCTATTAAAAATGGTGATGCTATCTGATTAAATGTTATATTGCTTAATTTTATTTATTTGTGAAAGCATGTTTTTGAAAAAAAAAAAAAAAAAATCCTGTTACGTAATAGCTGAAAAATATTATAGAGCCTTAGGAGTGATTAAGAGGTGGTTTATAAAAGCTTATTGAAATATATGAATTTTTATTTACAACCATAATAAAGTTGATTGACTTATTAAACTTTTTCTTTGAACTATCAAAATTAATACAATTACTTATTTTATATCATTATTGGAATTTTCTTTCTCATTGTGAATAATGCTAATATATATTTAATATGTCAAAATCCTATATTTTTTATAAATTTATTTTGTAAGGGGTATATATGGTTGTAATTATCATTGTATGTAAATGATTTGTTATATACATGTTTGAATTATTGCTTTCCATTTAAAGTAGTTCAAGTGTGCATTAAAATCTAATCCGTTACTTTTAAGATATGAAGTGATATAAAAATTTGCTTACTTTTGAAATTTATGAAGGATGGAGGTTTGTTTCTGGCATCTGCTCCTGAAGGAGTTCTTGAAAAATATTTACTGATAAAATTATTGGTTATGTTTTGATTCTTAATTTTATTGCTACCATGTTTGATAGGGGAGAGGCATTGATATATTTTATTTGTTCCCCCCAATTTTAGTGCATATATATGAATTAAGATATCTATTTATTTATTTTAGATATTGGGATATGACAATGGGGTTTTGCAGCATAGCTTTCCTTTTTATGTTAAAAGTGAGTATATAAAAAGGCACAAAGAAAGAAAATCATTTGAAAATGAAATGGACAACTTTTTAAATACTTATTGATATTTTCATGTTATATTTTCTTTTGAATACTTTTTAAAAATAAGTGTGTTTTAAAATTAAATTATTATGTTGGCAAAAATGTCAATCATAAATAGCTAAAAACTTATTGTTAATTTTTTTATTAATTTCTAAAGTAAGCTATTTTACTTTCAAAATCAGTTGTTTAACTTAAATGAAATATTTCTTTCATTTATATCATTATTATATATATTCATTTACTAACATTCCAGGAAATAATGAATTGTACTTTTGATTAGAGACTTGAATATATTTTGTAGTATTGCACCTCTTTGAATCTTTCTTGCTGTGGTTCGAAAGCTCAGAGGATACTAGAAATTCTGCTGAAAACAATGAGCATTGGTAAATATATTTCAAAAATTGTACATTTTTTATGTTTCCTTCTCCCCACCCCTCTGTTTCCTTTTATTTCCTCTTGTCATTTATTGTTTACAAATTAAGAAATTTTTGCATCATTTTTATTATTATTTGGATTTTTAAATGATATTTTACGTTAAGATAGAGTTTTATTCAATTTTGCCCCTCAGATACATTATTGCTAAGTTACTGCTGGTTTTATTTATTGCTAACACAGATGAAGTGAAAACATATAGGTATTGGTATATGTTATGCAACAAGGATTCATCACTATGTCAGACATTATCGTATAATAAATATATCAAAATATAGACTGTACTGTTGATTATTTGCTGTTTGTTATCCAACTAAAGTTAATCAGCTTAATAATAAAAGAATTTCTCTTTAATATGTAATAAATTTTGGGAAATACAGGATATTCATTTAAACTTCTAAGTGTACAGAATATAAATTTATCTCATTTGCTGTGATCTTTTAAAAAATGTTATCTCCATAATTATTTTTTAAAATTTGCAATAAACACTTCACAAGATAGAGAAATCTTGTGAATCGTTTTTATGGCTCTTTCTTAAATTAATTAGTTATTTTTTATTGTGTTTTTTAAAAATTATGATAAAAATAAAAGCAAATGTTAAATTACGACAGAAATAGAAGCAAATGTTAAATTATGTCAAAAATAGAAGCAAATTTCGGTCATGCTAAATTTTTATGTTAATGCATTTGCCTATACTATTATTTCTTCAGCTAGGAATGCTCTACTTGTGCTGTCATGTGCTGGTGTTGCTGCAATTCTCATATCATACAACATTGATGAACTGACTCTGACTCATGAAGTCAAAGCAGGATTGCCTCCGTTCGAATTCCCGATTTTTTCACTTCATTATTTTAATAATGTCACAAATGAAACTATTGACAAAAGTTTTATTGACATTGTTCAGGTATTACCTTTACTTTGATGCAAAAACTTTACTTTCAGCTCAATTTAAAATAACTTTTGCACTTTTTTTATTGCTGATATAATTTTTAGAGTTGGCCTTGATGCAAAGTTTGCATTTTTATTAGCAGCCAGGCTGATTTACTGCTTTTAGAATGTAATTAATTTAATACGAGTACCTCATAAAACTGATGAAAATAGAATTTTATTTCACTTTTTGAAATAGCATAATACTTATTTTTTATAAGAGTTGCCACAATTATGAATTGATGTTCTTATTTAAACTTTTTAATATTGTGACAGACTATCAACTTTCAATGATTAAAGTATTTAAATTACTGTACAATGATTAAAATAAAATATTTGAATAAAGAAAAAAATTTTGAAATTGATATAATTCTTATTTTGTTCTTTTGTAATATGTATTAAAAGCTTATTTATTATTATACAAAGATCTTTATCAATATAAGCTTACTACTTTCACCATAATTAATTTAATAAATATTTTTTTAGGATATGGGTACAGGACTTATCATTATCCCTCTACTATGTTTATTGGAGGCAATAGCTATTGCAAAATCTTTCTGTGAGTTTTTTTTATTACATACTAGTTGCCTTTGGCAACCATCTGGTTTGCCATGAGTAATGCATTCTAAAATTTTAAATTAAATACTTACATATTTTGCTCTTTTTATAACTTCTCAGCCAAATGTATGTAAGCTTCAAGCTTTAATAGCCATGTGACTCATATTATTATAGAAGCCTTACGATTATTTGCTCATTGTACTATAAATCTCTCTGATTTGCAATCGGCTGCTGCGGAATTATGTGGAAAATACCACATCTTATATTTATTCCATAACATTGCACTACCATTTCAACACATGCTGAGCACACACATCCCTTGTTTTATTTTTCAATGAGAATTAATTTAATCCTTCTGTTTGAATTTTTGTGAGTGACGGCCAAGCACTGGTACATTCTTAATGTGCTCTTGCAGATTAAATTCTACTTTCATTTTGTGAGAAATTAGTTGTTGGAAAGTATAGTTACAGTATTTTTTTAAAAAAATTCATTAAAAATAAGAACTTAATTTATAGGTTAAAACATTATTATCAATGAAAAAAAGTCATTTTTAAAAGGATATGAAAAACAGTTTCGTGCTGTTATGTTATCGGAAGTTATCGCAGAAAAATTCAAAATGTTGGCTTGATTTTTAATTAATTAAAGTTTCAAAAAAATTCCATCTAGGTATACTTTTTCATCCTAAAAAGTAAATATGCTCATACCAAGTGTGGTATTTCTAGATTATATGGCTTGGTGTTTAGTGACGTAACACACACACGCGCATTCATTCCTATACGCAAACACACATTCATTTGATTATCAGCCTTGAAGTAATTCGAGGCATTGATTGGCCTGAAATTCATATTTTCTTTAAGATGAAGGATGGAAAGGTCTAAAAGAACGCGTTTTCATAATAATATTCTTTAATTTTATAAATCACTCGGTTTCAATGATAGACTGATTGATGTAGCAACTTTTATTTAAAATATTAATAAAAATATTTTGTAAAATATGGATCACAGAGCAAAGTACGAAAAATCTGAAACTCATATTCATCAATGCATTGTTTGACTCGAGCTACATAAAATGTAATTATGTACTTCATTTAGACCAAGTTAACAGTAATAACAATGTGTAGGCCTATTACTAATGATTTTCAAACTAGCCATTGGGCCCGAATTTGAATACGTATCCGGTATAAATTCAATCAAGTTTACCGTAAATAAAGATTTATTAAATTAATGATTTAGATATTTCAAGCGATCATAGAAATCTTTGCTTTGCATTTCTTTTTCTTAGAAAATATCACATTTAATTTTATATTATTTTATTCAGTCATGTGTTGACAGTTAAAATTTTTAAAGTTTTAATTTACAGTAATAATTGATTTTTTTAAAAATTTGAACTTCTGTTAATATGACGGCAACACGTTGATAAAAGCTGATTTTCCGCCCTTTGACGTGCTTGTGTAAATTAAATTTTGTTTTGCCCGAAATATATTGTTGAAAAATATGGTTAAAATATTTCTTTAAAAATAGAGGCTTAAATTATATGTTAAAACATTGATACCATTAGAAAGCTAATTTTTTAATCTTTAAATGGATGTAAAAATCTCATTTTTTGCGATTTAAAAATATTTTTGCGATTTAAATGTGATGTAAAAATCATTTTTGTGATATTTAATTAAAATTACGAAAAAATTCCTCAGAGGTGCACATTCTCGGTATTCAAGGTGTACACGAGCCAAATTTGGTGAAGGTATGTAGAATGTCAACACATTCATTCATACAGATGTTGAGCTTTATTATAAGCACTGGCGCCGCCTTTGACGACCTGTTGGTTTGCCAATGTTATGCTGTTTAAAATTAGCAGTTAAATTCTTTTTGTAATGTCATTGCTAATTAAATACTTTATGTGACTTGTCATTTAATATCTGCTTCATCAAAATATTTTTAAGGTTCAAGTTTTGGTAGTCATATAATTCAGTCATGCAGTTATAAAGGTTTTAAGCCTGTAATGTACTATATATCCCTGATTATCCATCAGCTCCTGCAAAATTTCAACTTTAAATTAAAATGGGAAATTATTAAACTGCAATTTGATATAAAAACATTTTTTTACCTAAACCTATGATTTTTTAAATATAAGTAAAAGAGAATCATTATGTGTACTATAGAATAATTTCAATAACTTTAGTAATATTTCAATAATTATTCAACTTAGATTCATCATAAAATTCAGTTTTTATTTTTACTTTCAAAATGACTTTAATGATGCAAATAATAATATTTTATTTTATTTAGGTCTAAAAACATAATTAAAAAAATATTAAGTCTATAAATTTTATATATTTTTTAATTCTAAGGAATTCATATTCTACGAAATGTTCTTGACACTTCAACTTTCAAATAAATGAATGAAGGTTTCTATCTTCTATTACCAAATTTGATCGACTTATGAATTTTTGTATAGAAATGTTTGGAACATTTAATATTTTCATTCTTAGTCTAGTCAGTCTTTTGAAATCCTGGGTGGTGATTGGAGTATCATCTTTTAAAATTGCCAGTTTTTAATGAATAGTGATGTTCAAATATTCATAAACCAGTCAGTTTTAGAGACTGAGTTAATTGAAGTTTATATCTTTTTATTTAAAAGCTAAACACTCTTCATTTTTTAAAGTATTTATAGACTCATGTTAAATACTATGTAGTTATTTACCTCATTTAGACCCTTTTTATAAATGCATTTCTATTATATATATATATATATATAATAGAAATGCATTTATAAAAAGGGTCTAAATGAGGTAAATAACTACATAGTATTTAACATGAGTCTATAAATACTTTAAAAAATGAAGAGATATTAAACCATGTTTATCTTAAATAAAGCTGCTTTATTTAATCAATAATATAGTAAAAATCATAAAAGATTTTCTTCGCATTTTTTTTTTAGAAAAAGAATATTTCATTTTTATTTCATTTAATACAGACACATAATTTCATTTTTTTATGTTGAATTTGCAATACTCGTTTATTTATTTTTTAATTTAGTTAATTAATTAATTTTTTAATTTCATGAATAAAATAATGCTAGAGTTATCTATCAAACATTAAGAATGAATATTGGTATTACTAAAAATTAAAATGTGGTTTGGAAATGATTTATTCTAAAACTATTCTTGATGTTTACATTTTCTAAAATATAAATATCTGAAATATTCTATATGTTTCATTGTTAACATAAAATAAAAATTCAAGGTATTACTTTTGATTTATCAGATTGCTTTTCATTTAAAATGCCTGGGAGATATTTTTGGAAGATCTTTGTAATTTTGTGTGAGTACTACGTAATAAAATATAAATGTAGAAACATTCTTTTGAAAATTTCTAGATTTAACTCTTCTTCATATCAAATTGATTGATAGAATTACTAAACAGTCAATTCAATTCAAAAACAATCTTGTTAGTTTCTATTTTGTGAAAAAATAAGAGAGTAGGAAAGAGAGCAAGTCACAGAAATTGATGGTTCTATAGACTTAGTACAATTATTTGTATGTTTGAATGTCTTTAAAAAAATAAACTATGCAGAAAGAACAATTAAACCATTCATATTTTTTAAAAAATTTCTTTATAGGATTTTAACATTTTTCTGTATGTCATTTTAAACATTTGGTTTTCCATTTTTTTATATGTTTTATAAAATGTTATGCTTTTCTTAGCAAAGGGTAAAAAGATAGATGCTACACAAGAAATGATTGCATTTGGTAAGTTTGTATTTATCTAATATTTTCTGGACAAAATTCATATTTTGTTACCCTAATTAATACAAATGTAAATTTTATAGGTGTTTGTAACATCATGGGATCATTTGTTTCTTCATATCCTGCAACTGGTAGCTTTTCTAGGTAAGGAATTATTTTATTATTGTTGATAAAATTTCATATATTGAAGAACATTTCTTAAAGAAAGGATTAATAAGAACAATTTATGAACTCTAATAGAGTTCATCATTTTTAATGCTGTTATTTAAAAAAAATTATTATGATTATCAGAAAAGCTATAACTATAAAAGTAAGTGTCATGACAAAGTGGCTTATTTAACAATTCTTAAATAACAACAGTAAGAAAATTTATAGCATCCTCCTAAAAATATGATTGAAATTTATTCTTAAGTGTTTTATTTTTCCTTTATGAATTGACTCAAATATCATTAATCACATATTGATACGTATAAATATTTTACTTGTATAATCAGAAATAGTTTTAGATAAGATATTTGTTTGTTAGTAAAAGAAAAAAAAGTTTTTGTGAAATTATAGCAGTAGTGAGAAAAAGTTATAAAATAAGCTTCAAAAAGTTATCAGATACTGAATTAGCATAATTACATTTCATAAAAAATAATAAGAAAGTTTTAAATCTAGGCTTCATAAGAATTAAAAAAAAGTTGCGTTTTAAAATAGAAAACTTTTTTGTTGTTGTTGTTGATTCATAGAGTTTTAGTCTAAGTATTGCTTTTTAAGTATTGTATGAACTTTTTTTTTCTTTAGTGTTCAATTTATTCTTATCAGTTATTTTGTTTTTATTTATTTTTGATTATTCAGTATATATATTGGATAGTCAGCCCATTCTAATTAATTAATTGTTGTATATCAATTTTGTGATTAACTCTGCGTAAAATATCTGTTCAATACATTAATTTATTTTCAGTATAGCTGATCTGTATTATTTTTTAATATTTTATTTTTAGATATCACTCTAGGTATATTAAATATTTTGCTTCAATTTAATACATTTAGGTATCAGTTGAAATAGGCCAGAAATTAATCTGTTTGTTTTATCAGAACTTAAATATGATTTAAAATAAAATCATTTATTAACTTTTAATATATAGCAATATAGGAAAAAATTTCTATTGCATTTTTGCAGAACTGCCATAAATTATAGCAGTGGTGTCCGTACTACAGCTGGTGGTATAGTTACAGGTACTTTTTCTTTTTCATATATAAATATTTGTCCCTTTTAAAATTTGTTTGAAGCTTTTGGTAAATATACATTTTATTTTCAGGTAGTCTTGTGCTGTTAGCCTTAGGATTCATGTCTCCATATTTTAGATTCATTCCCAAAGCTTCATTGTCTGCCCTTATATTCATCTCTGTCCTCAATATGGTACATTACGAAGATGTTATCATTATGTGGAGGTCAAATAGTAAGTTTTCTTAGGAATTTTGTACACTATCACTGATATTTCATTAAGTGTTTAGTTTGGTAAGGGGAAAAATTAAAAAGTATAATTTTATTTTTTTCTTCAATCATTGATTTGTTATTTGATTATTTCTAAAAGTTTATATAATAAGGAATTATTTTTTAAATACTGAGCCTAAAGGTAATAAATACTTATCATTTCATTGAAAATAAGAAACTAGTTTTTTTTTTTTTTTTGGGACTACATTGATTTTACCAAAAAAAAAAAAGTGAATGATTGAATATATTTTTGGTAAAAAATATTTTTTTGTACAGTTATATGAATTTAGTTCATTTAAAATTATATCATAATCAAAAAATAAATAAGATTTTATTTTGGAAATATATCTTTGTTTTTCAAATATATGAATAACAATGTGTTAAAAAATATACAATTATTATAAATGTAATTACTGAAAACTTTGTACATATTCTCAGCAATTAATATTGATTACTTAAACAATTTATTAAATTAGTAGTAATTACACTTTATTTCAAAATTGATTTTTATCTTGGTTTAGTTTAATGATTTCTTATTTGCATTTTGCACTCATTACTTTTTCACATCAGCTTGTGTGTAGTTATCTCCTCTTTTATGGTTTGATTGATTCAGTGTTGTTTTTTATATCATTCTTTTTATTTTTCATCAAAATTTTGCAAAGCTTTTATAAACTCTTTTGCTTATTAGCTATTCTTCAATATTTCTTCCTAAACATTTTTATAGCTCTTGTCTTATTAAATACATTGCACATATATAGGCTTACTTTTCCTCCGTCTACTAATAATATTTTGTGCTTTTATTTACATATTTTCAAAGGTTGTTTTAGGTTCCCTTGAATATTCTTTCTGTTTCATTAATTTTTATGTCTATTTAATTTTTAATTTAATTACACTAATGCATAAAAACTGGTGTCTATGTTAGTAACTATTTCTTAAATTTCATCAACAAATCTGCAGTATGGAATAATCATTTCATTTATAATCATTTGCATTATTTTTAATCACAATTGTATTGCATTTTGTTGTTGTTTCTTTTATTTTATACACACATAATAAATGCTTAACATAAATACATATACAAATAAATTAATTATTGCTTTTTTTTCTTCTTGTCTCCTCCCCAAACAGAGCTGGACCTTTTACCATTTGGTGCTACCTTCATTTTATCATTCATTTTAGGATTAGAGGTATTTTTGTTTCTTTACATATAGAATTTAAATATATATATATATCAATAACTTTATATTAGAAATGGAATTTTGATTTTATTCTGCTTAAACTTTACACTTGATAGCTAGAATGTTAATTTCGATTATATTTAGTGCTGTCTTAAATTACAAGTATTCTGATTCAAAAGGATAAAATCTGGATTTCTTATTAATGGAGATTTAGATTTTAATAAGGATAGAAGATGTATAATAAATCATAAAAATCTTTGTAATGTACTGGCAAAAAATCAATGTGTAAATCATTATTTTTATTCAAATATAAAATATAAATGCAAAAATTGTTTACATATTATTTGTCAAATATCAAATATTTATGAAGATTTTTTATTTTAACAAATGAAATTGGTTTTTGTCATATTATTTTTCTCTAATTAAGTTATAATGCTGTTTAAATGAATCTCTCTCAGAATTTTTTAAAGATTAGTACAACATTACATTTTTAAAAAGAAAAGCATAAGATTATATAAAGTAAATAAATAAATTATTACTGTAGCTAAAGATAATTGTAAAACTCATGTATGTTTGTTTTTTTTAATTTCAAACTTTATTTTTAAAAATTATAAATGAATAATTTATACCATTTGTACAGTATTAAAACCTTTTTTTTTTCATTTGTTTTATTGACTTTACTTTAGTTTGATGTATTCTCCCATTTATTACTTTCTATTATATTCATCATTAATTCTTTTTTTAAAATTTAAATATGTATTTAATTACTGTTATTTTCATTTTAGTACGGTATTATGATTGGCATTGCAATTTCATTAGGATTGCTTTTATTGCAAGCATCCAAACCAAATTTCCTCATTGAAGAACGACAGGTAAAGATTTGAATATAAATTTGCATTAATGAGTTTTTATCTTTTAGTTTGACTGACACATTTTAAATTGCATTTTCGAAAAAGTATTTAATTGATCAATATGTTGTCAGAATAAAATTTTTGTCATAGAAATGTAAATACTTTTCAGGAAATATTGTTTATCACATGTCTTTTATATTATTATTTAAATAAAATTAATTTTCATAGTAATAAATTTGTTTTTATATTAAAAACTTTTACTGTTTGGGTGACAATTTTCCAGTTATATATATATTTCAGTGCAGTTCTTAGTAGTAATTAAATATTCAGTTTTGAACAGCATCATTTATAATTTAATGAAGAATCATAAATTTAAAGATGTACTTTATGGTTTGGATATTGTAAGGTGGATTTTGTTTAGATATTTATGAGACTTGAGAGTAAGTTGCTCCGATTTCTATATCGTGAATATTGCTGGGGAGTGCATATTGATTAAATTATTATGATATTGTTGCTAATCTTTCATCTACTATTTTCCACAAATCATTGAACTTTGATGAAGAGTTAAACAATGAAATAATTCAACTTTTTAACAATAAACGGCACAGGTAGGATTTGAGAATAGTCAAGTGAGGTCAGTCATATTAAAATGACTGATATTATATAAAAAACTGCAGAATGAAACTTCAAGCATGACTTAAAGTTTTTAACGAATTAGTTTAGCGTTGAGTAAGCTTATTTTAATTCTTACATTTTTTATTTTAAAAAAAGGAAAAATTATTTCTTAATATATAAAAGTAGCAAATACAAATATCTCATTTTTTATTTTGAACATTTTTATTTTGCTGTTCCATTTGTTATTTTCTTTACATTCCTAAAAAATTTCCTTATGCATTTTTTCTTAAATAATAAATATTGTTTTTAAAATGTTTGATTTATTTTTATTCTGAAGATAATATTCATTTCCGAGAATAATACCCTAGGATTTCCTCTGAAGCTAAAGAAAATATTTAACATTAAATTTAGATAGATAAACTGCCAATAAATGTTCTAATAAAATTTTTTATAGTTTATTTCCACTTTGAAAAACTTAGTACCTATGGCATTGAACAGTAAAAAAAAAAAAAAAATATTAGTACAATTAATCAGGGCATAAAAAATTTATTCTTCCTATTTGCAATTAATTATTTCTTTGTTGTTGAAGTCTAACATTTTTCAATCTTTAATTTCATTGAAAATTTATACTTCTATATATATGTGCTTATGTGTAGTTTCTATATTGATAATATGTCTCATTTAGACATATCTTGGTTGTCGCTATTTGTATGTAAAGCCTGACAGGACAGTTTTATTTCCTTCTGCTGAAAAATTACAAACAAGAATATTAAAATCTGTTCCAGGTAAAAAAAGTTTTTTTTTTTTTTTAATTTAAGTGCTTTTTCTGTATTTTTATGAAAATTTAGTGTCTTAGAAAAACAAATCCCTGTAAGTGTAAAATAGACTGTTTCAAATAATTTGATTGACTCATTCTTTTTGATAAATCAACTTTAAAAATATAATTGTTGTAATATATTAAAGTGCACCTTTATAGATTTATAAAATTTTTACTCATCTGGGTTATTTATTTTGTTTTTAAGGCAGTGGTATTGGTCTAAGAAATCTAATATCAAAAATAGTTAAAGGAATAAAAAAAAATTGCAACAAGAAAATGCATGTATCTACCTGATATTACAATATATGATATATTTTATGTAATTATATAAAGAAATTGCTGCAAAAAATTGTTTTACTTAGTTGAAGATAGCGATGTTTTAATTTGATATATAACTGTTGAAAATTGATACGTTATTTTTTTCTTTTCAAATAGACCAATCTGATAAGAGTGTTTGTTGTGTTTTAATTGATGGAGAACATGCTACAACTGCTGATTATACCATGTCTCTGGTAACTATGGATACATTTCATATATAGATATCTGATATTCCAAATGAAGGAAATGCATGAACTTTTATTTTATTTTCAGAATATGAAAAGTTTGACAAATAGTTTAAAGAATGAAAACGTCAAAGTGATATTTGTACATCTAAAGGTAAATTTTTAATAATTAAATAAATTTTTCTTGCTTAAATTTTCAGATAATTTTTGTCTCTATATTATTTAGGTATGTTGAATAAAGAACTAAACATTTTTTTAATCAGAGATTCAGTATAAATTGATGTTGTCTTAGACATATCTGCTTTAAAAATTTCTTAACCTTCCAGCTGGCGTGGCCGTCATACCAACATGAAAGGTCGCGCGTATTTCCCACATATGCTATTGTAAATTGTAAGTTTTCAAAAGCGTAACTATTAAAATTATATTGTAAATAGCTTAGAATTAATAACTACAATAACTTTAAACATTCTTTTACTTAAAAAGAAGCAGAAACAATATAAACATAGATTGCAATAACTATATAAAATGACCATAGGTTAACTGAATTGACTTAAAAATAATATAAATGAAATTGTCGATATTTGGACAGAACAATTTGCATATGAAATATAGAAGTGCAAAAATACAGAATTTATGTATAAAAAGGAAAAAGTAATTGAAAGTTAGATATGAAAAGGAAGAAAATAGTTTCATTGTTATTTCACTGCAGCTTTGCAATTTGAGCAAATGTGTTTAGTGTGCTCCAAACGTATAAATTTCTGCCAAATCTCACAACTGAACCTCGTGATTTTAGTCCATTTTTCTTTTTTCCGCCTTTTTTTTTTCCTGACGTCGCATCTTCCACTTCTTCAATACCACGTTCGGCTTTTCTCTTTAGCACCTTTAATTTTAGCTCACCTTTTAGAGATGTGGGTGCTTTTTTTCAACATTTTCCTTCGTAAATGCATTTTCCAGCTGTCGCTAGTCTAAAACAATATGGATTTATTTGTAACATCATACAAAATTAAATGTGACAAAAACTTACATGAACGGTCGCGCGTGTCTCTAAAATACAAATATCTGATCGGCTGAGACCTATTAACGCCATAAACTTACGACGACAACTGAAAGTAGGTCAAAGGGAGGGGGACAAATAGCCGAGGACAGGCGTTCCCAGTGCCACCAGATCTAAAGTTATAAAACGAAATTCATCTCTAGTGTATCTCTCACACACGCCCGCCCGCTGGAAGTTTAAATTGTTATTCGATGTAAAGAAACATGTGGAAATCCTTCAAAATTTAATTTTATGATTGAGATATTTACTTCACATTATAGAATATTCTAATTATTTTTTTAAGATTTTGCTTGAGCATTTAATTGTGACTAAAAGCATATTTCATCAATGAAATTAAAATTTAATTTTAAATAAAAATTCATGAGGCGTTAATGAATTCAAGCTATATTAGGTAAACTTCTTATCTCATGTTTTGAACAACTTTACATCATGCTTTCTGTATAATCATCATTTAATTCATCCACAAATATTTAAACTTGCAATAAACATGATATTCTTGATTAATCAATCGTAATAACTAATTTAATTGTGTAATTCAGTGCTTACACAAATATTCTTAATATCTGACTACAAATATTAATCCAGCTTAATACATTGAGAAAATTTATATTTTCTTTGAAAAAAAAAAAGAACATTAGTTAGGAATGAATGAGAAAAATAAATTCTGGTGCCATTTCATTAAAAAAAATATCACTCATAGGAATGTTTTAATCCATCTAATGAAATAATTTTACATTAGAGAATATAAATGAAAAAATAAATAAAATTTTGATGTGCATTTCTTGTTTTCCTACAAAAAAGAACGAAAAATCTCATAATTTTAGATGCATATTCATAAAAAGTAGATTATTTGTAATGAATGTCAATTTAGATGGAATTTATGGGTGTATTTTTCTCTCGCTATAAATATGAAATGGTTTTCCTTAGAAAATGGGGATGCATGGGATTAATTATAAATCTTAATTTTATTCTGTTTGTTCTTTTTTTTCAAATTTTAAAATGTATGTAAAAAATAATTTTTTAGTTTCAACAATAAAGTGTTTTCTGAATAAAAAGCAGGGAAAGAAAAAAAAAAGACTGCATAAATATGTTTAATTCAAATAGTTTTTGAAGGGAATTTGCTAATATAGCATTTTGATTTCTATGAATGTTTAACTCGGGATTAGAAAATGGGACCCCATGCTGCTCAGAAGTTAAAGTGAGTGAAGTTATTTAACAGTAAAATAGACATTATCACAATAGTCAAAGGAATCTGTGTTTTAATTCTTTTTATAATCAACAAAAGTTAACAGATCAAAATTTAAAAAAAAAAAAAACAGAAATGAGTGCAATAGGCAGCTAATAGCTTTAAAACAATTTTTTTATATATATATATATATAAAAAAAAAAAAAGAATATCTTGGTCACAAAGTTATCTTACATGGAAGTATGTATTTTATTTTTGTAAAAATCATATATTATTCAATCTGTAAAATCGCTCAATGAAAGTAGAAATTCTTCATTTAGACCCATTTTCTTTATATTCATGAATTGCTCGGTTGACATTCCTCTCAGTTATGTGCTCTTTTATAGAATCAATAGATAATCTATTTTCCTTTTTTGTTTCCTTAGCCTGATGTACAAAATTCTCTGAAAGGCAGTGGGCTAGCTGATTTTATGAGCTTTCTAACAAAAGAAGATGCTGAAAATTATATTGATGGTAATCTATTTTTAAACTTTTATTTTGGTACTGATTTAATTTAACTCTATGGACTTGGCAGTTGTAGGAATTCCAGTGCCTCAAAGTCTTGAGCTGTTTTTTGTAGGGGGAAAAAAAAAAAAAAAAAAAAAAAACGGAATTATTTCTTCTGTCAGAGAAATTACAGGTGGAGGCACCTACTGAGCTGTAATTGAAATGCATAGCCAGTTTTTTGCCTTTTATGGTTTGAGAGGTTTGTTGTAGCTAAATTTACACTTATGAGTGTTTCAGCTATTTTATTTATTTATTTCGATTTGCGTAATATTAAAGCTATTATTTTGCATTTTATTATTGCTATAGAATTCAATGTAAAATTTTAAAAAATATTAAAATAAACTAATTAAACATAAAACATTATTAACTGTGAATCTTTTTTTGATATTTTTTTAATGTATTTTCTTATTTATTGCAGCATGAAAATATTTGATGATAAAAATAAAATTGGTATTTCAAGTTAGTTTTCTTATTAAATCTCTATATAAAGAATGTGAAAATTATCAAGAGGTTTGCAAATAATCTTCTTTAAATAAAATTTTAATTTTGTATGCATAAAAAGAATCGAAGAACATCTGGCAATCATAATAAAATGTTTAGAAAAAGAAAAAAACAATAATTTAGGTTTTTTTATGTATAAATCTTTCACCCTTTAACTACTGTTTGATGTGTCCTTTTCCTTTGCCTGCACAGCATGCCTTTGAAAAACCGCTCATCAACCACTGTTACAGGTTGTAAAACCCTTCATAATGGAAACATCCCAAAGAGCTCCGGTCAATGTCAAACAAAATGATTTCAGTCTCATGAGGTTAAAAAAATATTTGTAAAATTGTGCCCTTTTTTCTGTAACAATTTATTGTTTAAAGTTTGACTTTCTTACAGATGAATTTGCATATTAATTTGGGAAATTTGTTATATTCTATTGATTTCTATTTCAGCTATATCAGTATGCCAGAACTCGACAGTTTCTTATTGTATTGCTTTTCCAAGGCATAGTCTGAGGAGTGATGATGTGAGCCTGCATGATTCTTGATAAAAAGAAACGTATATCCATATGTATTTTTAATAATTTATTTGATACTGCTATTGCTGGCACTCCAAGCTGAATTATTGGTCTGTGAAATGTTGGGAGTACTGCTTTATTGTGTGCGATTTTTGTTAGGAGGTATAACATTTTGTTAAAACTGAACTGTATTTATATTGATAAAAGTACAGATGCACCAAATGTTAAAGAAGAAATATATTTAAATATATATATTTAGTTTTATTATTCAAGACGTTTTACAAAACTGTTGATTTTTCACATCAAGTTTATCTAAATACACAAATTTTGAAATGAAATAATTTTGTACAAATAATATGTTATTTTAATTAAAATCTGTTGGAATATTTTTATAAATATTTTTATTCCTGTTGTTTTTCAATGTGTTTTCTCCAATTATTTTTGATAGATATTTAGTCATAATGAATCAATATCTAATTTCATATTATTTTTATATTCACATGAAGAATTAAAGACAGGAATTTGAAAAAATCAATTGTAAGACAATGCGATCTTCAATTACTAAGCAGTAATAAGTAGAAAAGAAACTCCATCTATACAACATTGTAAATTTAAGAACTTATATATGAGTGTGTGAAAATAAATATTTTAAAGATGACTTATAGAAATTGAATTGTTTCAGATGATTTAATTAGTAACACAAAATACAACATTACTCTTTTTTTCATTGAAATTTAGTATTTAAATTTAACACATTCATGATTATCTATATCATTTTCTGCTTCATGACTTTTACAGATCAATTTCAGTTCATTATTTTCTTAACAGAAAAGCAGTAAAAGCAAAAGTCAAGATACCCAGCAAATACTCTGGTATAATGGGGTTTTAGAAATGTCACTGGTTTGGCTATCTTTTAACAGGAAAAGTGAATTAACCATTTTATTTTAAGCAAATTCTATTCTCATAAATATAAATAAGTTAAAATTTAAATTTCCATATGTCAATACTGTTTTCATAAAGCAACCTTTGTACAAATAATTAATAATGATTTTCAAATTAATGTTTGTCCAATGATATATTTAACATGTGGTTTTCTTATTGCAATGTCTGATGAAAATTGAAAGTTTGAGAAGGTTATAATTAAAAAATTCATGGGTGTAAAAAAAAACATTCACTATAACTACGAAACAATGTTGAATGTAACGAGCACCAAGATTCGGCAGTAACAGCATAAGAGAAAAGAAAGAACTAAAATCTGATACCAAAATGACTGATGTATTATTTTTCTGAAATCAAAAAATAATATGAATCTTTAACTCTGATCAAATAGAAGACACTTTATTTGAATATCATTATTTAATAATACAACAGAAAAAAAATTAAATTTTAAAAAGATATTTTAAATATAAATGTTTTCAAAATCATATGAAATGAAATTTGGGTTAAAAAGTCTTCTTATTATTTTTCATTTTATATAATGGAAATAAAATGCTTTATTTATAACAGCAAATCTTGGATGCCATATTCTAAATCATAAATTTATTTGAAAAATATTTTATTTTGCTACTGATCTAACTTTGCAATTTTAATTCTTATATTGACTAAATGAAATATTATTCTCTTGTAAAAGAAGTGTGTTTGATTAATATATACAAAATTAATTATTTATTTACAAATTGAAAAATTTTGAGTATAAACTTCAATGAATAAACTGAAGTTAAAAGTCCAGGTCCAAGGCTTGTAATTTATTAAAATATGGACATCATATTTCTGAAAAGAAAAAAGTATGGATTTCAGAATTTAGTTTTTGCTGTTTACTGTCGTTATGCCACAGCGCATAATAAAAAAATTCTTCCTCACTGCAGACATAATGTGTGAAGTATTTTAATCACCTAATACATTTACTTTGCCCTTCTGTTATATTTATCATCAAATTTATAAGGTGAAAAACAAAAATGAGATGGACATTTAACAAGAAATGCAATACAATGATTTAAAAATGGTGAAAGCACTTTCTTATACTTCAAACAAAATTCCATTTTTATAGAACCTTTACAATTTTTCTTATCCATAATGTAAAGACTAATATTGAAAGAGAAATATTTTATAGTTTATTTTGAAGAATAATTCACTTAATACCAATAAAAATCAAATCTTGAAATTGTTTATTGGATTTCAACTAAAGTTTCTATTTTCAGTAATTAAAATATAACATATGCATAAATGAACACTCACAAATATGTTTTTGTAATTTTACAGCATTTCATTATGTATATATGAATAGTAAAAATAAAGCATGCAATGAAATGAATAACAACATAAGCAAGAAATAAAATAATTTATTTAGCTAATTTCAACTTTTAAAAGCAACAATGATCTATTTCTAAAATGGATGCTTCATCATTTTAAAAATAATAACTTAATTTCACACAATAAAATCCATATTTAGCAAATATACCTTTGAAAAAATATGTGAAGAGCAAATTGTCATACCTTGGATATAATGCAGCTTAGATCATTAAGGCGCATATCTCGGTGTATGTCGCTATATTCAGCAAACAATTATCTCAAATAAATAATAAATAGAACTTAGAAGGAAACTTTCTTGGTATTGTTTCCGAGTAATCTCTAAATCTTTGTTTGTAAAATTACATTAATTAACAAATGTCAAAGATTATTCTTCAATATTCCAGTTTGTGTCGTATAATTTTGGTAGCAAAAATTATATACTGTTCTTCTACTCAGACATTATCTATAAAGATTTAAGAACCATAAACATAGATCACAAACACATTCTGTACTATACTATCTATGGTGCATTATATTAATTACTTTTGCCTTTTTTAAGTTATAATATTGAACAAAGAAAAATGAGAGTTCATGAAAGTGGAAATATTTCTTTGGAAACTATTAAAAAAAGTGCAACTGAAAGCTCTGTGCAGAAGAATTTTAAAAAATTCAAATCATGCAAAGCATTTTACTGTTAAATTTGCAACATTAGTTTGGCATTTTACAGCCTATTAGTAATTTGGGAAGGAGAAATTAAAATATGGTAAGATTTTATAAAAGTATTTTTTTTAAAGAAGAACTCTATTGAGAATGTGTATAAACAAGGTAGCAAAAATGAACAGTGGATTGAAAAAAAAAAAAAAAAAGAATTGGTATCTGGTTTGCAGAGACCAAAGATAAAATGTAACTCATTTAATTGAATGAAGGAAAAATAATTGGACAAGAATGATTGAGACTATTCATGTCAAGGCAAATTACTTACTAGAAAGATAGAGAATCTGATCAATAGCTTTCAATTTTCTAATATCTTTTCAACAACTTCAAATATGTAAAATTAAATTAGTTTATCTTCCTTCTCATCATATCTGTTTTCACAATAAACAATTGTATGCTTCAGGAGTTATATAAATCAACTGAACATCTTAATAATCTAAATATTTGAATTTCACAGACAGATTCTGAAATTGTCATTGTTTATGACAAGTAGGTATTAACAAAGTGATGTGGGTAATTTAAAGACATTTGTCATGAATATTACTGACTGACCAACCAGCTCAATCTTCAATTTGCATTAAAGTTGGAAATGCCATTGTAGATCATGTTATTGACCCAAAAAGCTTCAGGAAATTTTGAATTTGCTGTGCATTTAATATGGAAGTATGTACTCCATTATTCATACACACATACAATATTGACAATTGTATGCAAGATGGGTGCTTTGATTTTTCATATTTACACACAAGGAATGTAAACGGTTTCGTTTCAATCTTCTGCAATGTTATGCTGCAGAAGGAAGCATATTATTATGAAATTTGACCTTTGGAGATGATTGTGATTGTAGTATTTCACCCCTACAACAAAATATACAATCATGGAACAAGTACAAAAATATTATTACTACATAATGCTGTACTCTATGAAGATCACAAAACATAAATTTTTCTAAAGAAATTCCAGCAGAATGTTTGAAACCATACAAACATGAATGAGCATTGCACAATTTCCAATAATTTGGGCAAAATCAAAAATGATTTTTCAAGTAAACTTTTTCGAATTGATGATGATTGGCTGCATCTTATATTCTAATCATCAACATATCTTCAGAAAGCTAAAAAAATGAAACAATATTAACATTTTTATTCGAATTATATTTAATTTTATTCATTTGTAATGTTCAAATCAATTTTGTGACATCAAAATTAGAATGAATTTTAACTTTAAGTACAATAAATTTTCTTTTGTAGATGCCAAAAAGAAAAAGAAAAAAAAGCAAATACAGGTTAATCAGGTAACAACAAAACGTTAAAATACTATCAAGTAAAATGTACATAATGCTCTAAAAATATAATTTTATGGCAATTAATCAGGTGTTAATTAAAAACTATGTTAATCCATAATATTGAGATTAATTCCAGTACTACCATTCAAAAAGATGATCTATATAAACCTTATTGCAGAGTAATGATACATTCAATATGTGTCTATAATTACATGAGCATAACAATTTAAAAAAATAGAATGTTATAACATCAATAATTCTCTGAAGTAGTATAGTTTTGAACAATAATTTTGTTTTTAGAGTAAAATCCAAAATAGCCCATGTTAAATTCTACTTAGTATACACTTGGTCCCTAATTTTACCTAAATAAATATTAATATAATTAATTATATTCCTTTGCATAGCATAAAGCTAATATATGACTGTTACCATATTCATTATATTATATATATATATATTGAAAATTAAGTATTGTAAGGCATGTGAGTTGCAAAATTTAATGAATTATTTCAAAAATAAAAAATATCTATTCCATATGATAAACACACACACACACACATATATATATATATAGACTGAATAAAAATAATGTATTATAACTTACATTTGCATAGCAGCACCAAAGCTTTTACTACAGTTTCAACAGTATATGATTAATTGAAATCATAATATTTTGAGAGAAATTCTTCATTTACACTTATGATAAAACATATCAGCACAGCTTAAAAACCACAAGAGCTTATATTTCATTTAAGTTTCTACTATACTCTATAGTTAAAGACAAGGTTTGTCAATGAATTAAACATTCTTATTATGGGTATGAGAATAGAAGAATTGCCATCTTCGGTATAATTTTAAATACCTATTTAGGGATGTGAATTAAATAACTTCAAAGGTATTTAAAATTAAAATTTTCATCATTTAATTAAAATCATGAAAACACACTGGAAGAACCTGTCATAAAATTTCTTTAAAAAAATACCAATATAACAATTTTTTGTACCAAAACATACTGGTTGAAGATGTATACTAATAAGAACATGTAGATTTAGAAATACACAAGATGTAGATTTTACACAATAAACACCCTAAATACATCAAAAACTATAAATTAAAACAATTTTTCATACTTTTTTCAAATTATATATATATATATATATATATATATATATATCCAAAGTAATTAGAGAGTTCTTGTTAATTCTTCTAAAACCTAATGGTATAAGCATATACATAAAAACCTATTTAAATCACCTAGTAGTTTCATTAATGTTTTTTTAAGTTGAATTCATAATCTAATGAATTAATAGTTGCATGAGAAACTATATACTCATGAATGAGATATTAAAAGATTTCAATCTTTTGGTTGCATGTAAAAAAGCACTATCTTTTTAAACCCCAAGAGTCAAAATAACAGGTTATTTAATAGGTACACTATTACAATCTTATCAACTCATTTAATTGACATTTTGATTCATTTCAGATGACAAAAATGTGTGGTACAATAAATATTATTAGGAATGTCAGTGTGGATCTATGAGAATTATGATAAGAATGTATATTGCACACAAATGCTGTTTATATTTGCTCAGCTGACACAGTGAATTATGGTTTAAATAATATCTGTTTTCATAAAGTTATAAAAATATATTCTACCTATTCGTGGCATGATAGAAAACTTCACTATATATTTGAATAATGCATCATTATATTTTTCTTACAAAGATTCCTTGAAAAAAGAATCTTATCACTGTTATTTCAAGTAATTAAAAGTTATACCTGTAATCAAATATTCTGTTTATATAATTAAAAAATATTAGTAGAATAGTGATGTTTCATCAAGCAAAATTGGTAATCAAATAATAGTAAAAAAATCTCAAATTAATAATTAACATGGATAAAGTAAAATTTGCCTTATTTTCATATGAAATACTGATCAAAACTATTATCCAATTATATAAATACATAAAAAAAATGTCAATGTAGATATTCTTAAAATAATCATGATTCTACAAAATAATTTAATCGCATAAACAAAAATAAAAAATACATAATTAAATATTTTTTGTATATAAATAGTAAATAAAAATTGTAATATAAACTATATTCAAATTCAATATTCTATCTCCTTAATACATATATAAGCACCTATGTAATCAGACACCATTGAACATCAAGGTAAACTACTTTATAGTAACATCAGCAATATAATGCACTCATATTGTGAATACGTAGAAGACTTTTAGTAATCTGACAGGTATCAGATCAGAGAATTATCTGTTAATGAAAGGTGATAAATTAATAAAAGTTTAATTTTAAAATATACCATTTAATAACAAATTCCCTCTTTACTATAAAGAAACATAAATTGTATCAAATTATATAACAATGAAAAGCAATTCAAAAATACAATTTTTAATCTTAAAACTTATGTCATAAAATACTGAAAGCTAAAGGCAGTAATTTTACTTTTCAACATTTTCTACTAGTCCTTTGGAAAAAATAACATAGAATAAAAAAGGTTAGACTAAGCAATGGCAGATTACTGAGAATCTATTATAACACTTCATGAAAACATTCCATGTAGAGATCAGCAATTCAAATGCTACAAAGCATTAACTGATCTGTACATTTATTTATACATTTATGACTATTTTTACCAGCTACATATGGTATTTAATAAAAATATCTCTAAACTTAAAGTGAATAAAAATTAAGTACTGATCATAATGACAGAAAAGCTACTCAGATTTTTCAACCTTTGTAATCATTTGCTCTGAAACTTCCCACAGCTTTTTTGCTAAATGTTCATCTTCAGCTACTTTAGCAAAGGCTTCTTTCTCGCAATTTCTATAATATAGACCACTTTCAGATTCAACTTCTTCGGATATGGCACAGTGTAAAATTGTTTGGGCACCTTGATAAGGAGTACGGATGAACAGCCATGCAAGAGGAGCCAAAGCAATCATCTTCCACCAGCTTACAGCAACATGTCTCCCCAAGTTGGTCCAAACCATACCTGGACTGACAGCATAAACGTTGACACCGGTTCCTTCTAGGCGTTTTGATAATTCACGACAGAAAAGCACATTCGCGAGTTTACTGTTCTTATAGGCCATACCTTTATTGTAGTGTTCTTTAGAATTCAGGGTGTTAAAATCTATAACCCCTTTTTTATATAAAGCCGAAGAAACTACGACAATTCGCGAAGGAGCAGACTGTTTCAATTTTTCAAGTAAAAGTTTTGTCAAAAGAAAATGTCCTAAATGATTAACTCCAAACTGCATCTCATAGCCTTCGTTTGTTGTCATGTAAGGACATTGAAAAATACCAGCATTGTTTATAAGGACATCTAATCGTTCTTCACTTCGAGAAAATTCACTGGCAAACTTTTTGATGGATTCAAAAGAAGCTAAATCCAATTCCATAACCTTAAGGACACCACTTCGGGATTTAGATCGTATATCAATAAGAGCTTTCTGCCCTTTTTCTTGGTCTCTACAAGCAAGAATAATACGAGCTCCTCTCTTAGCCAATTCAAGAGCAGTCGCTTTTCCAAGACCAGAATTTGCACCCGTGATTATAAAAGTCTTATTTTTAACAGATCTCTTACTTTTACATCTTCCCCAAGTATATTCTCGGTATTTTCTTATTATGAACACTCCAATAATAAGAGCAGTGGATGTTCCTAAAATTTTCAGCAACATAATTCGATTCGTATCCTTTCAGAAAGCGAAAACAAAAGTCAAAATTATCATTTCAGATCAGTTTTACTTATATTGATTGTGATTTATTATTTTTGTTCTGAAGGAACTAGCAGAGCACTGGTATTATGAAAAAAAATAATCATATTTGATGATATAAAAAATTAGAAAATAAAATAAAATTATTTTACTTATTTTTTCTTATTTATGGAACGAAATCAATTCATTTTTTCATATTGGTGAAGTATTTTCAAAAATTTCCTATCAATCTATTATAAACTGTAGCCGCAATGAATATGAAAACAACAACAAATCTAGTAGGTTTTGCGTCTTGTTACCACCAATACACGTTCTCTTCAGTGTGCGGATGTGTTAATTTCCAGCTCAAATATGAGTACTCCGATATCTAAGGAAGAAATAAATTTCGTTAGACTATTAACACGATGCGAAAATTTTGTACCTAAAAGAGAGCCAAACGAATGGCGATTGGAACAAGTATTTAATTTTTTTTTTATCCTTGTTTATGTTTTTATTCGCTTCAATAACAACCGAATAAATTTTAATTTATATTTCAGTATGTTAAAAATATTGAAGAAAGACTAGCAGACCTGAAGAAATTAAATACTTGGTAAGAAAATTTAAAAATCAACTCATACAATATTTTTAATATTTGTTTCCCTGATTTATAATAATAAATAATGCAACTTTTAATAAAAATTATGCGATGATTAATTTGGTGGATTTCATGTTTAAATCCAAAAATGAAAGATGATTAAAAAATGATTTAAAATTAGAAATGATTTTTTAAAAATGAGTTTAGAAATGTATATATATTTGTAAATTACCGAATAGCCATATATTTAGAATGGTGATATATAACTATATATTTGGAATGGTGATGGATGAATTGTTAAAAAAATAAATAAATAAAAAGCTAAATAAATGTTACTACATCCCTCATTGTCCAAAAGCAAATCTAAAGAAGGATTTTAATAATGAATCTAAAGTTAAAACTTTTTTTAAACAGTACTATTGTGTATGAAATGAAGTTTGGAACACATTATTTTCACAGAGAAAATAACTTCTAATAGGAGTCATCGAATTTAATTTTAAATCACAACCACTTCTTACAGCCTCAGAACATTGATTTTCTTGGATATAAGAAGTGAAATGCTAATCAAAGGAGAAAAAAAAATTTCCCCTTTAAAAAACTTATATTTTCTAAAAATATGTACATAAAGTACCAGTTTTTTTATATATAGATAGGCACAATGTATCTTTATATGTTTTTTAATTTGAATTTATCTTGAAAATTTGATGCTTCTTTTTCTTTTTGTTCAGTTCTTTAATCTTTTGACTATAGGTTTTAACCCTTTGCATTTGAAAAAATAACGTGATGCATTATTAGCCACCTAATACAAAGACTTGTTTATTGTGTGTGTACCAGTGTGTTTATTATATCTCTCTGATTCGCAATCAGCTGTCATGGAATTATGTGGAAAATATTGTATTTTTGTAATTGTTTCATAATATTATGCTCCTTTTTAAGTTCAATATGAATATTTCCTCGATTCAGTTTCAATAACAGTTAATTTATTATTTTAGTTTGAGCTTTTGTCAAAATGATAGCAATCGCTGTTACACTCCTAATGTGTTCTTGCAGGTTAAATTCTACTTTTATTTTGTAAGAAACTAATTGCTGAAAAATTTTATTATAATATTTTTTAAAAAAATTATTAAAAATAGAAATTAAATTTGTAGGTTAAAACATTGCTATAAAGGAAAAAAAAAAGGTAATTTTCAAGAGGATTTAAAAAACTGTTTTGTGCTGTAATATTTTCAAAAGTTATCACTGAAAAATTCAAAATGTTAGCGTACATTTGAAAATTAATTAAAGTTTCGAAAAAATCTTGGTATACTTTTTCATCCTACAAAGTAAATAGGTTTATACCAAGTGCAATATCTGTAGATCATATGGGTTGGAGCATAGGGCACTAACACACACACATTCATTCCTATACACAAACATATATTCATTTGATTATCAGTCTATGTTTTTTAAAAATTTTAATCTTGTAAATAAAAGTTAATGTTATGACATTGGGATTCTTTTCATACATTTCTTTTCTTTGATAATTTTTCTTTCTTTTGTGGTAGTGCAGATACTGCACCAACATTTTTCTTTGGTTATGAAGTAGTACTAAAGCTGTACATGCAAACTATTAGTTATTTGTACCTCTCATTCCAATAATATTGTAAAATATCTTCTTTGTATGAGATTTCTTTAATGTGAGAGGCAGAGAGAATGATCACTTCCAAATTTAGTCCCAAATTTTTATTCACATAATGATATTGAGAAAAAACAGCACAAAAAGAAAACATGAAAAAAAAAACACTCTAAAAGAGCAGAAGAAATGAGAGATCGGTTTCAAACCAATCTCTCTTTTTTGTCTTCCTCTCTTCCCCCCCATCTTTGTTAGGCAAATGGAGTTGCTAAAAGTGTGTGGGCTTGTCAAAATTCAGTACCTTACAAATATGCCTCTTCATTAATTACATGCCTGATTTTTTTTTTTTTTTACTTCTCTATTCCATTCATTCACCTCTTGTGTGACTGGTAAATTGATTTTAAATGAGGAAAAAAATAGTAACTCTACATTGAGTAATTAAGGGAGATTATAGACCTTATTTTCTAATCACTTCAAAAAACGGTAAATTACTAACCCATTTTTTTAACAACAACAAAAAAAAAATGTCTGGAAAAAAACTCTACTAGTCTACTAGAAAAAAATCTAGTTTTACCAGCAGTTTATAACATGAAGTTTGAAATTCAGTATTTTTCTTTGTATTAAAGTTTTAATATCATTATTTTACATAGTATTTAGTCTAAATTTATAACATATATACATTCTCTAATATTTTATAAATATTTTTTCCTTAAGAGTTTTTTCACCTGTTCTGGAAAAAAATATAAAAATAATAAAGTGAATAATAGTTTAACTTTTTTTCAGCCAACCAAGTCAAGATACTTTGACTGAATACACAAGAAGAGTTGAATTTCTTAGAGGAGTTTTAGAAGCTGAAAAATTAGTGAGAGGAATTTTGAAGTATTTATTTTATATTGGAAAGAGATCAAGTTTTTTATACAATTTTCCTCATTCTTTTGTAACCAAATTTTTTTAGAAATATAGTTAAACTAGAAGATTTGGTAAGAAGGTTGAATTATTAAGGATAATAAAACTATGAAATTTAAGTAAAGCATTTATATGTACATTTTTTATGTACAGTGAAACCTCGTTACAACAATATTTTAGGGACCAAATAAATATATTGTTGTAGAGAGGCATATTGTTATATTGAGGGCCCACATATTTTGAGCATTTAATAAGAGTTTTTTATTATTATTATTATTTTAAGTCTATATTTAGATGAAATTAATTTGTAAAATACTAATAATGGTGGTTTAAATACTAAAAAATAAATAAATAAGATGAATTCAGAAAATAAGCACAGAAATATTCACATACCTGAAAACACTTTTTATTGAAAATAATCCAATATTTTTGTTTGTTTATTCATTTTTTAACTGTTAAGTTCACCAATACTGTATGCATTGAGTCTAGTGCGCGAAAATGTTCTTCATTTGTCGACGGAAGGCTTGAAAAAAATGTCCGTAGGGAATTCACAGATTGAAGAGCTTTCTGGGATGACAATAAGGACTTTGATAGACCTGTATTATCATAATCATCTTCATCATTGTTTCCTATCTCATCAGTAATTTCAGAGAGAATATCTTCATCAGCAACTACTGCAAAAACCATAAGATCATCATCTGCTGTTAAATAGTCTGCTATACTAATTCCAAACTTTTTACCGCTTGTTTCCTCGAGTTGGGATACGGATTTTTCGATGTGCAAAACACATTCTTGATCATCTGAGAGATCATTGTCTATGGAATTTTCATCATTATCAGATTTCTTATCTTCCATAACACAAAGACCAGCCTTTTTCCAGCAATTCCAAATGATTTTTTCTGTTACTTCCCACCAACTTCCACAATATCCACAATGAGTCTTAATAGACGGAAAAAATAACAAAAGAAAACGAAAAAAAAAAAGCATTTGAAAATCAAAATATTGTTATAAAGGGAGAAAATAATACTGAAATTTAGATTGAAAAAATCGTTTTACAGAGGTTTATTGTTCTAGAGAATATCGCAATATTGAGGGGAGATTAACATTAGTTTATATGCAAAATCACCGGGATCACAAAACATTATTGTAGTAGAGGGAGTTATTGTTGTATCGGGTATCGTTGTAGCGAGAGTTTACTGTAGTGCATTAATTTATAAAATAAGAAATATTATTAAAAATTTAGTTGATAAATCTAGCAACATTTATAGTAGCTGATAAATTTATTTGACTCTTCTCTGTTAAAACTTTATTATTATGCCAAAATACTAATTTCTAACATAAATATTCATTTTATATATGCTTATCTATTAGCATTACTATGAAGGATGTAGGTATTTGAACAAAAGATTACTAGACTGAGTTTTAAAAAAATGCTTTAAGCTACAAAAAGAAGTAGAATTTAAAAAATATTCACTGATCATTAATTGAAAAATGAAATAATGAAATGAGCATAATTAATCTTAAATTTTCTAATTTTTGGTTGTTTGAATTTTATTGAATGCATTGAAAGAAACTTTAATAATAGGATTTTTGTTTTCATATCATAAATTGAACTAATAACTTTGTGCAATTAAGTAACCAAATTAATGAGGATTAAGCAAAATTTCTATTGCATTCAGAAATAACATCTTGGCATACTTTGATATCAATTTGTCACTAAACAATGCTTTCCATGTATAAATTTTTATTTTATATTCACAATGTAAGTTCTGGTATCTTTTTCATATTAAATAGAATGCTTAGTAATGTCAATATTTTATATTTTGTTTCTTTTTCTATAGTAATGCATTAGATATTTTTCATTTCAGCCAACAGTAACTGAAAAGGCCATGGCAAACCAATTATTAGCTCCTGGATCATTTACTACTCCCAGTAATAAAATTCATCAACAAACTAAAGCTCAATATTTAAAAGAAATGAGAGAAGAATTATTAGGAAAGAGTGATGATAGTGGTAATTTTTATTCTGAATTGGCTTAATATTTGAGTTTGTACAGGGTGTGTCAGAATACTTCAAATCTGATTTCAAAGTATGATAATTGTTGGTCAGAAATAAATTATATTCATGTAATTGGAATGATGAGATAGTAAAGTTTTATTGCTTTTAGAAGTTTTCCAAGCATGTTTGGAAGATAAAGGAAGGTTTCTTAGTTGTCTAGATGAACCACCTCCACAATTTTGAAAAATGCCAGTATGTATTTATTATATAATGTGATTTTTATCCAACACAATACTTCGTCTATGCTTCTGGGTTTATAGTATTATAGTATGAAACATTTATGCAAAATGATTGACAATTAGAGGATTTTACCATTTACCTTTCTTCTGTATAAATTGGCGCTAATCCTGTATCAAAAAGCTATTAGGAATTTACTTTCTTTATTAAAAGGTCTGTCCTAAAACTGCATGCTGATCATTTTGCTTTTGTGTTCGATTTAACAACATATATTATGGTTTGAAGGATTACTAACGTGAGAATGTACGAATAGTAACTCTAACCTCCCTCCCCCCACTAACAAAATTTCCTTAATAATATTTTTTATTTCATTCTGTCTCGTAATCTAAAAATCGGGATTTCTAAATAAAAAGTTTCCAAATCATTGGATGATACACAAGCCAAATCAGTGTCACATACTGAATCTGGTTATCAACAACTTTTTTTATTGCTAAGACTGTCTTTGTATAACACCTAAGCATACTCATGTTTCACAACTTTATCTGCATTTCTGTGTTAGTTTAGGTAGAATTTGAAAATCAGATTTGAAAAGAAAAAAAAGTGATGTACCCTGTACAGTAATACGTTTTATTGACTGTTTATATACTCTTTTTTTTTCATATTATTTACTAATTTGGGATTACGTTTCTTTTAAACTTTAATTATTAGTTTCGAAATTATTTTTCCTGTTTTGTTATTCAATCAAATTCTACATTCTTTGAGGGTATCAACTTACTAACAACAACATCCTCAATATATATACGAGAAGCTTTTCTTTATATATATAAATATAATATAGTAACCGTTACTTTCTGGAAAAAGAATATTTTTACATCTGGTTTGCTTTGGATTACTGAAGATATTCATTCAGTTTGATCTCATCATAATAAAAAGGGAACTTTAAAGTTAAATATATATAATATTTCATTTTTTTGTATTTATTTTTTCAAATAAAAGCAAATTGATTTTTAAAAAAATCCATTTTATGTAATTGCTTTAAACTGTTTGTTACAAAGGAAAATATTATAACTGGTTCTGTTGGTAATGGAAACTATTCAATTTAGTCTTCATTGAAATTATATGCTTGAATGTAGTCTTTAGATAACACCGTATCAGAACTTTCTTGCCATTCTTAATGTCAAACAGAAGAAATGTTCTTATCAATTTTTTTATTCACAGCATTTACTTTCATATTTCTTCTGTTTAGAAATTCTATTGGGAGAAGTATACAATTAGGTACATGTATTACATATGTAATGGTTGCATCTGAGTATAGCTATCTAAAATATATATAAAGATATTTATCTATGAATACTTAAAATATCAAAATAAATGTATTGTAAAATTATTTGAAAATTTCTAGGTGTTGGGCAGAATTCCACTGAAAAAGTCACATTTGTATTTATATTTAGTTGGTATATATCGCTATAATATTTATTTTGTATACAATTTAATAAATGATTTATTGCATACTCATATAACAGAGTTTCATTGTTTGATTAACTTTATGGTGTTTTTATGTAATTTACTTCTCTTGAGTCTATTTATAAGCAACGTTATATTGTAACTTGATTGATAGAAATTTAGTATACTTAATTCATGCTATATTTGATAATAAATTTTATAATTTTGCAGGTAACTACTGATTTAATTTTTCATGAATTTGACATAAATTTGTGCTTTTTCTTTTGGCAATCAAGGTTAACTATGCAATTTGAATATGTTTTGAAAGTTAAAAGCAATAATATTTGAAAAGAATTTACATCAATTTTTTAATATCACTGTAAACAGGATGAATCAGGGCTAATAAGATTATTTAGGGGTAGGTTAAATATATTATAACTTTTTTTTTTTTTGCTTGTCTAAAAATGCATAGATACAATTTGTGTGTTAAAATCTGACACGAGATATTATTATCGAACATATACATCTACTGTAAAAAGGATGTTAATGAACAATTCTGAAAACAAATAATTTGGTTTCTTCTCATATGAATTTAACCATATGTTTCTATGCTCATATAATCTTTTACGCATATTGTGTTTACGTATAGTGTCTAATCTTTTACACATAGTGTTACATTTAAATGTTTGTGTCATGAATTCGGAATTGCTCCACTTAAAGAATATTTAAAAAGAAAATTTTGATCTTGAAAAATGTTTCTTTTTTTACATTTTACTAAATGAAATAAATCTTTGAAAGACAGATAAACTGATGTCAAAATTTAGTGGTATACATACGAGATTGCATTTTTCTAAATTATTAAAATTCTTTAAAAGAGTTGAATACATTTATTTTTAGTAAAAAATATAATAGATTATGTATAGAAGTTTATTTTAATTTAACGATAGGAAATGTGATTTTAAATTCGAATTATCTTTTTATCACAGGACTTGATGGAATGCGATTAAGAAAAACAAGTAGCAGTGTACCTCAAGATGATTTTGATGCAGTCATGCAGTACCATAATTCAATGCAAGAAAAAGTGGCACAAGAAATGATGTCGCTTGTTCAGAACTTGAAGCAGAATAGTCTGCTAGCTGGGCATATCATTAGAAAAGATACTGAGGTATATTTTCATTTTATTCATATTTTTTTATGATTAGCTATCAGATTTCAAGTATTTAAAATCATTTTACAATAGAAATCTGTACTTAATGTGGACAAATAAGTTTTTCTGTAAGGAAATATATTTGATACAATTGCTCACTGGTAATTCCAGTTATTGGGACTTTTTCTTTTGGCAGTAATGCAAATAAAAATGGCAAAGTTTAGATCTATTCAGAATGTTTTGAAGTGAGAAATGAATAGCTACTGGTATTCATAGAAATAATCTAGACATTTTCAAACTTTTAGTAAACAGTATCAAGTTATAGTAAAAGATACTTAGAGTCTCTAGGGAGTTAGGATAGATAAACGACCCTTTAAAATGTTTCACGTGCAGGCTTTGCTTATCAGTCTATAATATATGTGAGGGCTTGCATGATAGTTAGTAATGTATAGTTAGGAAATAAAACAGTTGATGTAACTATTTTATTTCTTTCTTGCGTTTTTCATTTTTTTAAAAAAAATTGTGACAATGTGAATTATTGTTTTTTATAAATTTTTGTTGAACCTTATACTGCTGCACATAATCATTTAGCCTATATTATTTTAGAGTAAGCCATGAAAATTTCTTTGCTCTAACCAACTAGAATTTTTTTTGTTTGTTTTTCTCCTAGATGTTTGTTAATTAGTATAATCCACACCAAAATTCGATGATATAATCCATATCAGTATTCGCACATACCTAGTTATAAAAGGACCTAGATATACGATTCCTTTTAGAGACCCTAAAAAGATTATTTTCTATTTTATTCTTAAAACTTAATTTTTATCTCGCTTGATCCCCCTCATGAAAATTTATAAAAGTGAAAGCTGATTTATCTATGGTGCAAAATCAAAATTCCAAGCTGAATTGTCACCTTAACAAAGTTTGCAATAATTGCTGAATATGCAGAAAGTATTGAATCAGTCTATTTTCTGCAACAATCCTTTCATGGACATCAATTATTTGTTTAAAGAAATAGGACATTTGCTATACTAATTGGTCCATCTAAAAAAGAAGTAAAGGAAATATATGTATATGTTACTGTTGAAGTATGAAACCCATTATTTTATAGAATACCTAGTTATTCCATGAAATAACTTATCGTGTCCATTAAAGTGTATAATATGTTATTAATTTGTGACTTTAACTAGTTATTTCATAGAATAACGATCTGTAGCCCATTAAAGTGTAAAATAATCTATATCATATATCTCGCTTTTTAGTATGAGGTACATTTATGTTTCAACCGAAAAAGATGAAATTAATGTCGGATAAATCTCATTCTGAAACCTCTGGGGCGTTTACCGTCCATATCCCAGTGCCTGAAGTTAACTGAGGAAAAGGTAATGCCAAATCTATTTTAGCTATCATTATAAAAATAACCAAAGAAGGATTTTTCCAATTGCACACAAGAAACGGCATAAAACAATTATACTCCTGATCCCAGTTCAGTGACTGAAAACAAAAATTAATTAAAATCAAAGAAGTACTGGATATAGAAATATCTCTCTGGTCGGTTGCTACAGCTCAAAGTTTAGGTACTGGTCAGGGATTTAAAAAATGTTTGTGTAAAACCCACTGTGTCAACAAAAAATGTTTTTGTTTTAGAAATACTGTTCTTTGTAATTCCAAGTGTCATTTTAGTAATCCTTGTTGTAACAAATGACTTTATGGTACGTTTCCATAAATACCATTTATATGCTGCATAAATTTGATAAATTGCTTCTTTTTCATTTTAATTGTCTATCATTAGTTAATTTATAGAATACCTAGTTATTTCATTTTAGATAAATTGCTTATTTTGCACTTTAATTGTCTCTCATTAGTTAATTTATAGAATACCTATTTATTCTATGAAATAACTAGTTAAAGTGTCAAATTAATAACATATTACACTCTTTAATGGACACAATCAGTTATTTCATGGAATAACTGGGTATTCTATGAAATAACTGCATTATGTACTTTAACGGTAACATATATATATATCAGGGTGCATAGTGTCATGAAAAGTGCTTAAATTTGAAATCCATTTTTAAACACCTTAAAAGTGCTTAGTTTTTAGAAACGGTCCTTAAAAAGTGCTTAATTTTCTCTTGAAGATAAAGAAAGCTTTTAGTTTTGCTTACTTTCCCCTCAAGATAAAATATAATAATTCAAAATCATTGTCGTAAAGGCTTGTTTACTGAATATATGAATAAACAAGTCAACAAAGGAGAAGAATTCAAAGAAATATTCCAGGAGTTCCAGTACATATTAAAACGACAATGATTTTTTCCTAGCCACTCTGATTTTTTCTCTTCCTTCCTTTTTCTTCAATAATGTGCATTGCAATGTATTAAAATACTGGAATAGTTTAATGATAGAGGCTGTATGAAATTCATAATATGCCGTACTTATTGCATTTCAAAAAACAATCCAATTAAAAAATTTAATATTTCAGATGTTGAAGAATTTATTTCAGTTATACATGGTATATAATTATATTTTTATATGTTGTTGAAGAAGAATATGTGATATTGTCCAATCAACAAATATAAAAATAGCAGGATGAGCTTGATGTGCCAAAAGGTTAGATGTATCAAACATGGAAAAGGCTACTTTAAAAACACTAACATATTTAATCATTATTTTCATTAAAGTTTTGTTATAGAGCAATTACTTGAATAACTTATAAGAGGTATTCAGCTGTATTATTTGAATTCTAATTAATTACAGCATGAAATTACATTAATTCATTGTGTAAAATCCAATGCAATGAAATTTTTACTAGAAACTTTAATTTTTCAATGATCATGATATCTTCAATGGTATTTCATCCATTTGAACATTTTTATTGATTGGACTAATCTAGCCAAATTTGTTTTGGAAAGAAAATATGAAATTCTGGATCTTTTATTAAATACTTGTAAATGATCTATTTATTCTTTACATTTTTGTCATATGCTATTATTATATAATGATTTTTTTTTTTTCCTTTATATAACTTTTACAGAAATTTTTTCGCTATGAAATATTTCTTTATATATAAAGTCTTGTGCCCAGCATAAAGCCATTTAAGTTAGGAGCATAAAATTTGGGAAGTTATTTTTTGGATATTAAAGGCATACTAATAACAAAGATAGAGTTCTAATGTGTTTTCATTAAACATATTAAACACCAAAACATATTATCGCACAAAAATTATTTTAAAGTTTAATAAATAAATGTTTCAAAATATAAATAATGAAAAATAGAATTTTTGTTTGATTAAATGCAATTTTTTAAAGATAATTTCTGATAAATTAGTTTTGGACACAAGTTAACAAGGATTTTTGTTAAAATGAAATTCAAAATGATGTTGCTTCATCAAATTGTTGAATCATTTTATTCTCAGCTGTTGAAATTATTGTAAAGTGGTCGAGTGGGGATGCTCTCTTCACTTTTATTCAAACTTAAAAATTTTTTAAGCATGTTCATTGAATAAAATTTTTCATGTTAAATTTTGAAGCAGTGGGATATATTGTGTTGCGATGGTTTCAAGAAAGACTTTTTTAACGAAATGCTTGGATTGGGATGTTTACTTTCTTGTATGTAAAATTTAGTGAAAATCTTGCAATCCTCAAAAAATTTGTACTCAAGATTTTAATGAATTTCTACATTTCATACCACCTTGAATGTTTGTCTGTGACAATGATCGCACAAAAGTATTAGCTAAATGTATCAAATTTGGGATATAGTCTTCACATCAAATTTATAAATTTTGGTCAAATTCTTAGCAACATCCATGTAGAGGAAATCTTTTAACTGCCTGAATATAAGTTAGCATGGTAATTACAAAATGAACAGAGCTAGATATTTAATATTTGATACACAGATTTAATACCTATTGTATTAAAATCTGCCAAATCCAAAAAGAGGTCACCATATATTGGTTAGTACTTTCAGAAGTATGCAGATGTGATTACTCAAAAATTTAGTGACTTAAATATATCAAATTTAGTTAGTTTAAGACTTGGAAACTCATCAAAATCTTAGCTTCAAATTTCCTTATAATTATGAAGTTTTCTTTATTTATAATAAGGTAAAAAGAGTTTTTTATCATTCAATTAATGGTAACATCATCCGATGTGAGCCAACTTCGTAATTTTTTTTTTTTTTTTTTGTGCAGGCAGAAAAACTCCATTTAGTATGGTTCTTGTTAAAGCACATTGTAATGGTCAATTTAAGAGCAGATTAAATATACTTGCTGATAAACCGATACTTTTCAGTAATACTGAATGGAAACTTTTTTATATTAATTGACTATTGTTTGGAATATATGGCATTGCCAGCAATTTAGCAGTTGAATAGAAATCAATTCTTAAACAAATGTATTTTTGCATTTAAAGTTCAAATTTCTTTGCACTGTCATGTTAATTCAATTTAATTTATTTATTTAGGCTCTTCAAAAATCAACTTCCTTGGCTGATGATCGATACTCGCAGCTTAAAACAGAAAGTGAGAAACTAGAAACTTATGTAAAAAGGTCTTGTAATTGGGGTGTATGGATAATGATTTTAATTGTATGCTTTGTATTTATGTGGATGATTGTATTTATTCGATTATTCCCTAAACGGTAATATTTTGATAATGTATTTAGTCAAAAATTTCCATATGTATATATGATTAAAGATATGTATATTTTTTATGTGAATTCAGTGGATGATTACCCATATACAACAATGTACATTATTTCATTTATATTAATTTTTGATTCATTTAAACATTATATATAGTCAGTGCTATTCTGAAGTGAATGGTTAGATATTGATTGAAAAATTAATTCTCCAAGATAGAATGTAATGATAATATTAAAAAATTGATAGAAGTCCAAAACTGGAGAAAAATTCTTAAACAAAAAGTATATTTTGAAAAAATTACAAATTTCTGCATTCATTTGCAATAAAAATCCCTTTGTTGTTGCATGTCTCTATATCCAGCTCTAGCTATGTAAAATCAATTAAACCGTTCACCTTCATCAAGATCAGATACATACTCATTATACTGTTCTTCACATTTTCGGTAATATCACAACTTATTAGAGGAAATTCATCAAGAATATTAGTGAGCAAATCAGTCTGCAAGATCACTGAAATTTTCTAGTAAGATATTTGTAACTAGCAAGTGTCGTCTTTTTTATCGGAATGTGTCAGAAATTGAAAATTATTTTATATTATTATTGAGTCGTTGTCAAAGAAAAGAACTTGAGGAATGTGTTCTACACACTGGCAAGGAAATCTACTTCAGAGTGATTTCAGTTTTTCTCTGAATCATCACATTTCTTTTTCTGTTAAAATGTATACTTTTATCTTATTCCTAAACAGATAAGTTTTTGTGTTAAATATTGTATCAGTTTCCATGCCTTATATTATATTAAAAGTAAATTTTAGAAAAAGTGATTGAAGACAGTTTTGTACATTTTAACTTACCTAAAGATTTCATTTATTTGTTTTTCTAAATTTTAAAAATGGAGATAAAATTCTTGACTATTTATATTCATCTAAGTTCATTAAGAATTAATAAAATTTGGGAGACAGAAAAAAATGTTTGAAACATAATGCTGTTAGAGATGAAACCTGTTAGAGATGAAAGTATGAAAATCATATCTCGTTAAAATAAAAATCCTCCTGATTATGTATATCTGTTCCACATTTAAAAACGGGTTTGAATTCAATTAACTTTTGTGCATTTTTCATTTAAGATAAGAAGAAATCTATCAAATTTTCTTGGGATAAAAAAAGTTAATTAAACATCCATATAATTAACTGAAATTTTGCTTTTTTTCTTCTGTAACTTTAGAATAAACTATCACACAAGAAATTTTTTTTCATTCCATCTATTATTCAAAATTTTGCCTTTTCTATGATGTCCGTTTCCACATAATTTTTATTTAAATGTTAATTTATCAAAATTTCATAAATAATTGAATGATTTCCAAATAAAATTTATATATTCATTGCTAGACAATGGAGAAAATTTGAACTACTCTATTTTTATTGATGATATTTCTATTTTATTTTTAAAAAATACATTTGGCAAATTATTTTATTGGCATTTCAGTGATACAAATTCCCTTTCCATCTAATTTCTCTTTCATTATAAATATTTCATTATTTCTCCATCATTTCATAATAAACTTTGTAGTTAATTTTATTTACTAACATTGATGGAGAATAAACCTTCATTTCATAATAAACTTTGTAGTTAATTTTATTTACTAACATTGATGGAGAATAAAAATACATGTGAAGAACTATAGCCAGAATGATATAGTATATATTTAACTCAAGAAGACTTTATTTCAACTTAATAACTGATATTTATATAACATTTGTGAAATCTCCATTTTTGTGTAATATTATACTGAATGTTTTTAGGAACATTTAATTAGTTTTGATTAGTATTGTGTTTAAACTAAGGGATGAATTGCCTTTTTCAGTACACGCTTTGCAAATCTGGCCACAAATTGAAATGTCCTATCTTTATGAAAAAGTGATGAACCGAATTGCATATATACAAATATCGTTTAAAGAATTTTAACTCTGCATGTATGTCGAGTATATTATTTTCTTTTTCTGCCCTCTGAATAATATTTTGTAATACATATACTATCCCTAAAATGTACCATTAAAGACCTGTTCAAACATGAGTCAAAAGTATGGAAAAATTTACAAATAAATAAGTTTGCCCTTTAATATTCCAGAAAATTTTATAGATGTAAGCATGCAATAATATGGCCGTAGGGATGAGTCCAAGAAAAATATTTCATTCATTTAATTTTTTTTCTGCTACAGGGGCCGTATAAAAATTAAATTTTTCCACCTTTTTATCTGTATTTTTTACAGACATCATTTTTATATATTTTGGTAATCCCGGTGATGGAATTTGCTACGGGAAGTAAATGTCTAATTGCAATAGTTTAAGGAATAAACTCTCATGTCTAATTTTTTGGATCTCCTCTAGAGAGAACTTCGCCCTTTAATAAGATGTTAATATGTTGTTTTAATGATGTTGTTTCAATAAGATGCAGCGAATGTTATGACGTCAGTCTTCTAATAATTGATCAATTTAGAGTCACATTTCAATATTCTTTAACTTAATCAAATTGACAATGATTTATTTAATTATTTCATTTTAATTAACTTAGTGAAAAGATATTATATGCATTTTTTTAATATGCCTATGAGAAAAATGATTAATGAAATAAAATTCATGAAAAATGAATCGTGATTATTAAGTATGGTTTCCTTATATCCAAATAAAAGCATTGAATTATTATAATAAAGAAATCAATGAGCTTCAAATAAATATAAGATTGAAAACTAAAATCTTACAAGTTCTCATATTTAATATAATGTAGCCAGTTAAATGACTGAGTAATATTCCAATGCATTATAAATAGGACATTAAATTGTAATTTGAATTAATTAAATAAAGATTTTAATAAATGTAAACGTTTATTGTAGTACTACAGTGGTTTTCTAAGGAATTGCCCAGTTTTTAAACTCAACTACACTACAAAATTCACAAACACTTATTACTATAGACACACATAAAAAATTATGTTAAAGAACAGTATGGTGGAGGCATTCCACAATACCCAGTCGGCTTTAGCGGTAGGGATAAAAGTCAACTTTCAGGGTGCAGGTCTACCGTTCAACTGGTGTTCTGCAAAACGCCACAAGGAGGCGCTCTCAGCTCATGAGGGAAGATAGGTGCTACAGTACAAATATTTTACAAATTATAAAATGTGTATTTTTTACAAAATTATTTTTGTAAATAGGCAATTAACAATAATTGAACTGCTTGCAGCCTCCCTCAGCCAATTTGCACAAAGTTACTGCCGAGTCTAAAAATCCACTGCAAGTTGACATCGTTCAATATTTCCCACCTTACCGCCCGGCGCTCATTATATACGGCTGGTGAGTCGTAAGCCAGTTTATTGCTTTATCCCAACTAGCATCGCATAGAAAAACAATAAACCTCTAGCCACTGGATGTTCGTTAGTCTTAACTTTTATATAAACCAATAATGGATCACTGCAAGCTATTTCAGGTTTTTTAAAAAACGCTCCTGGTCTTTTTTGGATATTTCTAATATTTACTGACGATGTTGCTTTATTTTATTCTCTTCAATAAATAATGCACAATATGTTCTTTATTTGAAAAATTGCGTTATTCTTTTAATTAAAATCAATGCAAAATAAATTTTAATTGCCAGAAAAAAACTCCATTATTTTCACTTAATTGAAGTTTCACTGGTATTCAATACACAAAACCCTTTTTTGCTAATATATTACCAACACAAAAATACTTGCCCATCTAGACTGACTTATAGCATTTCAGAACAGTGCGTCAAATTTACTCATGAAAAATGCATATCGGCACAATGAAATGATTTGTTACCTTCCAGCAAGGTTCCCTCTATCTATTGGTTTACCAACAGGCCAATCAGATTCGAACAATAATTTTACTTAAAAAAAGTCATTTACAAATACATCAAAATAAGAAAAATTCATCATAATTACATGGACTTTTAGCTCACCAACTATAATAAACGAATCCCTTGTTCCCATAAATTAAAGTAAAAAGTGGGAAATTTTTCCTTTCTCATTGCATAAAAAGAAAAATGATTTAGAGGTATAAATTTCAAAAAAGAAAGAAAGAATGATTTTTTTTTGGCAGTTTCATATACATCATATCATATTAAAAAAATGCAACACCTACTCTTAAAAAAAAATTTTTTTTTTTGAAAAAGTTACAAGAATGTGTACCTGTAATGTATCTAACAAATTAATTTCTCGTGTTTAACATTATTTTTAAATGACAGAAGATTTAGTTGAATTTAAATAGACAGAAAAAAAATGCTAAAAGGAAATTAGCAATACTGGTTAGTTCAATGTGACCATAACATCCATTCATATAAAGAAATTAGTATTCTGTCTTCATAACATTTAAAAATAAGTAAAAAAAATAGTTATAATGTCCAACACTTCATAATTCAACAGTAAGATATCCCAAAGGTGGAAATAATAAATCTTGTAAAATACTTACATAATTAAAATAAATTGCTTTGAAATTATAATAATGAATCAATATTTTATAACCAGTTTTGAATGTTCAAAAGCAAAATTCATTCTTACAACACTTGGCATGATCGATTTAATGTTCAAAGGGTGTGGGGATTACCTCCATATATATCTCTTTAAATACAAGATACCATTGAATCTTAAGGTCATGACAGTAACAGAAGCTGGGCTATAGCTAATTGACTTCCCCCAAAGTATACAAAATTATTTTTGTTAATTATATCAATAACTTGTTCTGATAAATAAAAGGTAAAAATAAATAAAGGTTCTGATAAAAAAAAAAGGCTTTCAGCAAAAATATAAAAAATTATAAATACATTCAATTAGATATGCTGGTTAATCTTTCCTTTTCATAATCTGTTTCATACTATCAGTAAAAATTTTATTTTTATTAGTTACCAATGATGTTCTTTCTAATTATGAATAAATATCAATAAATCCTCACATTCAATAAAATTACCAATTCACAAATAATAATAATCCAGTTTTATAATCTATGATTTTTCCTGACCTCTCAGAATACACCGATTCCCATGTCAGCTGGCCACTTTGATCAGATCTATTAGTTTCACAAGAAATCCAACAACAGACCTTCATTTAGAAAATGTGAATGTAAGATAAAAACATTAAGAGGTTTATTTTTAACATTTTCTAGAATTAAACACATTTTAATACACATAAGCATGTAAAATGATTCAATAATTTTGTTTAAAAAAGTCAATAGTAAAGAATTTTCCTATTGTGGGAAATAAAAATCAGTATTTATAAGATATGATCAAAATGTGTCGTTCAAAAGCCTTTCAATAAATTCATCACAAAACTAATTTTGAATTACTTTTATTTTGTGTAACACATAACTGAGCATCCAAAAACAAAACTATTGTTGGTGCAGTAACAGAGTTAGTGAACAATTTACTTTTACTTAACTATGCAATTCACATCTATTTAACATGCACCCACAGAAGACAAAGAAATATCAATAACAACAGTTAACACAGATTGCAAACAAAGCAGATATTTGTTTCAAAAAATTAATAACATCTTCCATAATCTGAATTAATGCATTTTGATTCATAAAATTTTGATAATCTTCACATAAAATTTCAACACAAAAAAAATAAACCCTGAGTAATAACAACATTAATTTTGATTTTTGAATTTTAAATTAATATTTATATATATATCATAAGATTCCAAAGCAGTCAGTTTATACAGCACAGACACATATCAATATAGAACAATTTTCTAACACATGTGCACTGAGACCATTTAACAAGAATACATTTCACATAACAAGTGTGCAATTTTTTTTTTATTTCACATGTGGTGGAGTATTTTTCTTTCACAATCAAACATCAACAGTTTAAGAGATAGATATATGATATATATATATATGGCACTCAGCATAATAAACAATACATCACAAGACAACTATACAAGCTAAAAACAAGAAAAACGGATTCACATCGCAGAATTTTCAAAACTTAACTGACACAACAATATATACCATCCACTTTTTAAGGAGACATCAGGAACTAGGACTAAAAATATTTTTTTGTTTATACTCAATAAAGATATGAGAGAAATACATGGCACTATTTCCCTTCAATTTTTGATGCTTCTGCACCAAATAAAATTATTCAACTTTTATAATCTCTCCATCTGATATATCATTTGAAATAAAATCACTCTGATTTGATATTAATAAACACTAATAATATACAAACATGGGTACTTATATAAAACTTTCTGATGAATTAAAATTATGATTTATACAGTGGTGAATTAACTAGAATATTGTAACCTTTGAAAGTAAACACAAAAAGTCATCAATGGCACAAGCAAGTAACAAAATACTTTATGACTTTATAAAACTACAGTTTCTTTGAGCAAACAGTCCATTTAAGTTCACAAGACATTCTACTTTATTGGCCTAAATATGAACACATACACATATTTTACACACATAATATAACATATGCAGTCAGCAAACAATAAATAAACAAATGGAAGGGGAAGTCAAAGCTGGTTGTTTATTTATTTTTTAGTTCATTTGTAAGCCATCTGAACAGTGTATCACACAGCAAAAATATACCTAACATTTATAATACCGGCATACCACTGAAACAATTGTTCACAGAGAGTTCCTGTAAACAGATCTCACGATTAACCAAACTTCATAATAAAATATGGATAGCATGTTAATTGCTTACGCTCTACACTGACTTAAGAAAGCAGGAAAGCACTTTTACATATCATTTCAGCTTCAAATATCATTAGGATATTGATGAAACTAGGATCATATCGACACATAGACCAGCAAAGTCATCATTTGAAATCAAAATCACATGGCTCTTGACAGTTTTTTTGTAGATGATCCTGCTTAGAAATATTTTATCATGCAAAATTCACAGAAAATATTTAGTCAAGATCCATAATTTTTTTTATACTCCATAAAACATTAAAAAGTTTAATCTGGTAAAAGTACTCTTCACTGCTCTTATACACATTATATATATATATATATTTCAGCATGCAATTATACACTAAGTACATCATTTTATTGGTGGTAAATATCAACACGCAACCACCAAGTAGTAATCAAACATGTAAGTACTACCGTATCAACGGCTCCTTCTGTGCAAAGTAGTCTAAAGAAAATATATTTCTTCATATGTGCCCAAGTAGTGTAAAAAACAGTCTCTGGCTAATCCTGCTTCACTAACTATTGTTTGGAAACAATACCATCTAAGGCATGGGTGTAAAAATGAATGCAAAATGCACTGCCATGAAACATGTAAATAATCGAGATCATATACAAGATTCTGCATCAATGTTTTTGCAACTAAATTAATAGTTAAATGTGAGGAGTAAAACATAATTCAATACAAAAATAATAATCAAGGAAAATTGGCTATTTTTTCATTCATTATACTTTTAATAGGTTTGGAGCCAGTGAAGCTGAAGCATTATTATAATGCAAACATCAAAAATTTATATTTTTACAAAATCATTACAATCAATGTATTGACATTACTACTGCACCTTATACAAAAGAAGTAAAACCAATATTAAAGAGTAATAGAAGTCTCTTTAAGCTTATGATATGTTATAAAAATTCTTAAAAAAAATCTTTCAATATATATTTGACAGAGAAAAAAAGCAACTATAAACACTTAAGCAAGAATAAAGTTAAATGCTCAAATCTTCTCTCAAATAATAATTTTAATTCATATTTCAATTTATATTTAAACTGGAAAGTTCTGAAATCTAATAAAACTCATTTTATGAATTATAAAAACAGGGAATCAAAATACATTGACTTTAATGGAATTTTCTCTCTTTTACAAAATCTTTTGTAGCATAAATACTTAGAAAATAGATTTGTATTTCTAATAAAAATAGTTTTTAGCTTTTAATTAAATGCTAAACTGCTCACCACTACTCCTAGAGTATTCACAGTGCTTAACAGCTAGAAACTTTATTAGAAAAGTTTAAATTTCCCATCAAATTTAAATCACATATTCTGTCTTTGCAAATTATATGATAGAGATAAATATGTAAAAGAGAACAATATTTTATTTACAAAGGAATGAAACGAAAAATCCATGTCAAAACTTTTATAAACAATTTTCTCACTATAAAATCAATTACCCAAAGTATATTTAAAAGTAAAAGAACAACCAATTGTACACTTTTAAAATCAATTAATTCATTCCTTGAAATTGGTTGAAAAAGCTACACATTAAATACTTTTCAATTACAAAAAATTAGATAAAATCTGAATAATTATATCATTTGAAATTTTCAATAAATTGCTCCAAAATTAAGATATTTATCTTTTTATAACTGAAATTTTCCACATATTCTCAATGTTTATAGATTCCTAATATATATATATATATATATATATATAGGGTGTCTATAAAAGAACTCCGGGGTTTTAAAAATTCATATCTCACTAACTATAAAAGATAGCAAAATTTAGTCGATTTCTCTGAAAAGAGTAGCTCAAAAAGTTTTACTCATAAGAATTGGGAATGTTTGCATCAACTGTTGGCGGCGCTGCAGGACGTTGACCTTGAAATGATGGCGACTCAGCAACAAAAGGCTCAATGTGTTATTTGGCTCATAGAAACGAAGTCTGTAGTTACCGTACAAAGAAACTTTCGACGTAAGTATGGTGTTAATCCGCCTTCTGACAAAACCATTCGCCAATGGTTCAGTGCATTTAAGGAAACAGGAAGTGTTTTGAAGCAAAAGTCGCCGGGTAGGCCGAGTGTGTCTCAAGAGAAAGTGGACAGAATCCGAGCTTCATGCCTTCGAAGAAATCGTTAACAAGACGCAGCCTGGAGTTGGGGTTACCAAGATCAACTGTCGGTAAGGTACTTCATAAAAGACTACGTTTAACTTCTTACAAGATTCAACTTGTACACCACATCAAACCAGCAGACAAGGTTAAGAGATACGACTTTGCTGTTTCAATGCTAGATAAAATTGATGACAATAATGGTTTTTTAAAAAGTGTAATTTTTAGTGACGAAGCTTCTTTTCATGTGAATGGTCATGTAAACCGGCATAATTGCAGAATTTGGGGTTCTGAGCCACCCATGAGTTCGTCGAGTACGAACGCGACACGCCCAAAGTAAATGTTTGGTGTGCGCTTATGCATAACAGAATCATAGGTCCGTTTATTTGTATTGAAAGAAATATCAATGGTGATGTCTACTGTGATATGTTGGAGGAGTATCTTTTTCCTCAGTTAGATGACATTGAGGCGGAGAAGGGCTTAGTTTACTTTCAACAAGATGGGGCCCCGCCACACTTTAGTTTACGTGTGCGTGAGGCATTAAACGCTCGGCTCGGCAACATGTGGATCGGAAGGGAGGGACCTATTCCATGGCCTCCAAGGAGCCCTGCTCTGACTCCGTTGGATTTTTTCTTCTGGGGGCATATCAAGAATCTTGTGTATGCAGAGAAAATTCGTGATGTTCAACATCTCAGGGAATGAATAGTCAATTGTGTGGCAAACATCAGCCCAGACATGCTCGCCAAGACATGGGAAGAGGTAGAATACCGTTTAGACGTCTGCCGTGCCACTAACAGGGCTCATATAGAACTTTACTAAGTGTTAAAAATAACTTGAAAATGTAAGCTTTTCAGTCATGTATAAAACATGTATGTATGTTTTTTATTTCATTAAAATATTTTGCCTCAAAACCCCAGAGTTCTTTTATAGACACCCTGTATATATATATATATATATATATACACACACATATATTAACATTACATCCATTTTTACCAAAAACAAATGTGAAAAATTATACTGAAGCATATATTTACTAATCAAAAATTCCCAATAAAATTTAAAAATAGGTAAAAGTTCAGAGTGGCAATTTATTTTCATAAAAGATATTCATTATTTTTAAAAATTAAATACCTCAATTTTTTTTTAAAAAATAATTTTATAGCATTGAAATTAGTTTAAAACAAGTAAATTGTAATAATGAATCCAATATGAAAGAAACAGTTAAAAAGGGGATTTTTGAAGATTCAAAAAGATTACTCTTTATACAGGATGTGTATACTTTGACACTCATTCTATCTTGATTTAAAATGCAACACATATAGTTTGATTTTTTTTTTTCAAGTATGAACCAAAAAATTTCATTCAAAATAGAAAACTTTAAAAGTTAATTAAAAGAAATAATAACCATTTACAAATTGTCATTTATATAACAAAGGAAATCTGCAGACAAATATAAGTTGTTAGGGGCTATTACAAACAAGCAATTTATAACATGTCTAACTGTATTAACTTTCCATCCATATAACCAGCAGTAAAGTTATTCATAAAATATATCTTCATACTTTAAAGGAAAGATAATGTATATCATATTTAGTATACAATACAACAATTCCATAATGTTCATGATTATATTCTTAACATTATAACACCCATGCCAAAATGTTCTATATCTCCTTTTCTCTCAATCTATTTGGTGCTTTTATGGGCAGTTATAGAAAAGTCATGCCTCTTTAAGAATTAGGTGAATCACAGCAAGTCTTTTCTTCACATAGAAATGTGCTGTTAAACAAAAATGTATTTTCTGTTTCTAGAAGTACTGCAACATTAGTATGAAAAAACTTTTAAAAGAAAAACAACTAAATTTTTTATATAAAAATTCAGTATGCTGTTATATTGTGGAGCATATTAAATACGAATTAAATCCTTATTATTAAAAAGTTTGTGTATGTATTTTTTAAAAAATAAAAAAACTATTAAATAAACAAATTTAAATTGCATAAAAATAAGTCTTATTTTGACAATTTTCAATGAATTAGAAATTATATTAAATAATAGCCTAAATTATTAAATATGTCATTTTCCCCAATATAAATCTAGATTACAAATTATAGATTTTTTCCACATTTGTTTTCTGTTATTTCATTCCCAGAAAAAGAATTATTCTTTTTTAGGACAACAGATATATTTTTCTAGATTATAAATAAACAAAGGAAAGCAATTAAAGACATTGTTAAGAAATAAATGGTTTTTCTTATCAGAACAAAAGTTTAAAAAATCAACAAATGCTATTTTGTTGCAATGGTATCATTACTTTGACTTTTTGACTAGTGTAAATGCAAAACAAAAGCAAATGGGAATAATTCAACTGTATTTTTGATATGCAGATTTTATTTGTGAAAGATTTTGTGGAATTAATAAGTTTACTTATTGAATGAATCAACAAAAAGATATGTGCAAAGAAAACAATGAAAAGCAATCTTTAAAACAGATTAAAAAATGAGAATCAAGTTACCGCTCTAAATAGTTTAATTTTATAAGTAATTCTCAATAATAGTAATTAATCATGTTAATATATTACCATTAATAATTATATATTAACCAAAATGTTAATAAAGCAATTACCATTTTAATTAATTATATAATTGCGATTTTTAATTAATTACATACTTTGAAAATTGTCAAAATTAAAGCAAATTAAAACTAAAAGTATTCTTAGATGAAGAATTGTTATTTGAGAAGGTCAGATATTTATAACTATATCCACAAGAAAAAAATGGTACACACATCTTTTAAAAATATATCTAATCATTCATCATTTGAAAGCTCGAACTTGAAAATAATTGAAGTTTAGCAGCATGATTGTCTATATATCTTTCTTAAAAACCCTTCATTAAACCATAATTCACAATTAACTTTGGAAGAGACAAGATGCAGTACTCCAAAGAAACAGAAAAATAACCAATATTTGCCACAGTTTTTGGTCACACAATTTTACTCAGCCATTTTATGTACACTCATATAACTAGACAAAAACTTACAGCCAGCACAAGTTCAACAGAGTGTCTGAATGCTATGTCCCCCAGCTGTCAGCGCTGAGTTTCTGTCTCTTGGAGATGCTTCCCTCGTAGTCCAGAGTAGGTGGGTCTGGGGAGGGGGATGCAGACTGAGTGAGAACGTTGCAGGGAGAAATGTTTCCGTGAATGGAAGGTGTCCTGCGTCCTGGAGATGGGCAAGGTTCACTTTTGATCCGCATCGAGAGAGGAGACAGCTGGGAGTTGTTGGAGCTGAGAGTAAGATGAGGCATAGGACTTCCACCCATATGAAGTGAATTTGAACTGGAAAATAAATAAAACCAGTCAATTTTGTTGCAGTGTAGCTAAATAAAACAGAGCCCACCTATCATTCACTGAAGAATTCGGCTGTGAATTGCCTTTGATTGTTACACTTGAATAAGTAACCTACATTAAAATGTTCATGAGAACATTTGTGGAACTATTTCAGGAAGTGTAGATTAATTTTATTTAAAAAAAATAAACAATTTATAAGTACTTTTAAAGAAAAAATAAGAACTAACCATAATATAGTTCTAATTACTGATAATGATTATATTATTATCATTAATGGCTCATATTAATGATGGTGATATTATAAGGGATGCCCCTGATCTAACGGGGGTGGAGGATTGAAGTTATAAAAGTTTACAACTAAATATGCAAAAAAAAAAAAAAAAAAAAAATGCCAAGAGATTTTCTAATATTTTTTTGATTTTCTTGCAAGTAACTTTTTCTTACTTACTGCATTGATAGCTTAAAAAAAAACTGTTTCGACAAAAATAAACGATATTTTGAATAAACTAAAGATTTCTCAAATTCGTAATTCGTATACAAGGAATTTTAATTCATCTAATTGAATTCAAAACTGTAACAGAGAAACAATTTTAAGATTACTTACATTAATTTCATTAACATAAGATGTTGCATTTAAAAATGGATTCTGCCAGACTGCTCTATGTGGTGTACACTACATGTTATGAAACATTTTCAATTCAAATTTCCCACTTAATATTCTTATTAATGCTGGACCCTCTTTTAACAAATGCTAGTTCAGAAGAAGGAATGGATATAATTTTAAAAATTCTCCACGGCTTTTTAATTTGTCTTCAAATCAAGAATGAAAATAACAATCTCATTTTTCTGATATTAAAATTATTGTAATTGAATAAAGATGATTCAACCAAGAAATCTATAAACTCCAGAAGAATAGCATGCTTTTGTCTTTTCTGATGAAAGTAAATACAAACAACTATTTTTTCCCCCTATCAAAACAATTACCAACCTATTCAAATTTATTAGATTTATTCATTATGTTTTGCAATGTTCCTTTTAAACAATAATGATACAAAAAAGTACTGACAATCATGCAAGGAAAGGATATATGAAAACAAATTTATGCAAGACTTTTATTTTCTGAGGTCAAGTATAGTAAAAATATGCAAATATAGTCTAAAACTTTTTGTGGAGCAACTGAAACCAAATTTATACAGAAAGTTACAATTTTAGAAATAAAATTACGAATCTTCCATTTATCTCAGTTGCATTTTTTGAGAAAACTGTAAAAAATGTTTGTGGAATCAGAATATTTGAAATCAAAATATCAGTATTCTGCATACACTGCAAAACCGAATAATCTAAACAAAACATTTATATAAGTTTTAAAAATTAAAAACAGTGAAAACTACTACTAATCAATTTATAAAATACTGACTCGTTAAAAAACAACTAGAATGATTTTTGGATATATATACATTTCTATCTATATTATCTTAATTTACCTATGCTGACAGTTTGAAAACAATATATTTTTTATTATTTTAGCTCTTTTATACATTTATTATAATTAAGAACTTAATTATGTAGCTTTTACATAATGTTAGTAAAACTTGTGCAGTGTCAGGGCAAGTGATCAAAAAGGGTGCTGACTAAAGCTACAGACAAGTGAGAAATGCCCTGATACTAGTTTTGAAAACATAATCAGAAATTGAATTCAATTAATTTTTTTAAAAATTAAAATCAAATTAGTAAAATTAAATTTTAAAAATTAACACAAGTATAACAAAATGGTTATTTTTTATATTTTAAAATGATGTGAAAATAATTTTTATGAAATTATATTTTGCAAATTTCAGGCAGGGATGCAAAATTCACACATTCAAATGCACACAAACAGAGAGAGATTATGTACCTGTTCATATGTGTAGAACCTGACCAGTTGTGAGTAAAACCTGATGAAGCGAAGCTGCTATTAAGACCTAATTCAGGACTTAAATGGAAGTCACCTAAAAAGATTTTCAAAAATTTAGAAACAAATGAAACACATGAAAAAATGATAAATTAAAGTTGAATTACAACAAAATTCAGAATTAAGATAAAGAAATCCAAAATGAAATTTAAAATGATTTACTTCTAAACTTTTTTGCTAAACCAGTTCATTATAAAACGGTGAACAAAATTGAAAAAGTAGTGATAAATGGTGAAATTTAAATGCAATGAAGATAAAGTAAATTATATTTTAAAAAAAATTTAATTTTTAAAAAATTAAAAACACCTATTATATATATTAACTGTAATTAACTAATACAGGTAAAGGCTTATGACAAACAAAAGTAAATATCTTACTTGAATTAAAAGAAGACAGATTGGACGGATAACTGGACACATTATTAGGTGTAGAAACAGAAACCATAGGTGCAGGTCCAAGAGAAGTCCGACAATTCTAAAAAAATATACCAAGATTTAAAAGAATTTTTTATTTTATTTTACGTGTAAGGGCAAGAATTTTTGTTTTCTATTCTTAATTTAACTACATATAATTAAAACTTATTCATTGTCCTTTTGAGTGATTTATTACCAAATTAATATATAAATTATAACAACAATGCTGAAATGTTACAGTGTATCATTTAAGAAGAACCTAAGTAATTTAATATTATAAATGATAAAAATCTGAAACAAATATATTTTCTTCAGTTATTGCTCATGCATTTGAAACCCCTGTTATGCATAATTTTGTGAAAGTACATACATTAAAAGAGAGAAAATTACTCACCATAGGTGGTGGGGAGTGAGAAGCATTTGGTATGATGACATGGAAATTTGACCGCGATGGTGATGGATGTCTACTGTGTCTACCATCAATACTTCCATCTGGTGAGACACTGCCAGGAAGAGAACATGGCGAACTACCCCTTTGGTATCCATTGCTTCCTCGGCTAACATCCAATAAATTGCCTGTTAAAAAATAGAATTAAACAAAAAAAATGAATATTAAATAAGCTTACATCTACACAGAAATAGCACTCAGAAATGACAATATATGAAATTAAAAAAAAAGCTATCAAATAAAAAAAGCACTTAAGTTTTAGAATCATTAATTTTTTTTTTCTAAATCGGAAATGCTTTAAAAATAATTTTGTTAATACAGGACAATATTTTTAAAATTACAGGAGTGACTAGAGCACAATATTTTTATTAATACATGATAAAAGGTTACACATTCATATTATTCCATGGACATGGTTCAAGCCATTTTTTTTAATACATATATATACTGAAACATTCAACTATTTAGAAATATCAAAAATATAATTATCAATGAAATTTTAATAGAAAGTAGTGAGTTGAGTTAAATTAAGTATCTTATTTTTTTTTTGTCTGAATCTTTACAAACATTTCTATGGAATGTTTACATATTTTATTAAAGCCTAATTTTACTCACTTTTTTAGAGGTCACATTTTTAATGATTTGTTGACAATTTTCATCTAAACTTATTTAAGGATACATTTAATATACAATTTTCAACATTAAATTTACTTTTAAAAGAGTTACAAAGAGAACTGCTATAATAAAAATCATCATGGAGAAGAGCAAAATTAGTTTTAATTCTAGAAAATTCATATCATCTAAAACAAATTAACATATGATGTGAAATTAATAATTTTCATCTACTATTTAAATATATGACTAATATGTATTACTAGTGAAATACAAGATTTTTAATATTCTGAAACAATTTTGTATCACTTAATGTCAAACGTAAATGATTTCAACATGAAGTTCTATAAACAATGGAAATGAATAAACTATATGCAACTGATTGAGTTACAATCAATAATTCTCATTACACACATACTATTCTTTAAACATTTTTTTTATTGTTGTAATAAATATATCCTTCTTACCACAAGAGGTGGGTTGTGGGCTCACAGATGAAGGACCATGGTCAAGAACATTTGGTTCAGGTGTATAGCTCACAGTTACTGGCAAAGGTGAAGGTGGTAGCTCCGAAGCAATGGATGATCCTTGTGGACACTATAAGGAAATGACCAACTGTTGCATGATTAACTGAACAAAATTAAAAGGAAAAATAAAATAAACAATGTTTCAGGGCTCCAAAAATTTAAGCTACAAACAATGAAAAAATTTATTTGAATACTCATGAGAGTGAAACATTCTTACTTTTCTTTAAAAAGCAAAAGAAATTTTTTTTAAACAGGTACAAAGGTAAATTTACCATTACTGAATTGTTAGCAGCCCAATTAATATAGCAAATGCATATCAAAAGTTGTCCCCCTCACGGTATGCATACTAAAAATTAGAATTTAGAAGCAATGGATTATATTATAGATTTATACATACACATACCAATATAATTTCTAAACAATTAGAGATAGACACTTAATTCAACATGAAAAAATAGTTTAAATAGCAAAAATAAATATTTTATGCATTTGATTCAGATAATGCAATGAAATGAAAGTTGTGAATTTTAGCTTTCAATATGGTAATCCAGTCTTATCAATAACATTTAATATAATAATAATAAAATGAAGAAACTCAAAGACATAAAATAAATAAATGTTTTATGAATAAAATTCCACAAAATTGGGATTATATCAAAATTTTATTTTAAGGAAATTTTTTTAAAAATGAAATATTTTTAGAGGACATTAATCCTTCTCAAATTACTATTTTCCTTTGCATGGTCATTAGTTTGTAATTAATTTAATATATTAATTAAGAAGAAATAATAAATCCTCTTACTAATGCTTACAATGAAATATTTTAAAACATTAATCTAATAAACTTAAAAGAATCTCTCTTAAATAATAGTACATATTTTCTGCAACCATGCAAACATTTTAATATTTACATACCCTAGAGTTTCCATTAACTTGAGTGTTTCTTTGCATCATCATTTCAAATTCTTCATTGATTTTTTGAAATTTAGGATCAGATCTACTGGAAATGGAATATTGTTCCATATCTGGTTCAGGGCTATCACAGCTATTGGAAGAGCCTTTGCTCTCTTTTTTATTTAAAACCTTAAAAAAAAATTATTTTTTAAAAGAAGAAGGAAAAAAAAAAAAAAACACAGCTTCAACAACAGATAAATAGAAAAGAAAGAAAAGAATGTAAAAAGTATCCCTAGATTACATATATTATAAATTAAAGAATATCATATGTAGCAGTATATAACTATAATAAATAAGAAAATAATATGATAAAACAATATTATCATAATATGATCTTAACCAAAATATATATTATAAAAATTTCATTAGAAAATTTATCAATTGGATAAAGGCTCATAGTATTGGAATACAAATACAACAATAAATATATTTATAATTATGGCAATTTGTTTTTAACAAAAATAATGCATACCATTATCATAAACACTTGCAAGAAAAATATTTTAAAATACATAATATTTATATTTAATCTATTTCAAAAAGTACTTTTATGTACCTATTAAATTTTAGAGTTATCAATATGACAATTTATCCAAATATATGTTGAAAAAGAATCCAATATTGCTTTAATTATAATTCTTTAACACCACATGCATAAATTTATTTTCATTTTAAGATTTTTCAAGATAACTTTTTTTATGAACTACCTCTGGCATATAATTCAAGAAATATCACACAAGTATAGTAGTAGAAGTTAATAAAAAAGCAAGATCATGCTTTCAAAATTATCAGATTTATACTTTAAAAAAAAAAAAAAAAAAAAATAAAAAAAAAAAAAAAAAAAACTCAAAAGCAAAAATAAATACAATTGTGTAAGAAAAGAATTCACACATTATTCAGATAATTACTCATTAGAAAAAAGCATGAATCAAAGCAAAGTTACCATTGTCTTTTTAAACTTAAATATAACCAATAAAATAAAGCTTAAATAAATGAAATGCTTCAAATTGAATTATTATCATTGAAATTAAGTATTTTTATTAATTTTATTGGAAATAGCACAATGTCTCCATATAGACACAAGTAAATAATGATACAAAAATAAAGTTTATTTTTTTTATAAAGCATTAATTACTCAGCAATCTTTTAAACAAAAGGTTATAATTACTGTCAATTGACAAATTTTGTTTATTCATAAATTTTCATAATTGAGAAACCTTTTGGGTTAAACTCCAGTACCTATTTTATTAAGAGGTGGAAAAGATTAAAAACCCCCATCAAGATTCAGGCCAATAAAGCAAAATTTGAGCAAGAGATATTATGATTACAATTGCTTTATCAGTGACTAATATAGTAGCATAAGGAAAAACTTTGAAATCATGACAAACCACGCTAGTTTTAAATAGCCGAAGAAACTTTATATGTAATCAAAATAAAGAAATTAGATTATTATTGACACCATGACGGAAATATATTTAATTGCCCAATTATGCTAGTGAAATCATATATTCATTTAGATAATAAATAAAGAAAAAAATTGTAATAAATGCATGAGAAACTTGTACATTTGTAATACAAAGCTACAAACAAAGCTAAAGATCAATGATTTTAACTATCCTCATCTGCAAGTATTATTTACTTATAATAACAGTTGCTATAAAACAATGTGATATGCAAAAAACAATATGGGGGGGGGAGGATCAAAGAAATATGTCTAACTATATAACTAACTAAAATATCACAATGAGATATTTCAGATTATTACATAGAAAAAAACTTTCTTTCTTATGATATTTTTCTTTATTACTTTGATAGTACAAGAGCACTACAATTATATTAGTTATCGTAGTTTTAAAACCTTACATAATTAATTTGCAAAAATTATTATTACATTTATTTACAGGAAAATGATAGGCAATAAAAATAGAAAATAGTGTAAATAATAAAAGTTTAAATGTATGGAAGTGTAAAATGAGTTATTTAAGCCTTTTACAGCTCTTGCTAATTATCACTGAATGCACAAGTTAATTCTTTTTTTATAAAGATCATGATTAACATCGAATTTTCTGGTAATTTATAAATTAAGATCATGTATGTCAGCTTATAAACAGTGCAGCACTTACCTCAACTATGTCACAGTTAGTTCTACTTTCATGAGGTTCATTATATTCTGTATACTTCAAAAGTACTTTGTCCATATCAGTACTAGCATACTGAAATAATTTATTTGTGCTATTAAATATGATAAGTGCTATTTCACAGTCACACAAGACACTAAGTTCATATGCCTTTTTCATCAATCCAAATTTCCTTTTTGTAAATGTAACCTGAAAAGAGAAAATATAATCATGTCATTAATTTCCAATTAAATACATTTAAATATACAGGATATTTTATCATTACTTAAGTTATTGTAAAATGGCACTATGTTCCAAGTTAATACTGAAGCCACCAAAGTATGCTTAATAATGTAAGTATAAGCAAAACTTGCATAGTAAAGATAACATGAACTTGCATGTCCTATGGCATAAGGTTGCCACATTTAATATAGATTTTGACTGTACACAATTTAATAGAAAAACTTGCCCTTAAAAAGACAAATGCAATACAATAATAATAATAAAAAAAAAAGAATGTTTTATCTTTGTTTGAACATAATGAACGAACACATGCATACACACGGATCTGATTAGAATTAAATCAAATCAATGAATATATAAAATATACAACATGATTAAATATTATTAAAAATTATGTTATTTAAATTTAAAAAATCTGATTGTAAAGTAAAGGCCCCTAATAACTAATTTTTCCTAATTAAATTTTTTAATTCATCACTAAAATTGATTAATTTATATGCTGACATAAATCTTAATTTTAGACAATTAAAAAATTATGCAAAAATCTCGAAAATTAGTTTTTAAAATATGCATTTGTTTAGAAATTGTAGAAATATTAACATATTTAACCAATGTTTTCCATTTGTATGTTACAGCTCTAATTTTGATTACTTAAAATTTATTTTTATTTGATAAGTAAAGCAACAGAAAAAAAAATTAAGAACATAAATATGCCTAGTAAAGCAGGTGAAAACGAAAAATTATAGAATACCTGTCTATTTCTCTCATCAGTGATTCTAGATATCTGTATCTTCTTTCTCCCCATGGCAACAGGTTTTTTCAACTGTGTGTTATAAAAGCCTTCCAGTTCAAGTATCACAATAAAATTGAATTAATCAAGGTCTGTTGCCTTTCAAATATTGGGGCAACTAACCATTGATGATAAAACCTAAAACAAACATAAAAATTATGACATGCATTATGTTTCTTATCAAACTAATGAATTGTTGCAGTGATTTATAAAATTAAACAATCAATAACTTCCCTTAAATTATACAGAACACAAATATTTACAATTAAACAGAAATCAGATTACACAATAATACTGAACAAAAATGTTGATTAAAATTTAACCCTATGGAGTAAATGGTGGGTATTTCAAATCCCCAAACTAGTACTTGCAAAAATATTATATTATATATATATATATATATATATATATATATATATATATATATATAT
>JAPMOQ010006428.1:1634404-1677100 GCA_026543055.1 Argiope trifasciata | reverse complement strand
TATATATATATATATATATATATATATATATATATATATATATATATGGGAGAGAGAAGTGTTGATATATTATTATATTAATCTAAGAAAAAGTATTTTAAATAACCTTTTTTAAATAATATACTTTTCAAATTTAACAAATTACAAATTTATGTAGACCTCACTTCTGGTAAGAAAAAGATATCCATCAATCATGTTAATTTAGCCTAATATTTTTATCAAAAATTCTATGTAATAATATTTAAAAACTGTTCAGATATACTTCAAACATGTGTAAGATGTCCCATGCTAAGTTGAAATGTATATTTGCATAGAAATTAAGGCATTACATTTTACATTATATTATCTTACTTACATATATAATAAGATATAATCTTCTTTTAAATAAAACTAAAACAGTGATGATAAATATAGCAATAAAAATATAATCAATAAAAAAGTTATTACTCTAACATAAAGCATAATCATAATATATCTAATTAACTAGATGTTTTAAGTAAGGATGATATTAAAAATATAATTTGGACAGCTTTCACTTTCCTAGCCTTTTTTTTTTTTTTTTTGCTAATGTCAGAAAAATACTCAAGTCACTTTCTTTCAATCAGCAAAATTATGAATTATTTTACTTTTTAGAAATTCTTAAAGCTTTTAATTATTCTATTATTAAAAAAAGACAATTATTTATGATAAAAATAATTATTCTGAATAAGCAAGTATTTAAAGGCTTAATTTATTATTTCATAAGAATAAAATTAATATAAAGTGTTCAATAAATAAAATGAATTGCATAAAAAAAAAACTAAAAAATTTGTTCCAAAATATTCTTAGCTTATTTTAAAGAATGATGAATAAACTACACTTTCTAACACAATTTCCATCACAAGTAATATTATTATATATAATATACTAAGGAGAAAAATCATAGAATATTAATATTTTAATAGAATGATAAATTTGTTTTATAGGGTGAAAAAGGATTAAAAAAACATAATTAAACACTCAAAATGCAATCGTAGAAAAAATAAGACTACCGAAAATGATTCTAACAACAAGATAAAGTATTAAATTTTTAAAAAATCCTCAGAAATAAAAAATGCCTTCCAAGTGAAAAATATAAGTATTTATTATATGTTTTCTATCACAACAGTATCAATTTACAACGAATCCAAATCAATTAATTGAATTCCAAATAATTTTCCGTCCCAATAAAACTGAAAAAGAAAGAGCCATTTTTATTTTATGTTATTAAAATACATGATAAGAAACAAAAACGTAATTTTGACATATAAGCCATGGAAGTATTCTTGATTATCTATCAACACCGTATGGTGTTATTCGGAAGCATATTATGAGAGCGCTTTACCATCAAATTCCTATTTCTCAATACAGCAGGAGAAGAAATGAACATCTCAATCCGACATCGCTTAGAACAGTATGTTTTTCTATTATCAGGTGTATCGCACAATGACGGAAAATCAGTAAGTATTGCTGGCACGCGAGAAGCGGTAGGGAGATGTAAAAAAAGAAGAAAACAAATAATAATAAGGGGCATGTGAAAACTCATAACCCAAAATAGTAACATACCTTACATCCCTTCAGCGTCTCGGGATCTAGAAGATCCTCCATCGGGCATGTGCTTCAGAGGGTTACCTTTCTCTTCGGTTGGCGGGAGGGAAGAGTGCCAACATCACGCCAAGAAACGACATTACAGGGAGAATGCACCTAGACAATTTTATGTTGTTTTTTCGCAGGTTTGTGATTTGAAGGACATTCTTTTGCATTCGGGATACGCAGTTAATACTGACTTGCTTTTTCTACCGGATGTTTTTTTTAAATAAAAAATTATAGACACACATATTAGTATTAAAAAATGCGGAGGATTTATTTCACCTTTTCTCTCAGTATGATAGATTATTTCTAAAAATATTTTGTCAAATTATTTTTAACTACTTTCTTTACATTGTAGTGATTTCCCAAGCTTGAACTGTTAATCCTACTTAAATAAGTTCAAAAACGATTCTAGTTGTACAAAAGACTCAAATTTTATTTTATAATAATTAATTGTTAAGTTTAATTCAAACGCGACTTTTCTCAACCAACATACCTTTATATATTATATCATATATCGCACACATTCTTTTATAAATACAATAATTTGCATCAGAAAATGATGGAAATTTGAATTAATAATGACAAATTGGATTCGAATTAATATCCCAATTCTTGCGCCAAGTTAAAGGAGAAAAGAGAATTGCTTGGACAACAACACATGCACAAGATGATAATTACATTAATCATGAAGTAATAAATCATTTGAAAGAATGTTCATAAGTGCATTTTTTAAAAATCAAAATGATCGTTTCAAAGAATAATATTAATTACTGATTCTTTACTTAACGTTCTGAAAATAAAAAATAAATAAAGGGAAAAAAAAACAAAAAATTGGGTAAGGAAAGAAATTGAATCTGAAATAACGGCTAATTGATGAAGAAATAACGATCAAAGAATGTTAATAGCATTTGGAATGAAATATTGTAACAAGCAGATGGCCCAGATTTTATAAAATTCATTGACTACGGGGCAGAAAATTAAAGAAATTGTTAAATCACAAGGAACTAAAGCAAGAAAGCGAAGATAACTCAAGAAGAGTTGCTCTTTGTAAGAAACTCATATGGATCCCTAACAGGGATGGGTATAGACTAGAAATTTCGTTTCTGAATGTGATTTAGCATAATGTTAGTATGATTTTAGCATGTTTATTTGTAAAATTATTAATAACCAGCCAATTTCAAGGAAATAGCTTTCCAAATATTCGCATGGTTTACACATCAGCAAGCTATTGTCGCAGCGGGCCGGACAGCGCTAATAATAATATAATAATACTGGTTTCGCGTCCGAGGGGATAGGGTTCTTGAAGCGCAGTTAATATTTTTTCTCTAAAATGATCAATATAAATAAAATTCCGTCATACGTGGCACAGAAACTGCTCTTATTACTTATCACTCCATGGAAGCACTCAAATGCAAACAAATTATTATAAGAACACTTCAGAATTGCTTCACTAAACGTTTCTACACTTAATTCAAAGCTTCACTAACTAACAGAATTTCAAATTATTAGCAATGTCCGGGAGAGAGTTTATCGCGTCCCTCAAAACAATGAGAGGAAATAAAAAGCCAAAGAAATAAAGCTCACACACAAATTTAATCAAGTGCGAAAATAGGCTTAATCCTCGCCAGATGAGTAACAGTAACTGTGGATGTTGATATGCATATCTTACTAACAATTAGCTCACAAAAATTGTTTTCACATTCATCCGAACACTAAAAATGTTTTTTAATGCGATCCATTTCATTTATGTGCAACCCTTTTCTTTATTTTTAATGTAACAAAGCTATGAGCAATAATATTTTTAATATTATATTTAATTTCACACTCATTCATCAAAAACATTCAATTCCATACTTCTGCTAATGTTACAATTAAGATTTTTTTAAAGAATGTTACGGACATCAATTCTGTAATAGGAAAGAAATTTCCATTTTTATTTTGAAATATACACTCTTTAATTTTCTATCCATAGTAAATTGCAGCAGATTCAATTTGGGGTTTCCAATCATATTAAATAACAAGGCAAAATTTTACAGTGTGTAAATTGTTAATTCCACATAATTAAATATGGAAAAAAAAACGCATCTCTATTTATAATCATTTTTCTATTTAAAAATTAAATTATAATCAAGTATTAGAAAAATATTTATTTTCGTAAAAACATCAGAAATATAATACTTCTGTACTCATTATTATTGTCAATTCAATTTAAATAAGTTGGGGGGAGGACCGCAACAAAGAACCTTCACCTCACGGATACGAAGTCATTGATGGGCTAATCAACAACGATAACAAAATCTGATGATTATTGTAGCAGAACTGGCTGCTCTTTAATATTCTTACAAATAAATATTCTTAAGGAAAATACTACTAAATTATCATCCAAAACTTTTTCTAACCCGTATGTCTTCCCCTTTTAAGAGCTACATAGTAAATTAAATTTAACATGTATTTTGATGAGTTCTAAAAGGAAAATAACAATGTTATTTTCATCAAAAATTGCATTAACCAAACATAAAAACGTTTTGAGAACATCGCAAGTTATTTCTTTATTTTTAAGTTTCTCAAACTTTCATCATGTTTCCTTTTTAAAGAAACTCAGGCCCAGCTCATCACTTGGGTTTTTTTTCGTTAAATTGTTCTTGTAGAGCGAAGATGAAAACAATCCGGTTCGATTTAAGCATGAAATTAAATAACATTTTTCTGATATTTTATTTGCCTGCGATCGACAGAAAATCCTATTTCATGCACACACATTTTAATAAACAAAACTCTACACATATTTGGTGGTTAGCCTTTTTTAAATTTCCAAGGCTGTTTATAATGTTAAGTCCTGTATTGTTAACTAACTCTTTCGACAAAAACCAGTTACATATTTATAAGGAAGGATACAAATTTAATACGTTGAATTTCGAGCCTTTCCTAATTATTTTTCATTTTAAAACATCCTCTTTCAAGAAATACAACAACAGGACATTTACTTAATATTACAAACATAATAACCAAATCGTTTCTAACTCAAATGAAATATTGATTTCTAACTCAAATGAAATATTGATTATAAAACAAAACAACAACAAAAAATATATAATGTACTTACAAATAAAAGATTTTAATACAAGCAATCAAGCTCTTATTATCGAACATTACTCGTTGTTTTAAAATTAACTGGTTTTTGTTTTAACAGAAAACAAAATACATACCAATAAAACAGAAACGTCAAATGATAAACCAAGTCTGCGTATAAAGCGGATGTTATCTTACAGTCACAAAAATGCCAAATTGGGAGTTCAATATTCAGAAGCAAGAGAAATACTGGAGCAAGCCTGCCATTCGGTTTCTGATAAACATTTCGAAATGAGCAAAGCTGCATTAAATAGTTGTGCAAGTTATTACAGAGCTAATAATTTAGAAAAACGCTGATAATTTTTGGAAAAAAAAACTTCAAATAAAAACCGAAGAACAATTGAATTACCAAAGAGCAAAAATTAAGCAATGCGACTCATTAAAAATGATTGTGATTTTTTTCCGTTAAATATTAATTACTGAGTAAATAAGAGAAATTCAAGTAAATAAAAAATGAACGAAATTCAAACTTAAATCACAGTCAGATTTATCAATAATTGCCCATATTATGAAATATTTACAATCAAAATAATATAATGATTATTTGCAGTGAATAAATTCAGCTATTGTCATGTTTATCAAGAGGAAGGGGAACTCTTATATTTCTTATGCGCATGCCATATTAACTTAATTGGGGTAAAAAATGCTGTTTTAGCAGAGAAATAAAAAATAAAAATACGAAAAGGTAATTTTAGAAATATTTTTTAATAGAAAAATGATGACTAAAAATTATTTTTTAATTCCATTGCCATTCTGTGTAAGAAAAAAATACGCTGCATAATTGTTTAAAAAATAATTAAAATTCAATAGCATAAAAAATATTTTATAAAAATAGATTCTTATTTTAACAAAATATCGATGCCAAATATATTGATATATGATGTAAAATTATTTCAAATAGAGAAAAAAAATCAGTTCTCGCAGAATTTTTTTTTTTTATAGAACTGTTTATTGTTTTAATGTGACAAAATATGTCTTTCTGACCTAAACTTATCAAATAAGTTTAGTTTAGTTTAGTTTTATTAACGTCCCTTTTTTTAAAGCAACACGAGGGCTATTTTGGGACGGACCTCGTAATTTTGAACCACGGTCAGATGACGAGGACGACACCTGAAGTAGCACCCCCCTCTCCACACCAGCGGGAGGACGTTTGGCCTAACAGATTTAATGTGCAAGAGACCCCCTCACACGACGGATCTTCGGTGGAATTGAGTCTCGAACCTGAAACCCTCCGGTTCCGAAGCCGATACTTTACCACCAGGCCACCGCGGCCCCAACTTATCGAATAATATCCTTGCTAAAGTTAATTTTGAATGAACTAATTTTTAATGAGAACGAAGAGAAATGCGAAGAAAAATAAATAAATCAAGTTTAAATCGATACTTCCATCTACCGTCACATACACTGTCAATTACAGTTGTCCCCTTAATATTGCTTACAGTCTGTTGAGTCAGGAAAAGTCCAGAGAAAATAAAGCATAAATAGTATTCATTCGCAACATACTAATTTCTCTCCCCCCCCCTTATTCCGGTTCCATAAAATTTATCAAGGTCTCTTGCAAGTCGATTCCTTCAAAATTCTCACATGGCTATGTAACCAAGTTTCTGAAATGAATTCTCTGATCCAATAGTTCCGATTCTTATTCAGAGTCTGAACTGTGAAACCACCTTTTCTTTCCTCCCTTCTATTAAGTATATAATATTAAGGTAGTTACTGTTAAGTTGAAGCAAAGGTCACCCGCACCCATGGAATAATATTCACTTCATGACATTTGGTTTTAAAGGAGCATATATTCACAAAAACATGATTTTATACAGCGATTTCTTGTTTTTATGGCATCCTCTAAAGCCAGACTCTCCATTTTCACGCTACTTGGATTTCAGATCGATATTTTCGCTGGGATGAAAAAATAACAAACTTTATGAAAAATGTGTTCACATTTAATTTTGTTCTGGGTATTGAACACAAAAGAAAAATGAATTATATAATAATAGGTACATATAAGTAATGATAATAAAAATGAAATTACCGTTTCGTAAGGGAGCATCAATACGTAACATACATGATTTTGAAACAACAATATTTTTTTAAAAAATGAATATAATATGAAACGGATATGAAAGCATTGCCAGTTTACTAATTCCCGACATCACTGCTATGTCATACTGAAGCATTTGTCTCAGATCAGTTCAAAAATACAGATCTTATAGAACTTCTTCGCAGCGAGTAAAGCCTCTATCGTTTGAGATCATCACTACGATCAAGTTTATGACAGCCGATGAAATTCTTGCCTGAAAAATGATGAAAGGCATCTGGAGCATCTGTAGGTTCCAGTCCCAGGCTGTATGGAGGGGTCTTCAAAATTTGCAAATCGATTGGGGGGGATAGTTTAGTTATTTTAACGGGTTGAGTAGAATATGCGCTCCACGCCAAATTTTCCTGCCAAAGTTAATAAAATTCCAGTAAACCTACAAACTAGGGGTAATAAATGATAAATAGAGCGCAAGTACCACAATACCATTTTGGGACGAACCTTATCATTTTGAAGCAGAATCAGATGACACCTGAGCTGGCACCCACCTCACTACACCACACCGGTGGGAGGACGCTTGGCTTGACGGATTTAACATGCACCAGACCCGCTTACACGCCGGTTCTGCGGTGGAATCGAGTCTCGAACTCAAACCCTCAAATTCCTAAAACGAGATCTTACCACCAGGCCATCGCGCCCAGATTGGGGGGGGGGCTGTTTCCGTACTTGTTGTAAAACAGCACAGACTTGGAACCCTCAAGCTTTCATCTGTTTGGATTCACGAACAATTTCTCGACGATGGGAAGTTTGTTTCATAGAACGACCTCCAACGATCCTTCTTGCAGCCGTTTTATGATATTTCTATTTTCAAATTGATTCAACGCTGGAATAAACCCATTAACATGATGGGCAGATATGCCGAAAAATCGTACTTTTATTTCCCTTTCATACCATCATTCATTGCATTTATTGTCATCATGTTCAAAATCATGTAAATTTATTCACTTTTGTATAAAGCAGTAAATACTAATTCAATTTTTAAATACAATTTACAATTTCTTCGTTTCCTTACATGCTTTCATAAATAAAATTTAAAAAAAAAAACGATTTTAGGAAATGAATTCACTGTTGTAATACTTATTATCAAGTGATTGAAGCCATTCAAACCTCCTTACAAGTTTCACGCCAACGCAGTGAAAATCTAAACTTCGTGCAAGAGAGAGTATGTTCACGATTACTTTTTCGGTGACCACATACAGCTTTTTGAGGAAATTGTCTGAGATCACGACAAACCACACTGGTTTTCCCAATTTAAAGGAAAATTGATTTTTAACCGATGACATTCGAAATTCTTCCATGCATTAGTTTTGAATCACACTAAGCATTATCAAAAATGAATTTCTTAATCCGTGCGCAAGGACCGCAGCATTTTAATATTCCACAACTAGTATAAACGTGCATATTTTTTCAACCTTACATATTTTTATACAAAACGAATTTTACTAAGTTAGAAATCGTTAAAAAGAATTTGTTAAGTACAGATTTTCTAAATATTTTTGGTATTTCTATTAGATATTATTTATTTTCAATTAAGGGGCTATTTCCATAGCTATATATTCTTGGGATGTCATTATTATTTCTTATTTTTGTGACATTTTAAAACATTCATAACCTACTAAAAGTAATTGTTACTCCATACAAGACAAATAATTTAAATATTTTAAGACATAAAAATTCCAGGGAGAAGTTGCTTCTTTTCCTCCAATAATAATCATGAGTATTGAAGGCTTTCTTTTAATTCTATCTAAGCTCGAATCGCCATTAACTGAAACATCAAATGTGAAGTTTTGTTGCACGAGCAGGGAAATAAAATTCTCCACGTCTCTTTTATTGTTGTTATTCAGAGCGAAAAATAAACAACAGATTTTTATTCTTTTTGTACTTTATTTTTTTACTAGCCACCTTTATATCCAGCAACTAGCTTGCCCAGATTAATGGTTGCAGAAAATTTCAAGCAAAATCCTCAGAAAAATCTTTTTTAAATTCAAATTTTGACGGACATAAAACTTACATTATTTCAAAAGTCTTACATAGTTCTTTTTATTGTATTTTTGAATTTACCTAATTTTCTGGGTGCATCTTTTATATTAGGGACACTTTAAAAAACTTTCGCCATTACCTGATTCTGAACTAAATCTTAATTTTAAGTGTAATAAAAATATTTTTAAAAATTTAATAATTTAATCAAAAGCCCGCCTACATTAAAACTAGTCAACAAGAAAAAATAAGCCCAATCTTAATATCTGGATCATAACAATGGGGAAAAAAAAGGCAGGATGATATATTAATAGCAACAATACGAGCAGTTTGAGTTTCAACTTTGGCAAATAAATATTTTATTGTAAAATGGGCTTAACATATTTAAAAGAAAATTATATATATATATATATATATAACCAGAAAGTTAACGTTGAAAAGATAATTTTTTGAAATTCAAAATACTGTAAAAAAAAATTTTTTTTTTTGTACTGTAATAAGTTAGGAAGTTATTGCAGGAAAACGTCAATACTTAGTTCAATTTTTGATTAAAGCTCTAATTAAAGTTTCTTAAGAAAAAAAAAAAAAAAAAAAACCCCTCGGAGGTCTACATTCCCACCCTGCCAAGCATATCAGATATTTTGATAGCCCAAGGTCAAACAGTCCGGCTTGTAGAGAATCAGCGCACACACACTGACATACGTATTTATTACGTGTAAAAACGATAGCATATAGTATTCCTATCATTATTTATAAAATGATACAATGCATTATTTTACAAGTATAAAAACATAGTAACTCATTTCATTCACTGATAAATATAAATAATTTTTTAATCACGCTTTCCCAGCAGCTTAATGTTCTATGCAAATGCTTTGGGTAGCGGGAGACTGTTATATAATAGACAGGAATACAAGGTCACAGACATGGAATACAAATCGTAGCGCATCCATTTAAATGATCCATCGTTTATTTTACATATCTTTAATTTACATTATTGGAGTACTCATTTTAAAGAGGCTATTATTCATCAAATATTTCTCAGCTTCTGATATGAATAGTAATAACACTTATACGCATAATTACGAAAACAATTATTTCATAGGATGGTTTAAGCACCCCGTTAAACAAACGATAATTTATATTCAAACTTTTTTTTGATTAAACACCACTAAATTCATTCACTTAACGCGGCATTTATCAATTACAGTAAATGGAGAAGTAAGAGTCAGAAAAAAAAAAGTTACAAATCGTAATAATGCATCTAAATTTAATTTATCAAAGCTAAAACTTGCACTTAACAGTCCGACAATAGACATAATATTCAAATTTTACATTCATACGGGAAAATTTAAATTATTTTCAAAAAGACACAAGAACTGACAGCGTTTTAATAGGCTTAAACAGAATTATTTGACAAATCACATTGATAAAGTGAAACAAGAAAATGATAGCAAATAGTTATTTTAAAAAATTGCTTGCAATCTTTTTTGTAAGCATCATATGTTTGAAAAAAAAAAATAACTAAACAAAATAATTTCATTCAAATTATTTTTTTAATAAAATACTTTTGTTTACCAACGGAAATTCCTAAAAAACTTTATTTTCCAAGAAATTTATTCATTTCGACATTCAAGTAAGTCGAAATTTATTGTATTAAAATTTTATTTGATTCACATCTATCATATTCTCGCACGTACAGGAAATGAGTGTAAGATATATCATACATCCAAAAAATTAATATCAAATGCTTTATGTAATAATGTTTTGATGCTAGATTTTTTTTACTCCATTTATGAGTATATAAAAGTGATGTAAGTAAGTTACTGTGAGTATATATTTACTAAAATTAATCCAAAATAATTTCATGAAATTTTTGATTTTTGTAAGAAGTATTGAGCACATCAATAAATTCAAACAAACTCAAATGGTTCTTTTCCTGCTGTAGAATACATAATTCATAAGCAACAAAAACAAATTTTTCAGTCTGTATAAAGCTAAATAGTGATAATCCTACAAAGTATTTTTTCCCGTCATTTTTTTTTTAATTCTGTAAGTGGCATTATATGAGACGGTGAATAAATATTCTAAATGGTAAAGAGGACCTATTATCCTTCACATTCAAAAGAAGGGAAAGTTAATAAACAGTACGGCAATGATAGACATTTATTATTATTATTATTATTATTTGCATCTTTGATATTTTATGACGCTGAAGAAATTTTTTAAATACGTTTTAAGATTACAACAACATTGAAAAGATGTTTCATTCATGTATGAATTGCCGAATGCCAAATGTTAACGACATTTTAGAGGTGACACTGGTGCATGTAAAACTCCTAAATGCACCCGTTCAGAGGCGATAATGAAAACTAAATATAACTGTAAAACTACACGTAAGAATGAGTTGAAATTTTCCATGTCACCATAAAGTGACCTTTTTGTCCAATTTGTATCCAAATTTAAGTGTCTTTAAAGTTTTAAAATTATAATTTTGTATTTTTTTTCTAACATTAGAATTCACTTTTTAATAATGAATGAATGTGTAATATGTATAGAATATCTTATATTTTCATAACAAAAGGATTCAGATTAATATTATATATTTTTTGAAAAATGTGAATAAAAGTTATATTATATATATATATATATATTAGAATACCAAAATGGTTGTCAACTTATAATTTCCAAATGAACCGATCAAAATTAATGATATTTATTTACTAGAAATGTAGTTTTGAAATTTATATACTAAAAAAAATAAGTATAGCTATAGGAAATTTTGAAACTTGTTCTTTTGCAATATATAGGCGGAAAATTATTTTTTTAAAATCTTTAAGAATACTACCTTTGAATAATACCTTTAAAAAAAAATTACACGATGAACCATGCCAGAATAAAGCTGGGTATTTACTTTTTTTTTTCTTTTTAATCCACGACTGAATATTATTTTCTTTCGCTGTTATAAGTAACTTTTCTTAAAAGTAAAGCCAATATGTTGGATATTCTTTCAAACTTAATATAAAAAATCTTCCAATACATTTCTACTATGTTCCTGCATTTCCGCATAAGGCAGTGTAGTATCAAAGTGGAAACAACAAACATCCGCATCCACTCGATCTGATGTTCTCACACCACCAAATCGATTGTTCAGTTCTCTTGTTTCTTGCTGGAAACAATGCAAACAACTAGTTTACAATACGCCCGGCTGATATACGACTTGGCCTTCAAAACAAGTTTATGGGTATTAATTCTTCGCCGTCACCTTTTAACACACCAGTTTCAAATTGGATTGACGACATATCCGGCACATAAAGTTCATTCGAATCCTAGCATTTTATTAGAATATTTACTCAGACGGTACTCGTGCGAATGCAGTAAATTATAAAATCAGCGACAGCGTGTTTATGTTTTAATTGACATAAGAAGAGAACTCGTAAAACCCTTGACGAATCAAGGTTAACATTTAGCACAATGTTTTACTTAATAACGCCTTAAGCAATAAATACATCTTAATTTCCTTTCATTTCAATATAAATATACATCCAGCCAGCTGGCATTACAACTTAAGACTTTTCTCCCCTTATCATTTCATTTTAAGAAATGGGAATAGTTAACACTTCATTTTAAAAGAAAATCAAAACAAAGCAGTGATTCTTAAATTAATGATGGCGTATAATGCGATTGTTGAGAGAATGCTTTTACAAATGCATTTAAATGAAGGATCTTAAGAAAGAAAAGTGAATTTTAATGATGAATAGCTTTTTTTAAATAGAAGACAGATAAATACAATAAAAATTCAGACAACATTGAAAGACTCGCCAATTGAGTATGCATTGACATACCGTTATTCCTTAAAACGTTGAGACAATTAAGTTTTAAATATTATAATTCCTCCATCATTCTACAATAAATGAATACGAATTCAACACCATGATTCCTCTACTTAGTAAAGTGTCAAGTATTAGCAAGAACAATTATTGGTTTTTGATTCTCTTTTTTGATTTGAAAAAGATAATTACCCTAACCCATTTTCAGCTCATAATAGTTGTAATATGTGTTCTAATGATAGTTCATTTGTGTTTTTAATAATGAATTCTTCTCAGTTTATATTATATATAGAAAGAAGCAGTTCTTTTTCTACTATAAAAAATAAATATTCTTCAAATATTTGCAATTTCTATTATATTAATAATTTATTTGGGTGAAATAACGCAGCCTAATATCTTTTTTTTTCCAATAAGTAGTTTATGTTCAGATATTTAGAACACTAAATTATAAATTTAAAAAAATCATTTAGTTTTCACAAGTTGTTATCAATATTTTTTCCCAAGTCTAAATCAATTTTTCCACTTAAAAAAATACTTCGACTTAATAGATCAAAACAGAATTTCTGTACAGACAATTCTTTTTTAACAATTAGCATTGAAAAACAAACAGAAAACACACATAAATATAAGTATATAAAGCTAATTTATGCCAAATCGTTGCCAATCTTATGACATTTATTAATACGGATACTTGAAACTGTTTCATTTCTAAAAAGCATTCAGCGAAAATATATTCTACGTCATCTGCCAATCTCAAGAGCAATATAAAAAGTTTATAAAAGATAACGCCACTAGACATCGTTTTCTGTAGCAGTTAAATGCAGTTCAATAAGGAATTTTTAATTTTTAAAAGCTATTTTGATTACTCCAGTGATTATAAGCAATTATACTTCACAATGTTCCCAATAATTATTTTAATATATTTTGGGAACGGGGTTTCTTCACAATATGCAGTTTATGAAAAATTCAATATTTTTTTGTTATACAATATCATTATAAAAAGCATATCGCAAAAAATGACCTGTTCATTTCTTGAGTATTTTAATTTAAATATATGTTTGGTATATTGCGCAGACCAAAATTTAAAAGTGTAAATAGGATTTAAAAATACAATTATTTTTTAAAAAATTGAAACAATAGCCAAGGAACAGAGAGAAAAAAATGTTACTGTAGTTCATATAATAATGAATTGAACCACACACAAACAGCGGGAAGTAAAACAAGTACGATCAGTAATAAAATGAAAATAAATTTCTACAAAACGCGCTTGAGGCATTAAAAATATAATAGAATCATTACACAAAAAGGAAATTAATCTACTTCACGAATGATAAAAATCGATTCCGAAAACGCTGAAATCCGCATTTCCACGAAAATGTGCCACGACTGCATTTTCTTTGAATAATAACCCATCGAACACGACAATAAGATAAGATATATGTTTTAATTCTTGATCACTTCAGGCAATATTACTGTGGAAATTTTTACCCTCACATGAAATGCATACGGTAAGAATTTTTCAATTTTTATTAAAGCTCTGCTATTTTTTTACCCAAAACAGATTCATAACCTTTACTTTTCTCTATGTTATAATCAATAGGTTTAAAACCATCGGGAAACTTTTAAAAACCAGCCCAAAATTAACCACTGGTCTCATGTAACCATTGTTGTTTTTGTTATATGATTGGGTAGGTCATCTACGGCTTTATTCTTTTTTACGTTTTCAAGAAAATTACAAAAATTGTACTTCACTACCAATTAAGATGTAGATGGCAGATCTAGATCAATACTATTAATAATGCTGGCCCACAACATATTGCAGAAGGCGGCTAATAAAGATATATTAGCCATTTTCACTATTAATTTTAAAATAATAAAGCGAACAACAGGTTAAAAAGTACAAAGCTTTTATATTTCCAAAATATCGAAAATTAATTATTATTATTATTACCTTATCAGGTTTATAACTCAATTGGTGCCCATTCATGTAAAATCAAAGTACGCGAATAATTCAGACAAACAATTTATGCTTTGGGAACTAAACAAAGTGGGATTTATTTAATAAAGAGACAATTTGATGCAGAATGCTTTTTATAAACATATCCCTTTCCAACTTCATATTCTTATTTGAATTAAAAATATAAGTTAATTCAGTAAAAGAAAATCCCAACCACTGAGGGCAAACGTGAGGTACATGTAGCAAAATTCAAAGCGCAACCTTCACTCTCGATTTTACGGCCTGAATAAATGAAAAGCCAGTCTATCGGAAAGCATGAAATTCCAACGACTCATCTTCTCATGCAAATAACGGGAAAGCGAATTATTTATGTGCCAATTCCGAACACTTTCGATTTGAAAGAAGAATTTCCACTTCCTTCATATTTCGTAGTAATCATTGACACCAGTCACACTACCGATGACGAAGAGTCATTCTGATGCGATCACTTCCGAAATCGAACGGTGTGTTCGTTCCCAAACGAAATAATCAGAAAACCGAAAAACACAAAAAGGCTCTTCAAATTGTTCTTATAGCACAAAAATGTTCTTTTCCCGAATCCTCTTTTCAATCCAAACTTGAAGCAGCCAGGCAATTAACTTTTCTCTCTCCGTGAAAGAAAGCATGCATAATTAATAGACCTGTGGTTTCTAGTCTGCATTTTGGCAAGACTGGTCAGTTAAAGGTCAGCCATAAACAATACAGGTAAAGACTGGCCACTTATTCTAACGCGGGTCACGTTTTGGAAGTCTGGAAAAAGCGTAAAAGAAATCGAAATGCTTCTATTGTTCCAAAAACCACCGATTTTGCGCTCTTATTTTGTCGGTCACCGGGTTTCCTACTTATCGACCGGCATTAAATATTTAAGAGCCAGAACTCGCATACAAGGCGAGCCACGCGAGATTGGAATTAACATACACGGCATACAATTTTAATGGTATCAAAATATATTATTACAACTTAAAAAGTGTTCTTAGCCTATCCAGTTATCAGTTATTCTAATGCAGAAAAATAGAGTAAAAAATGGCCTTTTTATTCTCATTCCATTTTTTTACGACTGGCAGAAAATTCGGGCGTAATTAAAACACAATTACATATTTTACAATAAACACATTCTCACAAATATAAATATGTGCACGAAAAACAATGCATTCTAATCTAGAAGGGGGGGAATCCAGAATTTCAAATCACTCTTGATTTTATTTCCATTTTGTAATCCCTTTAATAAAGACCTTTTTTTAATATTATAATATTCCATCTTCATTAATAACAACGCTAAATGTGTACACCATCGTTTGTGCGTTGGCGTTTTAAAAGACAGACTGTTTTACCAGGAACTACCTATTTTAGAACAGATATACTTGGAAAATGACAGACTGCAACATGATTTTCATTTGAAATTTTAATTAGTTTTAATTAATAAAAAAATTAAATGCCCTTTGGCAGTTTTTCCGCAGTAATTCTTGAAAATATAATTATATTACTGTGATCTTTAAATAAATTGAAATTAAAAACAATGCCTTTCTCATGATACTAACTTATTTAAGCAATCTAATTTCTGTACATTCGTAATGATATAATTACGATAATTTCTGTACAATTTTCAACAGCATAGTTCGTCGTCGAACGGAGAAATGTTCATCAAATACTTAAAAGCGTTTTCTGATACTTGAAAAGTTTAATACATCAGAAAGTAGAAAGGCGAAATCGTAATATTGCGAAATTTCGAGAGCAAAGTTTTTAATGACACTCTGATAGCATGGGACTTTACTTCTTAGAATGCTTCCTATATATAATGAATAAAATATAAGTAAGATAATTAAACCGTTCGAAAAAGAAGGACGGATCGTAAACATTAAATTACGAATAAGACATTTAATTGGATCCAGTTGGTCGCAAGAGAGACTATTCCGGTTATATTGATTTCAAGATTCAGAAGTTAGCCAATTTAGATTAAGAAGGGCTTGGGGTTCCATAAAGGATAGTGAAATATGTGGGAATACATTATTGAGTCTAATTTGCTGGTTCAAACGCGTTTCCACTGATTAGAAAAATCAAACGAAAATTATTAATAAACCAAAACAAACAAAGAAACTGAAGTGAATGCAAAACTGAACAGATGCATAGGAATAAAAATGTAATTTTGAGATCTTTTTTATTACATTACATAGATTGCCTTTACATCCACTACAGTTCAAACCTTTCCCTCTAATAAAGTCCGCCGTAATTTAGCTCATTTGTTATTTTCCTTTCTCTTTCATTAGTAGGTAAGACATTAAAACCGATTATTTAAAACCTGATATTTATTATCTTGACATCTTCCAATTGCTGCTTAGTAACATATTTTACCGTTAGCTCTATTGTGACAAATTTCTGCCATGCAATCAGTGTATGTATTGTTCAGTCCGATAAATTATTTTTTTCTGGTCCATGAAGTGAACAAAAGCGCACCTGAGCTCTATAATTTATTCCTGATTCATCAATATATATCAACGTATCAAGTATCTTGAAAACATTTTCATTTTTTATTATTCACCAAGGACCCTGCGTCATCGAAGCTTCTGTATATATACAGGCTATATATATGGCTTTGCCGATTTTCATATACAAAGGTACATACAGTCGCCAGAATCCAGTAGCGAAATTGTATTATATAATTGTTTTATTTGTTATTGAGAGCAGAGAAGTAAGTAAATTATTAAGAAGTAAACTAACTAATAATTAACTTTTATTATTTCTTTACCCCAAATCTCAATAGCATAACTGATTATATTTTCTGTCATTTTTACTAATATTATAAATGTGAAAGCTTAGATGGATGTTTGTTACTCAATCACGCCAGAACAGAATGGGATGACATTTAGCACAAAGACGGAGTAGAGTCAGGAGTAGAACATGGGCTGCTTTTTATTTCGGTTCATCGAGGAGTTAATACTTTATTCATTAAAAACTAACTTTTATACCAGAAAGCTGAGGCCAAATCCCGCCAGAGAGGAGTAAGGCTCCGGGTTGTTTATCCTAACAGCAATCAGGTTACGGTAAGACGAATTTCGACTGATTATTTCCAATGATTCTACTCATTTTCAAAGTGTTTGATGTATTAAAAATCAAATGTTGTTAATGAGTCGATCTTCCGGATTTATTCTGAAGTACTTTCGAATTTAAAAAAATAAACAGAATAAAGGAAATTAAAAAAAAAATGTCTAATCTGCATTGCGGTACCCCAACGGACGTGGGAAAGTCAGACATGTGCGTTACGCCAACTGGCGCTGAAAGTTCGTGCGGGAATGTTGAGAATTGTGTTTTCATTTAAATGAAAAGTTTTAAAATGATGTGAATAATACTGTTGTAGCTATTTCCATCAGAATCAATATGTAAAATGGATCTCACCGGACTCGATTTGCTGTTTTATGTTGGGTATAACAATGTAAATAAGTTGTTTTTACGTTAGATGTGTGTTTGCTATTAAGTTGTATTTATGTTATATATTTTACGTACATACTTATAATTTTAAATGTATCGTTTTTAGGTTAGGTTTGATTTTTTTATTATTTGTCATTGTGTGATTGTTTTTCGTACGTATACATCCAAATTTCCCCACGAACAGAGTCGCGGATGTACGAAATAAAAATTGATAAAATCGGATAAGTATTGTGACTGAAGGACTTATTTTTTAAATCAAATGGCGCTTTGGTTTTCTTATTATTTAAAATTTACAGATTGCCAAAATCAAATTATTTAAAAAATCTATGGGCTCTATCGAAGTTGTGCTCTCTTTTTCATCTTCCCTATGTCACGGTAACTAATTTTTAGTCTAAATATAATTTCCAAATTGCTCGAGCTCCGACTTCGCTGAAACTTTTAATTCTGAACTGAGGAGCGGGCTATTAATTTTAGCACATTATCAAAAGAGAGGTAATTTTTTTTGAAATTAAATAAGATTCAAATACATTCTCATGGTCTCTCCTGTTCGACAGGCTACTCGGCTCTAGCCATAGCAAGGACAAAGATATCTTGCACAAAAACTTACAATTGGAACATTTCATTGAAAGTATATGATTTATAAAAAATATTAAAGAACCCAACGACTGTTTCTCTCAAACACACTTTACAAAAAAAAGCAGCCATGATTATCAATTGTGTGACAAAAGCACTTTCCAGCCACGTCCTCCTATCTTTTTCAATGTGCCTCGATGATTTCGCCTTGTAACTGCATCAATTCTATAGGATGTTTTATTACAATAAATTGTATCTGCTTAAGTCAAATCTAGTACACTTTCATCCCAATTTTTCTGCCCTCCAGACGGTTCTACATATAAAATGTCTACAATGTGTCTACTAATAAGTCATTCCCTTCAACGTGTACTGAATTTAAGATACAAAAGTTTTATTTTATATATATATATATATATATATATATATATATATATATATATATATATTCGGAATGTGCACTGACCCGGCAGAGAGCCAGGAAACTGGGAGATAGAGAACGACGAGTGCTCTCTAAAGAAATTGGAAAAACCGCACCAATCCGAAGGCCCGCAAACTCCAAGAGTGCCAACAAGCATCCGGATCTGTTGTTTCGATAAGTACCAAGCATGAATGAGATGAACGAGATCAAGGAGTAAGAGACCATTTAAGAATTGTTGAAATCTGGAAATTAACTAAGATTAATTTTAAAACATCACTGCCTATATATCCATAAAAAATCTATGAGAAATTAAAAATTACAATAAAAATCTTGAAACATGCATAAAATGGGGGGGGGGGGAATGTTTCAGCACTTAAAATTTTTCCGTGCATTTATTCAACTCACTTGATTTGACATATTTATTCCTGAAATTCATGAAATCCCTTTATGATTTTGACACTTGAAAAATTGATATACTGTTTAATTTTGAATTCTCAAGGATGTCGTGCTGAAAAAATTATTTAACTGCACAGCATTTTTATACTTCGAAACTAAGCACAAGATGCATCTTGAATTTTAGAGTTACTATGATGTGTTGCAATATTTAAATGAATTCCTCTCGTGAATTAAATTCAGACTGATAGTTTTATAAATTGGTTTTATTTTGAAAATGATCATATATAAATTTTTTGTTTTATAATTGAGAAGTACTATTTATTTAAAAGACATCCAAAATTTGTGCATATCTAGTTTCCACAAGATGTTCTCGGAAATTGTTTTCAAAATTTTTCATAAACATCAGCTAGTATAAAAATTTAACTTGATGCAAAGTTTTAAGTTGTGGGTGTTGTTAAGGCATAGAAAATGTTTTCATTCATTATTCATAACAAAAGAAAAAAAGAAAAGAAAAGAAACTCGTACCTTTTCAGGCCCTGAAGAATTATGATGTACATTTACAAGAAGAATAAAAAGTTTTTAATTTCCCACCTTCTGATGCCTAAGAACGTGATAATTAGCCATAGGAATCCTCTTGGCAAAAACGATAAGTTGGCATTAATTAACATATTTGTGACAGTAGAAGTCGATGTAGTTTCGTCCAGAATTGATCCTTAAAAAAATCCAAATGTGCTCATTTTTGTAAGCAATAATATCCCATCGCACTACTATTCTTCCTAATGATAAAATGTTTCCCAAACACCAAGTTCATCAATTTAACATTTTGTTTCACAATGGAATGTTGCCACACATCATTTATAAATCATTTTTTTTTTTAAATCAAGGAAAAATAATTTTTTCGTGATTATCTCCAAAAATATTGAGAAAAAAATAAAAAAACCATCCCTAATATAGTTACATTTTTTTTTCCTCCGATGCATATTCTCATTTTCTAAAATATATACGTGTTAAATCTGATACCCTCAAGTCGACTTCGATTATTCCCTGTAAAATACCAGCACACACTTACATATAAGCACGCCAGCTGCAGCGTAACGAAAAAAGATTTCCGTACGATATTTTTTGCCACTTTTAGCATGGCATATCGGTGTTAATTTCATTTAATTAAAAACAACCTTCACACATTAATGTTTAACATCTATGCACCCCATTTCTTCAAATACACATACTTTTTCCGTGCAATTAAGGCTAAAAAGATCAGCAACAGGACACGAGAATTGTTTTGCAATAATTAGTTGTTTGAAGAATTGTAAAATAGCTCTCGATATATGATTTCCAAATAATGAAGGGAACATAAAAAGAAAAGTATCAGCAATTTCAATAGCAAAACCGAAAAATATAATGAGCTTAATCGAACCCTCAGTCGATAATGGCTTTCTCACATGATAAGCAGATGCGAAATGCTATATTCTCTGTCTTGATTTTGAAATGGAAGGAAGATTTCTTCAAGCAATTAAAATAAGTCAACAAACCATCTCTTTTTCTTTTCCTGATTCAAAACAACAATAACTATGAGGAACGAGTTTGTTGATCAGAATCGATATTAAGAAATCAAAGAATTATTAATAAAAAAAACTTTTAGCAAGAAGTGTGACAAAATAAACGATCGTTCTGAAGAGGCATTACTGTCGAATTCAAGCGACGCTTGTTCCTTCACGATTTAATACTTGCGGCACATTTACGCATGAAGCAAAGGCTTATACCCTGAATCATCAATTCGTCACAAAAGCTTGGTGATCCAGCTCTTAAATTATTCAGAGATCAAAACGCTTCCATTGGGAATCCGAGTCTTATTGTGATATATACAGTAAACTCTCGCTACAGTGATACCCGATACAACAATAACTCCCTCTACTACAATAATGTTTTGTGGTCCCGGTGATTTTGCATATAAACTAATGTTAATCTCCCCTCAATATTGCGATATTCTCTAGAACAATAAACCTCTGTAAAACGATTTTTTCAATCTAAATTTCGGTATTATTTTCTCCCTTTATAATAATATTTTGATTTTCAAATGCTTTTTTTTTTTCGTTTTCTTTTGTTATTTTTTCCGTCTATTAAGACTCATTGTAGATATTGTGGAAGTTGGTGGGAAGTAACGGAAAAAACCATTCGGAATTGCTGGAAAAAGGCTGGTCTTTGTGTTATGGAAGATAAGAAATCTGATAATGATGACAATTTCATAGACAATGATCTCTCAGATGATCAAGAATGTGTTTTGCACATCAAAAAAATCCGTATCCCAACTTGAAGAAACAAGCGGTAAAAAGTTTGGAATTAGTATAGAAGACTATTTAACAGTAGATGATGATCTTATGGTTTTCGCAGGAGTAACTGATGAAGATATTCTCTCTGAAATTACTGATGAGATAGAAACAATGATGAAGAAGATGATGATATTGATGATGATGATAATAATACAGGTCCATCGCAGTCCTTATTGTCATCCCAGGAAGCTCTTCAATCTGTGAATTCTCTACGGACATTTTTTTCAAGCCTTCCGTCGACAAATGAAGAACATTTTCGTGCACTAGACTCAATGCATACAATATTGGTGAACTTAACAGTTAAAAAAACGAATAAACAAACAAAAATATTGCATTATTTTCAATAAAAAGTGTTTTCTGGTATGTGAATATTTCTGTGCTTATTTTCTGAATTTATCTTATTTATTTTTTTAGTATTTAAACCACTATTATTAGTATTTTAACAAATTAATTTCTTCTAAATATAGACTTAAAAGTAGTATGTTATGCATTTTAAACTAATAATAATAATAAAAAAAACTCTTATTAAATGCTCAAAATATGTGGGCCCTCGATATAACAATATGCCTCTCTACAACAATATATTTATTTGGTCCCTAAAATATTGTTGTAACGAGGTTTCACTGTATATATATTTCCTGTCATCTAATGACTTCTGCTAACTTTGAACTGGTGCTTTTAAAACCGTTTCGAATTTGTGCTTTCTTCTCTTTGCCGAAACTATAAAAAGAAGTTGAAAAAATTAATTGCGCAAAAGCAAATATATGAATTGCAGTTTTTTCTTAAAAAAATTCAAACGATAATGTCGGGAAAAAAATCTTATACGTCCATAGCAGTAATATATATAACTGGCTGCAAAAGTAAATATTCACTTTTGATGTCCCTTTGTTTGCTTCCGACCTGCAATTGACAAATCGAATTACAACCTACAGTCAGAAACAATAAAAGAAAAGATACGCTGTATATCAAAACGTTGAGTTAAATAGTGCTTGATAATGATTCTATGACGCTGAAATACAACCGGCATACTTGAACAGATCTCAGTTTCCGATACCACACATTGGTTAAATTTTGTACTTAAAATGCAAGTACTTCATGTAGCTCTATTGACAGCTTTAAGACGCATACCATTCAGGAGGAACACTATCATTCATAGCTTTGGAAATGTTTGCAATCAAGACGTTGGAAGTGTTGCCTAGAAAAATGTACCATTACTCATTATAATTATATTTTATTTCGCTTTGATATATGACGATGCTTATGTGTCTACGCTTATATACGATTTGTATCTATACAAATATATAAATGTGAACGTTTGGATGATGTTTGTTACTCAATTACGCCAGATGGCTGAACAGAATTGGATGAAATTGAGCACAAAGGTAGATTATGGTCAGGAATAGAGCATAGGCTACTTTTTTTTTATGTCGGTTCATTGAGGGGTTCATTTTTTATTCCTAAAAACTAACTTTCGAGCCAAAGAGATGAGGCCAAATCCCGCCTAAGATGAGTAAGACTAAAGTTTTTTTTTTTTTTTTTCCTCTTAAAAATAAGGTTAGAGTCAGCAGAATTTCGAAGGATTATTTCAAACGATTTTATTTATTTTCTTCGTGTTTGATGTATTTAAAATCAAATGTTGTTAATGAATCGATCTTTTGAATTCATTCTGAAGTACTTTTAAATGAAAAGAAAACAGAATAAAGGAAATGAAACAAACCTATTCTGCACTGCGTTATCCGTTAACTGGCGTAGGAAAGTCAGGCATAAGCGTTACGCCAACTGGCGTTGAAAGTTCAGGAGTGATTGTTGATAATTTTGTTCACATTTCAATTGAAAGTTTAAAAATGATGTGTATAATACTGTTGTAGCTATCTTCATCTCTATCCATAAATAAAATGGATTGGGCCAGACTTGCTTTGTTGTTTTGTTTTATTTTGGGTATAGCATGCAAATAAATTGTTTTTACGTTAGTCGAGTGTTTTTGTTATTAAATTGCATTTATATTATATATTTTTCGTATATACTTATGCTTTTAAATGAATTGTTTTGAAGTTAGGCTCAATTTTTTTTTTTGTCATTGTTTGATAGCTTTTCGTACATATTCATCAAAATTTCCACGTGAACTGAGTCGCGGGTAATAGCTAGTATTACATATAAATGAGTAAAGCATGCGGGCTTTTTTTTTCGATTTAAAGAAAAGGGAAACTGCGGACATCAAGATTTAATACCCATATTTCAGAAACAAAAAAAGACAACCTAGTTAACTTTTTCTTAAATCCTTCTCACTCCCTGTAAAACTCTTTTTTCCGCACGCTTCCATACGAGCGGGAGCTGCCACTCACAAGGAGGTCAAGGCCACGAGTCGTTGCGATGGCCATCCCTCGGACAACCGATTGTGAAGAAAGGGGGGAGGGGAAGGAGAGAATCAGACGAGACGGGAGCTCTCAGCATGGCTCAATCTCACTCCCTTTCCTCGTAAAATGAAATCTCCGCCAGCAAGGAAATTTTGTTCTTTATTACGACACGCTGGAGGTATGGAGTAAAGGATTCGCGCCAAAACAGATTGAAGAGGAAGGTGTTCTATCGGTCTCTGAACCGATGGCAAGAAGAAAACGATGCTCCAGTTATGATCAAAACGGCTTATGGGATGGAACGGTGCCAAAAGATGTGGTGAAAGCAATAAGGAAAAATGACGTTAAGAGGGAAATTTGAATTGTCGGTAAGGTTTACATTGAACTGTTTCAAGTGCCTCCTTCCTTCCCCCCCCCTCCCACTTTTTTTCTCCATCATACAGTACATCGTATCAAGCATCACGAAGTGGATAACGGCAATGATTTCAAATATTCGTGAAATTTTTATTTTCTGAAATTATTTCTTCAATCTGAGAAAATGATTAACACAAAAATCCCTGGCTGTGGGACAAACAAGTCTTCGCAGCCTTAAGTGACATTGATTTGCAAAGCTGTAGCAAAAACGCATACATAAGGTATTGTTATTCAACATAAACATACAAGAGTGACTTTTATCATCATTCATATTTTTATAGTGTTTCTAAAATTATCACAGAGAGCATTTTACGCACTCGACCAAAAGAAGAAAGAAAGAAAGGCTTTTGCTTCTCCTACCCACTCTTAAATAATGTTGATAATTTCTTTAAACGTTAATATGTTAATTTAAAGTAAGTAAATTGAGTACGTTCAATCCTAAGAGAGTTTTATAGTATTAGTCAAGGAAAGTCAGAATCACGATGAAAAGAAGAGGTAATGTAAAGATTTTCTGCCATTTACAAAACTTTGAATCATTTATTTTAAAAAATAAAATATTAATTGCAAAAATAAATAAATGTCTTTATTTCGGAATCATAGTATCAGAGCACTCACAGTGAGCGGACGATTCAAAAAATAAAAATTCACGAAATGGCACAAATGAATGAGGAAACATCCATCTCACGGTTCATTCATCCATATCTCGATTCTATTTATATGTTGTCGCCATTATGTTGAAGACAGTGGAGCTGTGCTACGCACGGATAACAAATGCTTACTTTCAAAACACAAATGAGTGCAAATCTGTTAGCACGATGGTTGATACTACTTTTATCCTTATATTTTTAATTTTTCACATACAAAACAACAACAACAAAAAGCATTGTAAATGTTAGAAAAATTCAAACAAGTAATCGAGGTGGCCTTGCCTCACCCTTTTATGCAGGTATGAGTGTTTGTGGGTGGATTAACGGCTTTATTAAAGTGTGCATGAAAGCTTCCGTTGGATTTCAAAAAGGATCATGTTGAATTAATTAAATTTTCACCTTTCATGACTTACATCATTACAACTCACGTTTTGGGTGAATTTTCTAATCCGCATTTTGGCAATACGAACAGCATGAACAGAATTGGTACAAGAACAGGACGCTTATAGGCCTATCGCTATTTGAAATTCTAAAATAATTTGCTAGAGAAACCACTGTGATAACATTAAGCAAAAATATATAGGTCCTTAATGTACGAATATATTTAAATTTCCTAATTAGAATCCTATTTGGAACTTTTACATTCCAATATTTTAATAATAATTTATGAGTTATTTTGGTGTTTAAGTGATTTTTTGCATTTTAGATTCTTAAAAAAATTTCCACTTATAATTGCAGTTTTAAAAATAAAATTTCACGTATACGATACGCGGGTAGAGCTTATTATAGTATGCGATGGATATAACAGAAACCAAATACATGAACTATTTTTAGCAAACAGGTCATTAGTAAAAAGAGACATACGGAATCAAAATAAATAAGTATAATCAATTATTCAATTAGAAGCGAATTTAATACTGAGGGCATAACTATACGTCACTAGATCTAAAAATGTTAAGTCAGCCTGATATCACCAAAGTAAAAGAAAATTCATTCATATTTATAACGACGATAACCGGTTTGCATTATTTGAAGTATAGAGCCAAATGGGATTGTAATAAATACCTCCTTAGGTATTAATTCATTAAAATATGAAACATAACCGGACCATAAAATTTCACAAAGGTAAAATAGATACTAGACTATTTGAAAAAGTATAAGGAAGAGAGGTTAAAGAAAAATGGGTAGACCTTATTTTATGTTTAAAGGGAACTTAGAAAACAGCTATTACCTGAAAATAATACACTAAGTTATTGAATAAGTGTATTTTAGTTCTCAAAACAAAAAGTAATAATAATTAATAATATTATCTAATAATAATACAATAATAATAGTGCCCTTAAGATCTAAAAGATCGAATCAATCTCAAGTTGAATCTATTTCTATTTCTTGTTAGGAAATTAACCAGATAAATACTTTCATACTGGAATAAAGCACGTAAATAATTTTATGGCGATTTTTATTATCTAAGCAGGTGTTGAGTGTCGGGGTGAAAAATTTATCCACACACGCAAATTACCACGATAGCAACTTGAAGTCATTCCTAACTTCACGTTTCAAAAAACACTGCCACCCAACCAGTGATAACACGAAAGCTCTGCATTTACCACTTTCATCCCAGACAAACATGCACAACAAATAGTAGCTATCGTAAGAGATGGCGGAAAAAATGAAAATTATCATTTTCACGGGTAAGCGATGGCGAATTTTGTTTTCGGAAATGAGCTCGTTAATGGAGAAAACTCGCCAATTGTGGCGGTGTTCCAGCGCGATGATGAAAGAATGATGGCGCGTCCATCAACCAATGAGCGGGCCGCGTGAAACCGCAAATGTAGCGGCAGAAGCAAAGATGATTGCGTCACAGTGAACGAAGACCTCACGTCCGTCAGATCTAATATCAACGCAGGAAGGCGAAAAAGACGTCGTTTCCCTGTAAGCCAGCTACCCAGCATCACCGTTGGGAAGCATGCGCGCTGTGCGTTGCCCATTTTCCACGTGACCGACAGTCTTGTCACGCGAGGGAAGAATCTCGAGAAAAGCTCTCTCTCTGAGCGCACTGCTGGCACGGTGGAGACACCAGGACCTTGAGTAGCGTCGTTTGACATTGAAAAACTCCTCTGGTTGAGGCTGAGATATCAAAACAGGTGACAGGATTCTCCCATTTGCAGGAGTTATCATCAATGGCATGACAAAAGCATGCATTCGCACCTCCCACTCAATACTCACCTGCGCCTCGCACGGGAGCGAGAGTAGCGGATTTGAAAATTTTTGTTTTTTAATGTCGTTTGCTCTAGTGACGATAATAAATCGAACATTTGCAGTAATAAAATATTCGGGATCCAATGCTTTACGAATATAAGAGAATAATAATTTTTTAAAAAATACAATCTACACAAACAAAAATTTTATTTTAATTAAATGCTTAATTTTTTGAAAATTAAATTTCTTCAAATACAATTCGAATGACTTTTTTCTTCTTCTTATTGTTAATAACAAGAAATTTTAAAAAATTAACACAAAACTTTTTAATAAATTTTATTTTAATTAAATGCTTAATTTTCTGAAAAATATATTTCCTCAAATACAATTCGATCAACGTTTTTCTTCTCATTGTTAATAACAAGAAATTAAAAAAAAAAATTAAAACTTCGATAAAGGAAGTTTTTATTTGAAAATTATGTTGAAATTAATAATTTAAAATAATCATAACTAAAATATTATAAATTATATTTTGACAGAATTTCGTTCACACAAAAATTTATTAATTATTACAAAAATTATCTTCTCCATTCAAATAATTTAAATAACAAAGAAAACCAATGGAATACGTCATAAATTAAAATAATGGTAATAAATGGAAAAATTATAAAAATATTTATCATACGATTAACAGTCGAATGATTTCGTCTATTCGTATGTACTTTTGAAATATTAAGATAAAATTGATTTAACAGATATCTAAAGCTTAGGGTCCAGTTCCAAAAGCAACAATTAAAACTTTTCTAATACTGGCAGTTAACATCACTAATTAACAGTTCATATGATTTATAAGCTAGTTTAGAGCCATTATTGACTTGGGCAAAACAAGTAATTTAACCTTTAAAAAAAAATTTTTTTATTATTGTCTTTATGAACTGAACTTTGAATTATTGTTTGAATTTGTCCAGAACGGTAAAAAACTAGAAATGGAAGTTAGGATTCTATGTTCAAAAACATTCTGCCATATCTGATACATTTGAGTCAGCAATAAAATTTTTTGCCATACGAGTTATGATTTTTCTTTTAGTTTTATCCTTCTCTTATACTATATTTGAGAATCATAGAATATTTATTTTTCAAAATAATACTAATTATAATTTTGTAAGATATTAACAAAATAAGAGAAATCAGTCCTTCGCAAAAATGTTCCCTTTATCTACGCAACCTTCAAGTAGTACGTTAACTTTCTACCCCCGTAAAACAACGAGATAAAATAGTGAAAATCCTAGCCTATTAAATCCCCGCCCTTTCACCCCCCCCCCTTCAAAGGAAAAAAAAAAAAATAGCAGCATTCATGAGAGTAAATGTAAATCAACGAACAATGAGCATTCCTAAAAAAGAACTCATGTAATCAAATCATGCTCTTCTAAGATTAACGCTTTCGAGAGATAAAGGTTCTTAAAATAGAATCACTATTGCAATTTTAGTTTAAGAGGTACAACATTTATCTCGTAACAGCAGTTATTCTCATACTAAAATCATTTCCGCAAGGGAAGTCGAAACTGTAACTTTCACTGTCAAGGTAAAATTTCGAAAATGCAGCATCTTTCGAAAAAAAAAAAAAAAAAAGTGAAACGAATAAAATAAAAATATATTTTTGAAAAAATACGTATGATATTTTAAATCAATCAATATAATAATGATAAAATAAGAATGGAAAGTTACACGAGTTCAAATATTTTGAAATAAACATATGCTATATTCAAAATACTAAATTAAAAAGAAAAAAAAGAAGAAAAAATTGAAACACCAATAAAGTAAAAGAAAAATTCAACGTTCTATTAAATTAAATTCAATATATTGGAATATGGATTCAATTCTTCATATTGGAATTGATGGTTTTATTGCACGAAAATTGATCTGAAAACAACTTTTATTTGATCTTTTAAGCAGTTGTGACAACTTTGCAGGGCTGTTTCAGACAACCCAACATTTTTTTAGTACATCAAAAATCAGAATTCTTTTGATTTCCTTTAAAGAAAATCTCTAATTTAAATTTACTAAACATTGTGCTTATGGCACTGCCTGCATGTGAATGAAAGACACTTTAGAGCTCACATTTTCAGTCCAAGAGTTGAAAACTCTTCCTAAATAACAATACTGAATTAATAAGTTTCTAGTCCAGAGCATGGCAACATGAAGGAAGGAAGAGCCTAAGTCGATAAGGAAATTTAGAGAGATTATCATTCAACTTTATTACTGCGACAAGATATCGGAAACCGAACAGACATTTCTTGAGCATAACAAAGCAAGATGATTGCGGGGAATGGATACATTTCCCATCTTTTCTATTGCCCTTAAAACGCCAGTTTCTGAACTGCGTTGCACATAAGTTTCTGAAGAGAATAATTATTAGAAATATCTGAGAAAGTCTTCCATTTCAAGTGGGAGGGTGGAAAAACTGAGGGAAGTCAAAATTTAAAAAAATAATAATAAAAATAATGGCTAAAGGAGAATTTAAAAAAAAAAAAAATCTGAAACGACGAAGCAAAAAAGAAGTTAGAAAATGGGAAACTAAAAGGGTTTAATCATATATTTTAAAGAGTATAATTTTGTAACCGATACAATAAAACATATAGGAATGCAATAAAAAATTTGTAAGAGAAAAAAAATCTTATTCAAGGAGTCGCGTTTCTTAAGCATTACTTTTACTTCTCAAGAAGAAATTAAAACTTTTTTAATAGATGAAATAAAAATCCTGAAATATATTTTAAACCTCATTTTAGTTTTCACCTTCTAATAAATCATATGAAAAGGAAGAAAAAATTCCGTCATTTTCGTTTTACAAATACGTTACCACAGACTTCAAATAAATTATAAAATTAAACGAAACATTAGATACAACACGGTAAACAAAATATAACACCTGCCACAGTACGTTTATGCTACAAATGGTCGTAAAAAAGTCGCAATATATACCAATTATGAGTATTAAAAACTTAAAATTATTAAAATACGAAATAAAATTTCGAAAAATAGTAAAGAGGGAAAACAATTTTAAAAACTTGTACTTAAAGACTACATATATTAATATCCTATATCATAACATTATGCATATCCGACATAATAAAAGCAAATATTGAAACTATCCGAAGACAGAAAAAAGCAAATGATTGATATGATAAATAATTAAACAAGAAAAATTATGAAATGGAAAAACCAATTAAACATCAATTAATTAAAAAGCTACTATAAGGCTAGTTCAAAAATTTAAGATGGAGTAAATAAAATTTTCATGCGAAGATATCTTTTGAGCAAGTGGTGAGAAAAACATTTTACTTTCTATTTCCATAGAACATAAAAAGCTTCTTATTTCAGTAGTTAATCCTTCTCTAAGGAATTATATATAATCCTTCCCTAACGAATTACACATATATTACGATATAAATGATTAATTAGTTTTTATCGATAATAACCGATCAATATGCTGTCAATTAATCCTTTTATCGGTTATTAACTAATTATAAATTATTAATCACAATGACTGCAACATTTGTATAGACAGATTATCATAAATATTGTGGAATCTTAAAAAGAATTTTCCTCAAATCCCTATTTTCAGACGTAGAAGAATCACAAAGTTTAATCAAAATTACAGAATCAAATTTTAATTAAATTAATCATTAATGGTTATTAACTTCAATCAAAGCCATTTAAAATAATAAAACACTTTCATTGATACAAAATGAGAAGTAAAATTCGGCCCTATTTTTAATCCATAATTTATAATTATTACATATATTCTGAAAATCAGTTTTCCTCATTATCAGGTGGCATCATTGATACCAAACCAAAGTTTAATTAGATTAATCAACTGATACTAAAATTCTGAGTTGCTATCAAAATTTCAACTTGAAGCATACTAAGAAGTCAGCGAAAAATAGAATTCTATGTCAGCAAAATAAAATGTCAAATTCAACTATAAGCAAAATGGCGAAAAAAGCACGCCTAGTATGCGATTGGTTAAACTACCGTACATTATCTATTAAAAAATAGTACAATATAAAAGGTAACATGCTGAAATAACGCTATTAACAATTTTTACTAATGGACACTTGCATATCAATGCTATAAATACATTCCATCAAATAAATGAAAAAATTATTTTTAAAATTTGACAATTTTTAATTTAGTTGTAAAAGAAGTGTTCGGATTGAAATCCTTCAAGGAAAATAATAATAAATATTCAAAGAGAATATTCTTTATAATTTCTTTAGAATAAAGTACGGTGAACAATACCAATTCTGTCAGAACTGCCCCCAAGTAACGCACGAATTAGAAGTCAGCACCCAACTAAAATCCCACTACTTTTAGTGTTGTATTGAAGGCGCATCGAATGCCGTTTTACAACCTCTTTCAGACCAGTTTGGATTTCAAAACACATTGTTAAGCCCTTGGGGAGGTGAGAATTTATCTCCGATACCAGGAAAAAGAAGGGCATGGGATGGATTTTAAAAAGTGAATCTTCTTGCTAAGATGAGCAAAAAAAGAAAAGAAAAAGGGCGGGGGCGGATGTGTCATATTGCTCTAATACTGAATTCGATTTTGGATATCAGCTTTAAACTTCCTTAGAATAAAGGGAAAAAAAAATCGATTATTTTAACGTTTACCAATGAGCAATTCAATTAGGATACCATCAGATCTATTATTAATGAATTTCTATAATTGCTATTAAGTAATCTTATATTTTTACTATTGCATATATCGAATAATTTTACTCCCATTTCTATCCTTAAATCTTTTATTCATTGACATTAATCTACACATAAACTAGCAAATGCACTCGAATCGCATGACTTTCGACAGAGATAAACTTCAAGAATTATTTTTCTGCCCACGTTGATGTACATCGATTCTTACTTAAGTATGACTAGTAGCTAAAAGAAATTTCATTCACCACTGATCTAACATTTATTTTACATTTCATAGGAAAAAAAAATAAATAACCGACTAATTAATTTTCTTTACCATTTACGACAATGGTAAAGAAAACTGAATCTGAACAGCCGCGAAATACTTACATATACGTTATTTTAAACATTCTAATAGTACTAAGGAAAGACATGATTTTCAAAAGAAACAAAGAGTTCGTGAAACATTCATCGTAGCATTGAATTAATTACGGACAAAAAAGTGATAAGATCTTACAAAAACATTTTATTTATACATCAATTACTATATTAATAATCCGTACATTACCTATAAGAATCAAAGAAAAACCTTTTAATAAGCAACCAACATTCTTGCTAAAAGCAGACAAGTTTTGAGAACAGAATAACATGATTATCGACAAATATTTTCCTTATGCGGCTTTCCAAAAATACATTACTTAGGCAACATGATTTGGCAACACTTATAGCAAATACGTCACGATTTTACTTTCCAAACATAAATGAATGGGTGCGATTCGGTTTGAGGCTTTTTTCCACTGAGTTATGCATGAATCTTAGTCATGCTGTAAAATGTTCTGAAAGAAAATGATTCAACATATAAAGGAAACACTCGAAGAAACTTCTGATGGGTACTCAACATGGAGCAGAAATAACCAACTTCAAAAAAACTTGCTTACAGAATTGTGTACTCAGGGAGAAACTCCGAGCTTGAATACAGCCTTCTTGATATAATTCAGTATGAGATTGACATTTTAACCTTCAGTAATTAAATAGCTTGTAAATCTTCTGTATGTCTTTAGAGCGTCTTCATACAAACAAATTTATATTATATATATATATATAATTCCCCCTAATTCATTACCAAAATTTTATCTTGATTCAACAGTTATTAACTTCATTCTAAAATATGCTCTTATTTTCTAATCCACTTCCACTTGGAAAAAAAAAAAAGCAACAAAAGCTCTGCAAAATTGCTCACACTTACAAGTTCCCAGACTTCGAGTAAAGGGATAAAAATTTGTCGATTTAACACATTCTTTTAAAAGATCCCTATAAATCCTTCACCTAAATCGACACGTATGAAGAAATCCTCCTCAAAATTTCACAGTATATAATCACGAGGATAAATATTTAATTAGTTTTTCCTCTTTTCGCTTTTGTGTCGTTCGGTGTGGACGTGTCTCCTCGATTCTGTTTGTACATAAATTATGTCTCCCAAGGCGAAGAATTCAAGGTGTCTCTCTCAGCGGCCTCTGCTTAAAAAATTATGTTCACATATTGTATATATATTTTCAGAATTAATAGATTTTATTTGGTTATTAAAAAGAAAGCATCAAAAAAAAAGTAATTCGGAACTTATGTTAATCAGTAAAATTGACTTTTTCTTTCTTTTTTTTAAAAAAATACATCAATTAAAACATGCGGACATGTCTGATTTAAACATTTGATTGTGAAATTATTAGGTGATGTATACTATTTGCTAATAGATAATTTAAGCCGCTCACAATAACAGAAGCAAGTATGAAACGTTTATTTTAAAACCTTTATTTTCCTTGTAGCGTTACGTTTAAAATATGTGTTAATCATAATATATCAATATCATTTAACTATTTGCTACATTTTCAGAATTTGTGAAACAAATACCTAGTACAATGTTTAATACATAACACACGCAGAATAAATTCAAAAAATATACATTCAAGTTATAAAAATATCAATGCTCTATTATGTATGTATTATGCTCTCTGTAAAATAAGTGAGCAACATATACTTAGGAAAAGGGGCTTTGATTTGTTGATATAAAAAACATAATTGGATACTTTGAACTTGTTTCGAGACTGCAACACGAATTAATTATTCTCTAGCTCCCCTTTCGCCAAGATTCGCAAAAATTTCGGTTAAAAAAACAAGTCTTTAGATCCAAACTTATTACTCAATTGTATCAAAAATTAAAATAAACCCTTTTTATCTAAAAAATATATAAAAAAATTGACATTATTCCAAAAGTCTAAAAATAACTTATCATTCAAATTTCCCTATTTCATTAGAAAAATGGATAATTTTAATATTTAACTCAATTATATCTTTACCCCCTTCACAACAACATTCAAAAAGGGATTAGAAAATATATATATATGGATGCAAATACAAACCGATTTCTAAGATTAGCTAACAATTTATTTTTCGACTTGCTTGTCAATAAAAGTTTTTGTTCAGAGAGAGCAATTATTCTGGCGTGAAAGCTCAGTGTGGTACAAAAAAAAAAAATGAAAGGAGAGTTTTAAAAATTTATTAATTTAAATGTTGTAAATAAAGACAAAATTAGGCAAGAAAAATACAGAGTTTTGAAAGTGTTATGTTCTGTACAGCTCCGGCGCTGAAAATAAATAATAATTACATCTCGAACCTTCATAAGCAAATACTTGTATATATTTGCGCATTTGCTGTAGCCCAGCTCACTGTAAACAATATTTAAAGGGTGCTTGGATGCAAAGAAAGGAGAATTACACACACATAAAAATATCATACTTACTCCTGCTTGTCTAGTACAAGATCTACCGGCTCAAAATCATCGGCGATTCCGCACATAAAAACACCTGTCAGGTGAATCGATACCGTATCGATACAACTTCAACATTATACTCGCAAATGATTTACAGATGTAAAAAATGAACAATATTTCACAACACTGCCGGATCCGATCAGTAGTAGCTTGCAGTTGACGGCTTTTTTTTTACACATATAGTGTTGAAATAAATGTAAACATTTATGTTGGATGGCTTTTACACCTGACATCTGTTCCTCAGAAAAAACAATGCATTATTCAGAATCGAACAGACATTAAATAAATTAATGTAAAAATTAGACACATTAATATTAAACATTTTCATTGTTCTTTAAATCGTCATGCTTAACTGACATTTTTTTAAAAATATTGTGCGATGCAAATGCATATTATATAACTGATCAATATTTCTAAAACAATGTTATAGGAAAATGAGGAAATTTTGATTTGAGGGTTTAATTATTATTGTTAATTGTTGTGTAACATTTGAAAGCTATCATTTTAAAAACATAAAATTCCACGTTCGTTTCAATATTTGTTTAATGTATCGTATGATTGAAAAATTATTTTTGTCTGAAGTTGTGGATTAATTAAAATTCACCTGCAGATCAATTCAATGAAACATCAGCAGCATATGGCAACAAATTTTTATGAACTGCCAATCAAAAACATATGCATAATTTTTGAAATTGATAAAAACTATATTTGTGCAGATATATTTCAATTTTTCTAACAAAAAGAAAAACATTCCAAGAGATACAATCTACATGCTTAATCCGTATTATGATGTGTTTTTTTCAATGTTAATCTCTCGCCGATTACGCCTTAATCTCACAATAATAATCACAAGCGAGAGTAACAAAATTTCGGATTATTACTGAGAAAGAAAATTTTGTTTAGTGGATACAGATAATTTTATTGCTACAATGAAACATACTGTGAAAAATATGAGCTATGAAAAAAAAATGTGAACAATACAAATAAAAAAAAACCATACAAGTAAAACGACATGAAATACTGTAAAGAAAAAAAACCCATTACATACACGGAAATCATTATTTGATCATAGATTAGAGGCATTTCTGATGACATTTTTCAAGGTAATCGGTAAGTCTGTTTTTGACAGTTTATCAAATTATGTCATTTAATCGGAATTCTTTTGCCTTTCACGTTCATAAGCCAATAATAAGATTTCTAACAAAATACCATCTTATCAAACGCTTTGAACAATTAAATTATTTTTGAGCTCTCAATTATTATTGTTGTAAATAGCTATTAATTTAGGTCATATAAGTTAAAATTTACACAAGAACGGCATTCTATTACTATTTATATGTTTATATGCTAAGGATCAATTGTTCCGAAATTTTAATTACGTATTTCAAAAAATAGGAAATAACTTCAAAAATCAATTTCAAGCAAAACTCTTGGTAATTTTTAGCGATACTATTCGAAAAATTATGTTATTATTTAGTAATAATTTTCAAATTGAAAAATTATGTTTATAATAACAAGAGGAATTTAAACAAATTTTTAAAAATATTCTAATGCATAATTCGTATACTCTTCACACTTGCTAAGAAAATCATACTGTTTACACAATTTAAATAAAAATTCAATTCCGAATTCTTTTCCATTCTTGAAATCTCAAAAACGAATTCTCTGGTAATATTTTTTTTAATAATCTTAAATAATATCGCATATAATTTATTTTATTTTATAAATTTTTTATGGAATCTGTAAACAAGGCAATCCAAAAATGCAAGTGCATTGTGAAATAGATTCGGCATTCGAGTGATGAAACGTATTTCAATCCAGCTGACACATTGCTGGACATAATGTGCGTCGCACTGATTTCATACTAGAAGTAGAATGTAAAGTTGTCAGTTCTCAAATATGGAAACCCTTCACATTTCTTGTAGGATGCATTCATTTCGCCAAAACAAGGGTGAGATGAAAGATACCTATAACGAGACGAAACTCTAAGTAAATTATTAATATAATATTTCTTAAATGTATATGCGTATCATTCCTTGGCGAAATTAAATGGTTTAACAGTGGCCATTTTCGGGATCCTACAACGAACAATAGATGGCGTGAACAGCTATGTCATATGACATGGTTCCAAATCTAATGTTAATGCGCATAATGAATAAAATAAAAGCAAGGCAGTTGAAATAATCGAATTTAAATTTTTATTATAATTTCACATTTTGAAACATTTTGACAAAAAAAAAAAAAAAAAAAAAATCAAATTAAACCTAAAATACACAAATGAGAATACAACATATATTCATTATTTTTGATGAACAAATTAGTTATCACAGCTAGTTGAATATACGCCAATCAACAGCAATTAAAAAATTATTACAATTATTTAATTTCGTTTAGATTTCATTCTTATACAAAAGAAAACAGAATATAATAAATATTTTTAAACCCAACAAATAGAGCAAAACGACGAATAGCTATATAAACAAATAAAATAATTTAATTCATTTTGATATACTCTCAAATCCCCCCCCCCATCAAATAATGGGAAAATCAACAACATAAAAAGTCAATTCATATTTTTTTTTCAATATCAGCCAATTAATAATAATTTCAATATCAGACATTCCAGAAATGATAGAATACAAAAGAAATCAATTGTACTTCCATGTTTTTAAATAATAAAAAGAAATCTGATTTGTCTCCATTTTACAAAATTTTGGGAAATGATATTTATGACAGCATGGGGGAAAAATTATAAAAGCAAAAATTTCACTTTTTTTTTTTTTTTTTTGAACTACCCTTTATTCCTAGATCATATTTCAACAGTACGATATCTTGCTTACTACGCCAAACAGAAATCCACAAAATTACCTACCTCAGAAATTTCTCTCTGCAGAAGTGTGTTGAAAATTCCAAGATCCAGTTATGCAAATAAAATTCGCAAATAGTAAGGTCAAGATAAAAACTACTGATAAGAATAAAATCATTAATACAACAAACGGATTACAATTTTTATCTTTCTTAAATTCCAAACGAAGCTAAAATAACGATTATTACAAAGAAAGAAAGAAAAAATAATTATAAATTTATATTTCAATTTGTCAAATAACAAATAATTATCTCGAAACTCTCTCTCATTAAAAAAAAAAATAAACATAAGATTTCATTGGATATGTATTAAATAATTTAACAAGATATTCTTATAAATGAAAGAAAGCTATCTGAACAAAAAATCCTTCGCTATTGATGTGGGTTGGATTCATAATTATTTCTTTATACTATTCTATAATATAAACAATACTTCAAGAAAGTTAAGATCTGGTGAAATTTTAAAGTTAGCCTTTAGTGCCATAACTGTTAAGTAGGCTTTGAAGATTATATTCACAACTTAACTGTTACGAATTACATCATCTGTTTGACTAGACGCTGAATAAAAACTTAAGTACACCAGTCAAGGAACTTTTCTAACATACATAATTTATAAGTGGAATGAGTTTTCGTAACATCAGTAGCGCAAAGTCTTAACAATCCCGTATCTGGGTCGAACTGGGTTCAGCAGGAATGCATTAAAAATATTATTTCAAAAGAATCAAATTATTTTAGACTAGAGCTTTATTTCTGTGAATAGAAATAAAAATTCTTTCCTGGTGTAAAAACGCAAAAAAAAAAAAAAAAAAAAAAAAAAAATACCCCACTATATTTATGGATTTTATAATATTTACTGAAACTCCATATGATTCAAGCAGAAACACGACAATTTATGAAGATAAAATGAATTCAAATCATTTTTTAAAATTTTAATAAAATATCTGGAAACAGTATGACATTATCAATTTTACTTGAAAAATCAGACGGAAAGGTGTGATAAAAGTTCAGGCATATTGGTCCAATTTGGAATTAACAACCATAATTTTTTTTTAAAAAGCATTTTTTCAGTCATTACAAGTCTCAAAGCAATGCTATTTTTAATACCATCTAACAAAATATTAAAAATTACATTACGTTACTTTTTTCAAAAAAGTATTATGCTGGATATGCATTACGATCGAACGTTACAAAAACGTCACTCTTGGAGGTTTAAAGAGATGGAACGAGTCTTAAACCTATAACTACAAGTTCCCAAAGTCTATAACTTAAAGAATGAAGTTCGTTCAGAGACAATTGGAAGTAAAAAAAAAAAAAAAAATCTTTGTAAAAAGTTTTAAAATGTTTATTTTGCCATCAGTTTCTTATTACTGAATACCACTCTATAAAACTGCAAACATGTAATTTTCATCAGAATTGAATCATTGTACGTAAAATAACATTTTCCAAAATGTTTTATTAAATTGCGGTTTGTTTTAAAGTTATCTTTAATCACAGGGTCGAATACGTCTCTAATCTAGCAGCGCATATAATTCAAACCCAGCAGAACATCGATGCGATGCACTCATGGAATAGGTTGTGAAATGCAGCACTTACACAAATAATCAATGCTAAAGAGAATGATCTCGTCGACAAGAAAGAACACACACACAAGTCCTTGAGTCCAACAATCCTTTCTGTAATCATATCATGAATGACTCTTTCCTAATCACTTTTAACTTTCAGATAAAAGCCTCCTTGATAAATACAGCGAAAGAGATGTAATATCAGATCGCACTCAATCATTTACGGTTGAAAGAAGACAGAAGCAAAAAATGCTACTGTGAAAGGAATCGAACAAAAACGGTAAAAAAGAACCATGGTTTGTTTGAAGTAGATGCCCTCACTTTACGACTAAGTGCCAGAGTAAACCTAATTCGTTGCATATTTATTTTATAACTTGGCAAAGATTTTTTTATTTATAGATATAACAGATCTTTGGAATCCTACACAAAGATATTTTTCTAAAAAGGAAATACAGTGAAACCTCGTTAAAACAATATTTTAGGGACCAAACAAATATATTGTTGCAGAGAGGCATATTGTTATATCGAGGGCCCACATATTTTGAGCATTTAATAAGAGTTTTTATTATTATTATTATTAGTTTAAGGTGCATAACATACTACTTTTAAGTCTACATTTAGAAGAAATTAATTTGTTAAAATACTAATAATAGTAGTTTAAATACTAAAAAAATAAATAAATAAGATAAATTCAGAAAATAAGCACAGAAATATTCACATACCTGAAAACACTTTTTATTGAAAATAATCCAATATTTTTGTTTGTTTATTCATTTTATTAACTGTTAAGTTCACCAATACTGTATACATTGAGTCTAGTGCACGAAAATGTTCTTCATTTGTCGACGGAAGACTTGAAAAAAATGTCCGTAGAGAATTCACAGATTGAAGAGCTTCCTGGGATGACAATAAGGACTGCGATGGACCTGTATTATTGTCATCATCAATATCATCTTCATCATTGTTTCCTATCTCATCAGTAATTTCAGAGAGAATATCTTCATTAGTAACTCCTGCGAAAACCATAAGATCGTCATCTGCTGTTAAATAGTCTTCTATACTAATTCCAAACTTTTTACCGCTTGTTTCTTCAAGTTGGGATACGGATTTTTTGATGTGCAAAACACATTCTTGATCATCTGAGAGATCATTGTCTATGGAATTTTCATCATTATCAGATTTCTTATCTTCCATAACACAAAGACCAGCCTTTTTCCAGCAATTCCGAATGGTTTTTTCCGTTACTTCCCACCAACTTCCACAATATCCAAAATGAGTCTTAATAGACGGAAAAAATAACAAAAGAAAACGAAAAAAAAAAGCATTTGAAAATCAAAATATTCTTATAAAGGGAGAAAATAATACTGAAATTTAGATTGAAAAAATCGTTTTACAGAGGTTTATTGTTCTAGAGAATATCGCAATATTGAGGGGAGATTAACATTAGTTTATATGCAAAATCACCGGGACCACAAAACATTATTGTAGTAGAGGGAGTTATTGTTGTATCGGGTATCGTTGTAGCGGGTGTTTACTGTATAAGAATATTTGCTAATAATATTTATTTTCAAAAAAAAGTGAGCCCTGTATAAACCCTCAAAAAACTGTTCAGATTCTTTAATACACTCGAAGAGGAATATTTTCTTAATTAAAGTTGTGAAATTAGCGAAAATAAATCAAAACAATTCATACATAAAAAGATTTGAATAACAAATTTAAATTTGTCTTCAAAACGTAAATACTTTGATGTGTACATAGAACAATAATAGTACTGTTAACGTAATCAGAGTTGATAAAACGCAAGCGTGATTCTACAGTGGGAAGTTAACTAATGGAAAAATTCAAAGTTCATTTAGCCGTGATTCTAATGTTGAATATTTTTCATGGTCTTCAAATTATATGTCCTATGAAAAGAGCGAATTAAAATATGTTTACTATGTCCCTGAATTCACGAGTCAAACTTTAAGGGCAAGTAAAATACATATAAAGAAGCATTTTTCTCTCTCCCTCTTTTTGTATAGCAATAGAGAGAGGAAATTAAAAGTTCGGTGGAATAAGTATTGTGCCAAAGCAGAAAAATGCTCTATCTACGACATTTCAATTAATTCTGATGAGGACTTCAGTTGCTGCAGTTAAGTGTTCATAAAACATCTAGCATCTTCGAAAAAGTGTGCCAATCATTTATTAGATGCTAACCAGACATTTCGATGTTGATGGCGGCACATTAGTGCACTTATTTTAATATTACTTGATATAAAGAGCTCCCATTTTCTGAAGAGTTTTGCTCTTTCCGTCAAAACTTTTCATTTCCAATCTGACACTTGCTGTACAAAAAATGTTTTTATACGCATTTTATTTACCCTTAAATATCGTCCCGAAACATTTTGGGATACTCAAAATATTAAACTAACAAGGGAGAGCAAAAAGCCATATTTTGGATTAATTCAGTCTTCGCAATAGTCCTATATCGCCATTACTGAAATATTCAACCGTACTGTATACAAATAATTAAATTTCAAGGGAAAAAAACCAGACATCAAATCACTACCCCCTACAAAGAATTGCCTAAAATATTGTTATTAATAATCATCAAATATAAAGTCTTCTTCAATCATAAAATTATTTCATATTAAATAATTGTTACTTAAGGAATGAGGGGATTATAATTTTTGCTTCGAAATATCTCATGAACCGTAATAAATCGACCAGGAATATTCATTTATTAATCAAAGTAACAGAATATATTATTCGTTTGGGAATTTGAATAAAACTATTATTTCACTGAAAATTAGATGTATAAAAAATTACAAACGTCAACTATTTTCTACAAAACAATATTCAATGCTTTAATAGTTGTCCTCATCTATAATATAAAAATGAATCGCAAAATGTGTTGGTAAGCGCATAACTCAACAACGCCTGGACCAATTTGGCCAAATCTTTTTTTAAAATGTTCGTTGAAGTTCAAGGATGGTTTTTACGGCGAGAAAAATTAGAATTATTGCTTGAAAAACCCTAAAAATAGCCCTTTTCTTTTTCCCATACAAATGATTTGTAACTAAAACGTAGTCAATTTGAGATTTATTGCTATGGTATAAAGTAATAATGTCGCGTTCCGAAACTCGCGTTTCTTTTGTATTAGTTTCGGCACGCGAGATAAAATGCATCAGTTTCCACGTTATTACATCAGTAAAACAAAAATCGCGTTACCAACAGTGTTTTGTTATTTTTAATATCCAAATTTTAAATAAATAAAACAATTCGTACGGCTTAAAAGGATTTGACTTCAAGTCATATCAAATTAAAAAAAAAAAAAAAAAGTTGTCTGTTACCTAATCTACTGAGTTTGCTTTTGTGAACTGATACACGAA
>JAPMOQ010006428.1:1579990-1634394 GCA_026543055.1 Argiope trifasciata | reverse complement strand
ATGCTACAAACCAAGCTAATTACCGATCTAATCGTACTGCACAAGAACGTGACGACGGAAATGAACGTGAAAGAATTCGGATATCACAAAAGCGTGAAGCGCGAGCGCGACATTCAACTAATAATCGAGAAAGTTTGAATCGAGCTGCTTTCAGTTACGATGTGTCAATTGACTACAGTAACTACCAATGTGTTGTTATTGGTTCTATGAACTCGGTTTGCTCACACTGTAAGGCATTAAAATACAAAAACGAAGCCAATGGATTGTGTTGCGCAAATGGTAAAGTGAAATTGATACCATTGGATCCACCACCAGAACCATTGTACTCATTGGTTTCAGGAATAGGAACAGATTCTATACACTTTTTGACACATATCCAACAATATAACAATTGCTTTCAAATGACTTCATTTGGGGCAACAAATGTAGTTCGGGAAAATTTTATGCCAACTTTCAAAGTATGTATTATAGCAGTTACTCATAATTATTTTAGCGAACAAAATTTTCTGTCACCAAAGTTAAGATGTGTCACTAATCTTCAATTTCTTAATCACTTATATATCACTTAGTCATTATATTATATGGTGATTCAGTTTCAGTGACACTTTTATTATATTTTATATTTGATAGATATTAGTTAAAACTAAATATATACTTTTTAAGATGAAATATTATTTAAGTTTGATCACTGACAATCCATTAATTTATACCACACCATAATATTTTTTTTTTTATTTACAGATACAAGGGCAAATATATCACAGAGCAGGTTCGCTGTTACCAGTGTCAGATAGCGACAACAAATTCCTGCAAATTTATTTTATGGGCAATTCACCACAAGAAATTGATCTGCGTTGTGCACATAACAATTTAGTAAAGAGGTCTATTGTAGAACAATTACAAACTTTATTTCATCAACACAATCAATTGATTATATTGTTTAAAACTGCCCTGGATCTGATGCCATCCGATAATCACAAAATTGTAATCAGAGCTGATAAAACACCTGCAGGTCAACATACAAGACGTTTTAATGCACCAACTATTGATGAAGTTGCTATCGTTGTAGTTGGAGAAAACTTAGAATCCCGTGATATTGTTTTACATCGTCGGAATGATCAATTACAACGTATAAAGGAAACACACCGCTCATATGATGCACTGCAATATCCCATTATATTTTGGCAAGGTGAAGATGGCTACGATTTCTCAATAAAAATGAAAAATCCCATTACAGGTAACTAAAATATTAATTTAGCTATGGCGATAATATCTCAGTCATTATATTATGTATTTTAATTTTATATTTGAATGTTATTAAAAAAAAATCTATTTACAGGTTCTGAAACCAACAAAAAAGTCAGTTCAATGAACTATTATTCATACCGCCTAATGATTCGGGAAAATGAAGATAATCACATATTGAAATGTCGGCGATTATATCACAAATATGTTGTTGACATGTATGTTAAAATTGAAACGGAGAGATTAACATTCATCAGGTTGAATCAAACCAAACTCCGATCTGAAGAGTATATTCACCTTCGAGATGCGATTAATACTGATGGAAATGCACAGAATGTCGGTCGGATGACTATTCTTCCAGCAACATACATCGGAAGCCCTCGGCATATGCACGAATATGCTCAAGATGCCATGTCGTATGTTCGTCATTATGGTACAGCAGATTTGTTCATCACATTTACATGCAATCCGCAATGGATAGAAATCAAGCAGGAGTTATTCCCTGGGCAATCACCCATTGATCGTCATGATATTACAGCCAGAGTCTTTAGACAAAAGTTGAAATCTTTAATGGATTTCATCGTAAAACATAATGTGTTTGGTGAGACACGCTGCTGGATGTATTCTGTGGAGTGGCAGAAACGAGGATTGCCACATGCACACATTTTGATTTGGTTGGTTGAAAAGATAAGGCCAAATGAAGTTGATGCAGTGATATCAGCTGAAATCCCTAATGTACAAGTAGATCCTGGATTGCATGAGGTAGTTATCAAAAACATGATACATGGTCCATGTGGAAATCTTAATCAAAATTCACCGTGTATGATGGATGGTAAATGTTCAAAACGATATCCACGGACATTAATATCGGAAACAATTACTGGTAATGACGGTTATCCATTGTATCGTCGCAGATCGACAGCAGACAATGGAAAATCAACAATTGTCAAATTAAATCAACAAGATATTGAAATAGATAATCGTTGGATTGTTCCATATTCACCCATTTTATCAAAGACATTCAAAGCACACATCAACGTTGAATCTTGCCATTCAGTGAAATCTATTAAATACATTTGCAAATATGTAACCAAAGGGAGTGATATGGCTGTGATTGGAATTGGTGCAGAGAATTCCAATGATGAAGTTACCCAATACCAAATGGGCCGCTATGTCAGTAGTAATGAAGCAGTTTGGCGAATATTTTCTTTTCCTATTCATGAGAGACACCCTTCTGTTGTTCACTTAGCTGTGCATTTAGAAAATGGACAAAGAGTGTATTTTACAGCACAGAACGCAGTACAAAGAGCTGCTCAGCCACCATCTACTACATTAACCAGTTTTTTTGAGACATGCCAAAACGATGATTTCGCAAAAAGATTGCTATATTCTGAAATGCCAAAATATTATACCTGGAATCAATCCTCAAGGAGATTTATACGACGGAAACAAGGAAAACCAGTTCCAGGATATACAGATGTATATTCCACCGATGCGATTGGTCGAATTTATTCAGTACATCCAAGCAATGATGAATGTTTTTATTTACGACTGCTATTAGTCAATGTACGTGGCCCAACATCATTCCAACAGTTACGAACTGTTGACGGTGAATTGTGTGGATCCTACAGAGAAGCCTGTCAACGTTTGCAATTGCTTGAAAATGACGCTCATTGGGATCAAACTCTCAATGATGCTGTAATATCATCACACGCTCATCAAATACGAACATTGTTTTCTATAATCATATCTACATGCTTCCCATCAAACCCAATTGATTTGTGGATCAAGTACAAAGATTATATGTGTGATGATATTTTTTATCAAATACGGAATAGAATGGGAAATCCAAATATACAAATCAGTGAAGAAATTTACAATGAAGCATTGATTTCAATTGAGGACATGTGCTTGATAATGTCAAACAAACTATTAATTCAATTAGGCCTGACCGCGCCCAATCGTCCAATGCATGACGCTTTTAACCAAGAGTTGCATCGAGAAAAAATGTATGATCTCAACGCTTTGAAAGAATTAATTCAAACAAATCTTCCACTGTTAAATGAACAACAGAAGTATGTATTTGAAACTCTTATGAAAGTAACAAATGATGAAACTGGAGGGATTTACTTCTTAGATGCACCTGGTGGTACAGGAAAAACTTTTTTGATTTCATTAATATTAGCAACAATTCGCTCACAAAATAAAATTGCACTTGCACTCGCTTCGTCGGGAATCGCAGCAACTTTGCTTGAAGGTGGTCGAACAGCCCATTCAGCACTAAAATTGCCATTAAATATGCAAAGCAATGAAACTCAAACCTGCAACGTTTCGAAGAACTCTGCAATGGCAAAGGTTTTGCAGCAATGTAAATTGATTGTTTGGGATGAATGCACGATGGCACATAAAAAATCTTTGGAGGCTTTAGACAGAACCTTAAAAGATCTACGGAGCAATAATAACCGATTTGGTGGTGCAATGATTTTATTAGCAGGAGATTTTCGTCAAACATTGCCAGTGATTCCACGATCAACGCCAGCTGATGAACTCAATGCATGTCTAAAGTCCTCCAATTTGTGGAAACATGTCAAAGTACTTCATTTAAGCAAGAATATGCGTGTCGAGTTGCAAAATGACCAATCTGGAAACATATTCTCTAAACAACTCATTGACATTGGTAATGGCAAATTTCCTATAGACATGTTGACTGGCTGTATTAACTTTCCTCAAAGTTTTTGTCAGTTAACTCGATCAAAAGATGAACTTATTCAGAAGGTGTTTCCAGATGTTTCTCAAAATTACAAAAACCATGATTGGTTGAGCGAACGAGCTATACTGGCTGCAAAAAACATAGATGTAAATGAATTAAATTTCAAAATTCAAGAACAAATTACAGGCGAATTGAGGATATATAAATCAGTTGATTCGGCTACTAATCAAGATGATGTAGTCAACTATCCACCGGAATTTTTAAACTCGCTGGATTTGCCAGGATTGCCACCTCACAATCTTCATTTAAAGGTTGGATCGGTGGTTATAATGTTGCGAAATATCAACCAACCGCGTCTTTGCAACGGTACAAGGTTAGCGATAAAAAAATTACTAAACAATGTGATAGAATCAACTATACTCAAAGGAAAGTATAAAGGAGAAGATGTTCTCATACCGCGCATCCCAATGATTCCGACTGATGTGCCATTTGAGTTTAAACGACTACAGTTTCCAGTGCGGCTTGCTTTTGCTATGACTATAAACAAGTCCCAGGGGCAATCATTAAGTGTTTGTGGTATTAATCTAGAAAACCCATGTTTCTCACATGGTCAATTGTATGTTGCCTGTTCCCGTGTTGGAAAACCATCAGATTTGTTTATCTATGCGCCAGGTAATCAAACAAAAAACATCGTATACCACAAAGCACTACAATGATAATAATAATAATTATGATTCACATGATTAACAATAAAGCGATTACTTACTTTTAAATCCTTATATATGTTTTATTTAATTATTTTTTATTCACAACGCCCTATCACCAGGGTGACGGTTCTGTTCAGGAGAATTTTTTAAAGTACGTAGGCACAAGAACTCCCACATTACAAATCTTTTTGACAGGACGAAATCTGTCGGGTCAGCTAGTAAGTCTATAAATATCCATTATGCGTTAAATTTTTTTTTTAAATGTAAAATCTAATATTTCACTCAGCAGAAATACAGAGACGAGAACTTAAATAGGCTTCGTATTACAAGATATTGGACATCTAAACACAGAGTTTAGAGCCTGAAATTGTCACCTGTAACGGCATTTTCATTTGGTTAATCAGTACAGATTATCTCTAGAGTGGAGATTACGAGCACTTTATCGCTGAATCACGAAATGAATTATGTAGCCCGCACCTCACCGTAATCATTATCATCCACCTGACGGTGAGCTATCATTCCAACACGATACGGCACATCACTCACATTCAGATGTGTTCCGTGTGCTTTACGACGCTCGGCTACAGCTGAACATAAAATATATATCTAATTTTATCAGAAGAAAGAATATTCTAGTCACTTGCATGTCAATCTTTGATTTAATGCAAGTCGCATGTGGCGACTAGCTTGTTCGTCCAGATAATTAACTTTGTGAGCAGCTGTTTATTAAAGTGGAATGCATGTTTTAAAAATTTCAACTAGCTATTGAAATAGTCGAGAAAAATAGAATACTAAATAGATACTGTTTACTAATACTGTTTGTTATTCTTGTTTATAACAAAAAAGCCCCATGAATTTAATTAAATGAGCCAAAACAAACTATAATGCGTATAAATTAAAAAAATGAAATAAAATCAGAAATGAAAACCTTACTTCGGAATTCATGTCCAAAGAGGATATTTTTTTAAGGTCTTGTTTTTAACATTGACAACACACACGACTGAATGTTTTGATGAATGAGTTTGAATTTCATAACACTAATAATTGTTACAAATAGTGTATTACATTTAAAGAGTTCATTAAAAATAAAGAAAACGTCATATAAAAATAAAATGGATGTCATTAAAAAGTAAATTTAACACACAATTTTTTTTATAAAGATAAGAATCTTGGACGGTATGGGTTTTAATTTCCATTAATAAGTCATAGCTTAACCATCAGGAAATGGTTAAGCTTGTTTCCATCCCCACCTACACTTTTAATATTTATTTCTTGATGTTTTTTTACATCTTCACTCCTCTCTGAAAGAATTTTTAGTGAGTTTTATTCAGAGTATTTTTAATAACCATGAATATTTTGAAGCTTCATTTATTAGAGAAGCGTTAAATATAGTGCAGATATAAAACGTTCAGTAAAGCATGGAATGTTTATTCAGTGATTGTCTTACATTATTTTTCCATTCGGCAATTCGCAATAAGAACGATTACTATTACCGCAATAATTATGTAGGTGTAAGAAATAATATTCTATTTAATATGTAAGAATATTAACAGCGAAACATGAAAAACCTGCATTAATCGGATCGCCACAGCAACATCTAAACTTTTAGTTTACAATTTAATTTAGCAAGTCATGAACGCTTGTAAAAATAAGGGATTAGAATGGTTTTCTTTAATTTTTCTTAAAACTAGAAATTAAAATGTTTGTTTCGGTTTCTGACTGCTAAACTACATCTACTTGTGATCCTTTTTATGTAACATATTGACCTTTCCTATTCACAAAAGTAAATAGATAGTGGAACAAACAAGTCATGACAGATAATGTGGAACCAGGATGAAATGTTTTGGATAAGAGATAAAAGTTCGCATTTTAGGAGAGGGTTAGGGAAAATTGAACTCATACAGAAATATATAAATATTTTAAATTATCTACTTAGATATATCTTAAAGTTTTCTAAAGTAAAATATGGTTTTACTTTAATTAAAAGGATACCAACCCCCCCCCCCCCCAAAAGGAAACCTTAATAAATCGACATACATAAATTCATAGAACATTCTTATTCCGATAACTGAAATCGAATCCGGCACTTTATATAAGGAAATGCTTTCCCGAAATTAATCATGAGCCGTGTTTGGATTTGCCAGCGGGTGACCGAGCTCCGCTCGGAGAAAACAGGTATCGAAGCTAACTCGAAGATTTAAATTTTCAGTTGTGTTTTATCAAAACAATACATGCCATAAGAAAATTTGTGAAACCATTGGTGAAAAGATAACCGGTTAAACCTCGGCTTTTCATCGTCCACCAGCGATGTCATGTCTTGATGTTCCATTGGAAATCCCCATCTGCACTTCCATGTTTGCTGACCATGCACGGAGCGCTTGGGTTCATATCACCACACGGGTTATGGATCATCCATTTCGAGATCAGTTCCGGATCATCTTCTGGAAACTTTATTAGCTCGCCATATTGGCTATAGATGGCAGCACGTTACCGCTTGAAACCTATTAGCCATTAAGGCGAACTAATAAAGTTTGAAAATATCCTATCTGTAACTCCGAACTGCTCGACCGTAGCGCTTCAAAACCGGCGCCAATCGATTCCTCGTAGCCAAAAACCCCAGACCCCCAAGTTTACCGGAGTTTATTAATTCTGGGGCGATTTCCGACTCGGCAACCATTCCTCGTAATATAGTATAAGATTAAATCACCAATATCATAAACAATTCCACGGGCCACATTAAGTTGGCGAAATCTAGAAAATCGTCAAGTTGAATTTATTAGGTACAACACTACAACAAAAAGTAATGAAAATTAATTTATTTTTTAAAAAAAGGGGGAACCTATGTAACTTCCATTACATATTTAACATTTTCCCCAGCAGGAAATAGATAAGGCCTGCATCTATGCTTTTAAAATGTCTGCTTCTTATAGTATGCATCTATCAACCCTCAAGTTAAAATACTGATGAACACATGCAAAATAGAGGGCATAAAAAGTGACAGGAATATGAGGTGAAACCAGACTGAGGAAAGCAGAGATTTTGCCAGACATTTAGATTTGCTCATGCATTTTTAATTTTAATTAGAAAACTAAACTTCTTTTTAATTTTTGCGATCTGTAACTATTTTTTATACTAAATATCTAAGGGCGTGAGATAATAAAAATCTTAAAACTTCAGCACACATTTTGATTAGAAACGTACTGTTTGAAGTTGAATAAAATTATTACCGTTTCCTCCATCATGTTAACTTCTTTCCCGAGAAAAAGTGGATGCTAAACAAAAATAAATGAATCATAAATGATGGAGATATAATAATCCGAATACTTTGTAGAAGCTTTTATTTAATTGTCTTTGAAGAAAAAAGTACAAAATGGATATATTTTAAAGATATTTTTTTAAGACTTTACACGATTTCATTTCATTCCTTTTAAAAATATAAAGAAAAACGAAAAAATAATAAAGACAATTATAGAGAAATACGACTGTAAGGAATTTAATATTTATTACACAATTCTTCATGATGCATATGATTTTTATATATATAACTTATTTTACTAAAAAAAACATTATATATGTATAACTTATATTACAAAATTGATTATTACACTGGCAAAAAGTATAAAATCGCATTATAGAAATTACCAAAAACTTTTCACTAGGATTAATTTTAGCTCATCTTTTTTATTATTATTATTCTCCAACATTCTACCTGAAATTTAAAAATCGAAAATTATAATAAAATATAAATGACAATCAAATTTAGAATTTGAAACATTAACGGTCTCTTTCTTCAGTTGAAGATCCGATATAAAAATTAATACTGTATTCTACTAATACTTTTTATAAGAAAGAGTCTTAATTTTAAACGAGTTAAAAACAAGAACCGTGCTGAAATGCTGCATTTAACTAAAACCCACAATCAAGTCATTTCTGTCCATTCTACAACGCAACCTTTTCGCCATCAGAGCTGAAAACACCATTATCAGTGGAATTAGGAAAATATTACCCGACCCAAAAACAAACAGGCAATCGTATCAACGCCTAGGAGCTAGATAACTTTTTGAAGGACACAACAAAAAATGTGTCCTTTTTCAAAACAATTTCACGACCACAAAGCTCATAGAGCAGCAAAAACAACGATTGCTTTCTATCAACGCATTTCATGCGGACAAGCAAAAAAAATACTGAAAAGTAAATTTTAAAAAATACTAAAATGGATATTTTTTATATGATCGAAAACAATGAATGGAAGCCAAATTTGTTCATTTCAAATACAAAATTTCCATTGCCAGCTCTAACCAGCTAAAGTTTCGACAGCACCTTTCTATCTCATAGTTAATGTATAGTAAAAGGAGTCAAGTAAATAATTTGGACATTTTCGTATCGATAAACATTTCAGACAAAATTATAACCTTAATATCAAATTAAATTTAATTTGTTGGCTTGTTCATTTTTAAATTACTAGGATCAAACATATACATGTAGACAGAACTCAACTCTCAACAGTCAACCCAGTCGCATTTTGGTGACCAGCTTGTCCACAAAGAGTTTTTTATTACTTTTTTACACTAATAAATGATCAATAATGCATTCCTTTAAAAAATTTTATCGAAATTCATTATGTCAAAAATTCATCCTCAAAATTGATATGACTTAACATCATGGATTTAATTGAATTAGTTTAGTGTAAATTATAAAATGAATAAATGCAAAATAAAAGTGGAAATGAAAATCCTACTATGGATGTAAGGATTGAAAAAAGCAACGCAAATGAATGTTGTTTTGATGAATGAGCTTGAATTCCATCATAACATTTCAAAACAGATAGTTTACCTTACTGAATTTTAAAAATTAAAGGGGAAATTTTACAAAAATGATATTATTAAAAAAGTAATTTTTTGAGCTTTAGGATAATACAATTTTTGTAAATTGGTTGTTTGGAAAGATATGAACGTTTTAATCAGTAAGTCACAGCGATTATTCATCTGCTGATGGTGAAGCCCATTTTTGTACTCGATTATATTTTCAGCTTGAAGCCTATTTCTTGATTTCAATTCATATTTTATTTCCTCTGACAGAATGACCTTTTGGTGATAGAGCGAATCCTTTACAAAACATTTTGCATCGCCATTAATTAGCTAAGATAAGCGAAAAAATAAATAATAAAGCGAAACAAAGAGAATTCCCATAAAGGGACATATAATCAACAAAATTCTTTGGGGTGCACAAAATATTTTTTTCCCAGCTAAAAATAAAAAAGGTCAGAATACAAATCAAATAATTTTTAAGTAAAAAAAAAAAAATGCATTTATTTAAACATTTTATTTAACTGGATAACTTAGAAGGACAAGCTGTATTATTATGCAATGCCAGTAATGTGAAAAACCAGGTAGAAACTTTCATCAATAGGTCACTTATAAAGCTATCGAACGTGGGGTCCAAGTAAGAGGCAGCAGGCTTTCAGATGCATCCCCCCCACCCTTCTGTATGGTTCCCACTCCCAGGAAAATGTAGTCAATTTTTAAATGTGAAGAAAATTTAAATATCCGATTACTGGATTTAATTGGAAAACTTTCCAAAAATTCTTACTAGAACATTTGTTTTGGGGGGAGGGGGATTTTAGTATCCGACTGTAATTGACGGCGAGTAAAAATTTTATTTATTTAATTAATTAAGCAATAATATTCTGATTAAACTATTTAAATAGAGAAAATACTATATTAATGCAAGAGAACATCTTCCGATACTGGGACTAGTAGCAAGGTTTCTGACAATCGTCTTTATTGAAGGATACTGTGCTAGACTGCACATTAGCCCAGTTTGCTTTGATTTTTTTTTTTTAATTTTAAGACGTGCTTTTTTAAAATAATTTAATTAACTTGTAACTTAGCGTGGATAGATTCTTCAGATTATTACTATTCATATAGTTCACACATGTAATTTTGCTTCCCAGAACTAATAGTGCCATCATAAAAAAAGAGACTGATTTACAGTCTTCTGTAATGGATGCTACCGGATGTCGCATCAATGATCCCAGAGCTTGGCGACGAGTTTGGTGACAAAATAGACAATGCTCGGAACTTAGTCGATCCGCCCACTAGGAATCTAGATACGTCTGACTGGTCAAGAAACTTTTAGTCAAGAAACTCCCAGGAACTATAAAGGGCCGGCACTCTCCAACTGTGGTGATCGTGAATAGTGTGGTAGTGATTAGTAGTTTGAGTCACCAACAAGTAACAAGTCTTCGAGAGAATACACACGCAATAGCGGAGTCAAGCTAGTGTTGAACTGACCCTGTGTGCCTCACTGTCTATTGTGGAAACAACGAGTCCTGTGTAGCCAGTGTTGTGGTAGTCAGCCGAGTGATACAGCTAAAGCGAAAGACAGTGAGTATTCCAACCGTCTGGACAGACCTTAGAGCAAAGCTCCGAGAATTCCCTCTCCAGCTGAATTCTATCCGGCCGCCTTGTGCGCTGTGGACTTTGTTAAAACCGGATTTCTATTTGTGGGTTACCGTTGTTATTGTATGTTCTTCTCGGCTGTACATATTTGTTGTCTTTGCGCTGCTCTGTCTTCGAACAAATAAATGCCGTCGTTCTTTTTTACTGAGGTCTGTTGGTTGTGTTTTTCGCACTATACACCCACTACAAACGAACTCAGTGGTGAAAATCCGTAACAGCATATTATGCGTATCGAAAGCAATAATTCGCTACGAAAATTTTTATTCATCCTTTCCGATTAAGCTGCTTTGGATTCCTTACAACTCCAAAACATTAAATAATAAAATCGGATTAGCAGGAATTAAATATGCAACGGCTATTGGGATCTACGGAATAAAATAAAAATATCGCTTGTTAAGAATTTTAACCGAGATTCAAGCCAACGTTGGCAAATTGTATGTTTTGTTTTAATAAGATGTCACAGAACATAAAAATATTTTAGTCTGTATACAGCAGTAATTTGATTGCTATATCATAGACTAAAGAGGACTTTGACAGTAAAAAAATTCAAAGCAAATAATTCATACTGAAAAAATGATGCTACACACAAAACAAAAGTATCTTAATACAAATAATACAAAAAGAAGTAATACGCTCTGGTCTGGCTGTATCGATGCTAAGCATTAAATCAGAGTCTAATTTAGCATCCCTAACCCCACAAGAAAAGGAAGACAACAGGGTAACTGGAAAAAGATGATTAATTGGATACGTAAGGAAGAGAGGGATGCAGTATGCACTTGTGAGATATCTTATATAAGGCACACGTTCGCAGTTTGTAAGATATTCTCAATATGTGGCATGTCAAATGGCATTAGGGAATACCCAGGTGCAAAAATTTAAAAGATATTATTGAAATTTATATACAAATTAAATATAAAATAAATTTGGCAACACCTAACATTTCCAAATCAAATTACAGTTCATTACGAAAAATCAAGATAATTGTAATTAAAAAAGATATGGATGTTTCAAATTCATTTAAAATATGTTTTCTTTTTACCGCCAGGATCGATATATTTCGAAAAATCAGATCACCGATCAATACTTGATAATAATAGGTATATTTCAAAATCCTTACAAAGAGCGGGCAAGCCATTCAATATTGCTTTTTGCAATATAATTTCATTTTTCGAAGAATTTGGGATAATACCACTGTTATTCGTAGGTTTGATAGTTCTTTGCCCACTTTTTTGTATTATTGCTACCAATCCTACTATAAATACAGTATTATACAAAAAATAAAAACTTTTATGCATTAAAAACTTTTGTAAACGCACAATATTATATTATCAATATACAAATTCTGAGTATTTGCAAATTATGATAATAGATCCTATTCTAAACATCATCATTAAATGATAATTCGAAAATCTACTCACAACTGTATCTAACAGTCAATAATCGAACACTCCACAGCACGTGATTTAAGAGGATTTCCCTGAAACTGTCTAATTTTACCGTCTTCCTGATTTTCAGTAAGAGGATTCCCTGAACCTCTCCTCTGTCTCTATTTTTATCGTCATTATATTGCTAATAGTCAGTTCTATCTGATTCTCAAAGTGTGTAATACTATAGTTCTATAATTATTGTGACTTCTACTCTTTTAACAAGGATCAACGATCGAAATTTGTTATTACTAAAGGAAGAAAAACAATCGACATATTAAGATTATCTTATTTCTTCATCCAATATCAGTTCCTAAGGTATCCGACTACGTCCGAAGGAAGAATTTTGAAAAACAGGATTTTTTTAAACAATTTAAAACTATGGTTTTTAGATGCAAATGGATGGTCATGCAAAATACTATAAATACAACAAAATAATTTGGAAGGATAATATATTTTGACAAAAAGGAAAATTTGTAGAATTCCAAAACGGTTAACACTCTACACAAAATGTTAATGCGGCAATGCTTGTATATAGCCTGTATATGTATACAGCCGACCACCCCGCCACCACTGAACGTAGCAGTATGCAAGAAGAAGTACGGCAATACTATTTTTCTTTGTACGCAAGTTATAGAATACACTGACGAATGAAATGAACCAAAACCTAAGAAAAATCTTGAGATCAAAAGAAGCTAAAGGTAAAAATATACGTACAGATGCATATTTTTCTATAAATTTACAACTTAATTTTTCTATAAGCATCTGTAAATGAAAAAATATTTCACCCACAATATAACTTTTGCTTCATTTCATTGCCCATATTATTTGAAACCCACGCTAAAATGTTTATGTATATACCTTTGTTAATTTTTGAGATATCATGTTAACGGTGTAGAATTTTTATGGAAATGAAAGTTTTCAGAAAATTAAATTTAAAGAAAAATTTTAGTTGAAAAATATGCTTTGCTTAAAATTTCCCTGGATCATAAGTCAGGCCTTCCTTTCCTAGAAAACATAAGCTGTTTTGGAAAGAGAAAATTCTGAACTACAATAAGAAACAATTAAAAAAAATTCGCCATTGTCGTCGATAACCAGTGTTTTTAACGTAGTCGGATACCTGAAGAGAAGAAAACCGATAGGAAAGCTGCTGAATATTAGTGAAATGAAATTTTCAGTTCCAATTTGGCAGCTAGGAAACTGAGAAAATATCGTGAAGAATATTTGTCGAACGAATTTTCATTCGTAATTATTAAGAAAGACCCTAAATCTGAATTTGTTGTTTGCGAAGAAGTAATAATAAAATAAGTCCTTCATTACTAACTCGGCATTTCAAAGACAGTTATGTCATATTTTTTTAACATTTGCTCAAAAAAAAAACAAAAAAAAAAAAACAAGTGCAATATATTTACGTTACTGTTTGCCGATTGTTATAATAATAATGGAGCTTCGTATCGCATCACAGAAATGGTAAAAATAACACGATTGGTGAATAATTTTGGCCACCATTAAAGAAGCAGTTTTTCTTCCCATGTTCGGTAATGAGTATGTTCACAAAATTAATCTCCAATTCACAGTCCCTCGTAGAATCAAAGAAATTCCCGATAATATGAAGGCGTCGATAATGAAAGCAATCAACAAAAATAATTTTTCTATTCATGGTGATGAGAATACTGGCGTTAGAGCAATCTGCTGTTTCAATAATTACTGTAATGCATTTCAAGAGAAATGAATTCGTAGAAGGATTTTTACTTTGCAGTTTCCTCGCTGAATGTACGACTGATACAGATGTTCTTCATAGCATTAATTTCTGTTTTACTAAAACCAGACTAATGTGGATTAACAGCTGATGGTGGCATCTATGCCATGTTGCCACTCTGAACTCAGATATCTTAAAGCAGTAACTCCGTAATAAAATGGACAAACTATTGCATCTATCGACAAGTTCAATCACAGCAGTTCATTCTTCCTACTGTCCTACCGTGACGAGAAAAACCCTGAACATGGTTGCCATAAGTAGACGAATCTAAGTAAACAGACTACAACAACTAAACGCTCTTCATCAGGGAGAAATTCATTTCGCCTGCGATAATGCAGATATCCTGTTCCTATTCGGTTATTTTAGAGCCAAATGAAACACATCCCTTTCCATCACCCCCAAAATGTAATAGAACATCTCGTTTCCAAACCGACTGACCTCTACTTTTAGGGTTACTAAGGTTTTTTCTCGTGACGGTAGGTGAGTATACGATATTTCCGACAATTCAGCAAAAGTGGTGGCCAATTTCAATACATTTCGCTACACCGATTCAAGGTTATTCGTATCATTATGTCAAGATACGGATAGAATTCACAAAACCCTATTCCGTCATAGTGAAGTTCGATGACATTAAGATCAGTTTTAGGTAAAGTTAGTGGCGGATGGCCAGGTCATCTGCTTACCTGGAGGCAAGAGGGCCTTTGGCACATAAGAGAATGTCAGCTCCTAGGAAGAGTACGTGCAAAGGATGGATTGGTTTGGATTTTGTGATTTGAAGGCGCAAGAGCCAAATATGGCTATGGTGCGCACCACAAATGGTGTTAAAAAAAGTCACGTACCATTCAGTCAGGCATAAAATGAAAGGCATTAAATTTGATTTTTTAAATGCACATTACATCCTAGAAAGAAAAGTTTTTCAAAAATGTTAAATCCCCAATGAAATTTAACAAGTGAAAATGTAACTCTTGGACAGTAAAACAAGTACAAAAATAACATTTGTTTTAAAGTAATGTTTAAAGAAACAACAAAACAAGTGAAAAAAATCATTGTAATCTTTTGATTCGATGTTTCTTTAAGTATTTCTCATGAATTGGGATACATACAATTTCTCTCGCCCCCCCCCCCCTCATATTAACTGTAGATTATTTGCATTCATTAAATGACAACCTTTTTTTAACACGAATAAAAAAAATGGAATTTTTAAACTAAAACGCGTTCTAAGCGCACTTTTCTTCTATATTCCTTTTTAATTTAAAGAGTTATACAAAAAATACACTACTTTATTTATATATATTATATATAGAGAGAGAGGGGGGGGAACAAAATATTTGCATATACATAGTGATATTGAAGTGCAAAATATTTCTAAAATACAGAAATATCAAAGAAACGATGATCTATGGTAAAAGGTAAATGTATATGGTATAACATCTGGCTAGCTAATACCTTGAAAATGCAGTATCTCAGCTAACACATGCCAAACAGCACATTCTGAAGTGTTCCTGTAACTCTTGTTAATTTCAAACAATTATGAAAAGCACAGCAACGAGTTTCAAGAACAGATGGGTAGAAAAGAAAAGAAAAGACAAGGAGGGAGGACCCATTGATCTCCAAACAAAACTTCCTCCACATGCGAGAAGAAAACTTATTCTTTCACAAAAAAATGTTTCCTAAAGCACAGCTTCCGAGAAAGAGCGCGAAGAGAATGAACAAAGAACCCTTTTGTCAGATGCGTTCCAAGCATCCAAAGAAACACGTCGATTTTCTTCTCAGCATTCGTCTTAACGGATTTCCTTCCTCCGATTACAAGTCCTCTTCAAATTACGCTTCAAAAACTTATGAATCAGATGAGATCCTCGCCACAATCCAGAGGACATGTTTTCCCTGGCGGTTGCCAGCAGGAGAAATGGAGGATGAAAAACGCATTTGTTCTGCTGCAATTCACAAAGGACCCGCAGTTTTTTGACCATTGAGAAGGGTGATTCCTACTATGCAGAACAAGAAAATGCATAATAGGAAATAACGCATGAATTGTAATGTCCAGAAAAATTATAGTTTGAGACAGAACTTCGAAGAACACAAGAAATGAAATAACTATAGTTGATTTCTCAGTTCACAAATTTAATAAAATATAAATTAAGTGACCATTTTCAACTATATCTTTGAAAAATAACTCTCAAAAATAATTTTCAATGAAAAAAAAAATGACCTTTTTAATGATACCAAATCTCATCCTCCCTCCCCCCGCCTTTTAATTTACACAAAAGATTCTATATTTTGTTTGATACATAATTTGTAACAATACTTCTCTATTGTTATGAAAAAGAAATTCCTCTTGGAATTTCTTTATTTTTCAATCAGACTATTCATCTGTAAGCTTTTGTTAATGTCAAAATGAATGTTATAAATACCGTCTTTTTGAAATATTAATTCCAAAAGTTTATTTTCACATCCGCTTTTAATTTTGTAGGAAAGCAAGTACACTAGTCGTACTCTGGTAGGGGCAAAAAATATTTTAAAGCAAACATTTTCCTTGGTAAGACATTTTTGCGAATTTCTGCAGATAATTTTTCCCCCATTTCTGCTGAGATATTACGAGATTTACTACGCATGCATGGGTAGTTGGATCCTGAACACTACTAAGCATAAATATATTTGCAAAGAAAAGAGAAACATCTACACTAAAAACATTAAAACTGCAACAGTACTTTTTTCGAGTTGGTTATTTATTTTACGAAATAAATTGTTAAAAATTATATGCACTCTACAGGCGAAAGAAGTTTCAGTACATTTCGAATCGTTAAACTCAGTATACGTACTATAGTGGTTCAGGGTATGCTTCCAAATCTCATTATCTTTAAAGTGCATAATAGTTAATAGGTTAAGAAATCTTGTCGATACTGCTACGTTCAGTGGTGGTGGGGTGGTCGGCTGTATGCAAGAACAAGTAGTAGGTGAAGAAAATTTTATTTGCATCGTAGAATAAGAAGAACTTGATTATATGAGTGTATATATGTAATCGAAATTCAGGAGCATTAATATCACTGGCACCTACTAACATATCACAAATATATTTATATCATGGTCTATTCTATTTTATTATAGAATATAACATGTTTGTCCATTTATGATTATATTTGATATATTTATTATAATCGAAAGGCCTTTTTAAATATGTAATGTATGTCTGCGAACGGATGAAAAACTGCCTTTGTTATTTAAATATTTAAATTAAAAGCTTTTTTAACGTTTAAATGTGTCAAATTCTTTAATATTCCTACATTTAAAACCTTTGTGTTGAATATAGTGAGGAAAGTGTTAACACGTTGTTTAAAACAAGTTGTTGAGATATACAAATAAAGAATGGTATTGCCAATGAATTCAAAAATTTCTAATTTGACCAGAAGATCCTATTTGTGTGTTTTGTTGAGCCTGAATTGGAATGAAAATCGTTCTAACTACGGAAAGAAAATTATTGAAGCTACCTTTTTCAGTGGTGGAGGCAATTATTTCTTTGGAAATGTGTATGATTAGAATAATAGGTTACAAAGGATTTCGACAGTATTTTTGTGCTTCACGAATCATTCAACTAGCAGATAAATGAAAGGTCTGCAGCAAATTTGAGATCATCACCACATCCCTGTCCCCGATCGTGCAAAACATGATGCCCATTGGACGAACCATAATCCATTTCTATTTGCAATTACTTGTAGTAGATTGATACCATTAAATTCATAGTTTTCAGCCCTAATAAACAATGAGGCAAAAAACATAAAATAAATATATATCTTTATTGTAATTCAAGGTATGCGAACACGTTCAGAGCACTTTTTGAGAAAATCATGGTGTAGGTATACTTTCACCCTATTTCTAGGTTTAGGACTATTCGAAATTCGTAATAGGATATCAACATTTGAAATAAACTTCAACACTTTTTGAATATTGGCATTTTATGGCATAAATTTAAGAAAATTCTTATAAAACTTTAAGTTAGCTAAACACCAAACTATAATTCTCATCTTAACAAAGCTTGTACAAAATAAATTACATAGTTTTGTCTGGGAATGAACTACAATCGTATCGTTTTAATTATAAAGAAAAATTTTACAGCCAATCAAAGATTTATCAAGAAATTTTTAGTAAATTTATGACATTATTATTCAAACAATAGGCTGTAAATCAAAAAATATTCATTAGATCAAAATCTTTTTAGTTCATTCCCTAAAAAATAGTATAAAGACAAAGTCCATCAAATTTCATAATTATATGATAATAATATTTTGATTTGATTTGATTTAGTTTAGTTTAGTTATATTAACGTCCCGTTTGAAAGCAACACGAGGGCTATTTTGGGACGGACCTCGTAATTTTGAACCACGGTCAGATGACGAGGACGACACCTGAACTGGCACCCCCCACGCCACACCAGCGGGAGGACGTTTGGCCTGACAGATTTAACGTGCAACAGACCCCCTCACACAGCGGTTCTTCGGTGGAATCGAGTCTCGAACCTGAAACCCTCCGGTTCCGAAGCCGAGACTTTACCAGCGGGCCACCGCGGCCCTCATTTTGATTTGAAGTAGCAAGAAATGAGTAAAAGTCACTTTTGGGAAAAATGCATTTAAAGTATGTAGTAACTTGATTTTAAAATAAATTGTTAGCATACTTAAAACTCACCACATTTTTAGCTTATAACTTCTTGCTGCTTTCTTAAAAATTTTCCTTTCTTAATCATTTAAATTTTTTTCCAAGCATTTTTTTTTTTTTTTTCATTTGGCAGAGAATGCTGCTTAAATTCATTTATTTTGTCCTTGTCGAGCTTATCAAATGTTCTAACTGAATTTCCACTAGGATACGCTCCAACAACCTTAAGGATATTCAATAATCCTATAAAACTTTCGTTAAAATGTATTACAGGCATAAATATCCCTAATCTGAGGATTCAGAGCTCAACAAAGACGTGTTTAGGTACAAATTTTTACAAAACACTATTAAAACTCTCATTGACATTTTGTGTCTCTCTGTGCCTAACATGTTCCGTATTTAAAATAAAATTTATGGTTATACAAATTTTTAATATGTTTAGAGGCCTTTAGATCACTATTTCAGGTTATTTTAAAGTCCACTCCCGGTTTACCAATCAGTACAAAAATATTAATATCTTGTCTCCTAATTAACGTAGAGACAAAAGTAAATCTGTTTTGGATAGCTCAAAGACTGGTCTATTCAATAAAAGAACTTTTGAAAGATGTCACTTTTTGCTTGCCTTTTGCTTTTGCGTAATTTTTGAAAATGTCATGTTTTGCGAAAATCGATCTTTTCAACGTGTTCGGATACCTTAATAGCCATGAATACCAATACCCTGGGTAAACATATCGGTCGCCAAATGCAGCTAAATACGCATCAAAGAACAGGTTAAAAAAGTATTTGTCAGACAAACGAATTAATCTAATTAATCTATAAATCTACGACGGAAAACTCATTGTTTCGAATTATTTTGTAATAACCATATAGTGGTTTTCCTTCCTGGACTTTTTCTCGGTAAAGTGACGATCCAGTATTTCCTTTTAATCAAGCATTTGACACAGAAAATCATTACAAAATTAACCGAGATGCCCTTGACTTTTAAAAGTGGATACATTTAGTAATAGTTGTAACTAGAAATATAAATGTCCGTGCTTCAATGGAAAACGTTGCACTCATTTTTTATTGTATTTTCCTTCCCCCCATCTTTTTTTTCTTTCCACCGTCTAATATTATCAGAAAATGATGTTATTAAACAGAGAGAAAGAGAGTAAATTTTTTTTTATATTTAAAATATTTTTTAAGCAGCCAAAACATTCATAATATAAATCAAAGTTTTAATAAAGTTTTCATTATCAATAACGTCAATTTAACTTCTGCGCATTTTTAATAACGTATACAATTCCAACATAAGAAAATTTAAAAATACTACTTTTTCCAGGCAAATTAAATAATTGAACTACTATGCCACTATTTTTTAAAATTCTCTTTTACAGTTCTGAAGATTAGGGTTTGTCGGTTTTTCAAACTCAATTTAAAAAGCCGGTTTTTCCAAGTTAATTTGCCGCATGTGAAAAACGTTTTTTAAGTTAAAAAAACGATTTAAAATATTCGTAATTATAAAAAAATAACTTTAAACTTATTTGATTTGCTATTCATTCTATGTAACTAAAACCGGATTTAAAAAAAAAAAAAAAAAATCAAGTTATTTGGAATGAAATACTTAAAAGTATTTCAAAATTCTTATGTGGAAACTGATTCTGATAAAGAGCAAACAGTTACGTTTATTAATATGATTTAACAATAACTACTAAGTCATCTTAAAATTAAGTTATAATCAGTTATATTTTAAAAAATTAATAAGAAAAAAACCTACATTACTATTACTTAATTTTAAAATGACTTTGTTTTTGTAAATTATATTACAAACGTAAATTATTAAGTTTCTAATATGATCATTATTATAAACATACTGATCATATAATGAACCAAATTCAATTCAGTCTTTCAAATTGACTAAAATATTTTTTATATATTTCAGTCAATTTGAAATGTGGAGTTTTTTTAAAAAAAAGAAAGCGGATGGGCTATGAAAAGCAACAAACATAACTACATGGCGCAATTTACAAGTCTATAATGCTCGAAGGAAATCTAAGAGAATCGAGATATACTCCCTATTCCAAGTTGGCCTTGAAATATTTCCTTGGCGAGAAAATGCGAAAATTTAAGCAATCTATAATCATATATAAAAGGAAAGCGGATATTAAAAAAAAAAAAAAAAAAGCAAAATTTTTTTCTGAAATAAGAATGAAATTACGTTTTTGACGTCAAAGTTGCTCGACTCTTTATCCTGAAAAAGCAGAAGCTTCAAAACTCATTGTTAAGTCATAAAAGCTTATTTTCAAAAGTAGAAATAAGGATTTCGAACTTCGAAACGCAAGATTATTGCTGATAATACTTAAAATAAATAAGGTAAGGTAAGAAACAAAAATTATCAGTTATGATAATTTTTTTTGTTTTTACGAAATTATTTCAAGTTATTATTTTCATGTAAGTAAATAATTTAATAAACATGGACTTAAAGATATTCCACTCGGATTGACAACTGATTGCAAATTCAATAAGATCTAGAATTCAGAAAGCAATAAACTAATCCTTACTTCATAAAAATCATTCCCTAAAAGGCAAATAAAATTAGAAATTTTATAAGTGAGCTAATATTGCGAAAAGAAATAATTTAAAACTCAACTAAAAGTAATCGCAAATTAAAAAACAAAATCAGAATATAAAAGACTAAAAAAATAATGGTTCAATAAAAAAATTAAAAAGTCTTTTGTCGTTGTTGTTCAAAAATTATTAAGGTATCCGATACTGATTATCGACCAAATCATTTTGTTGTATTTATGGTATTTTGTATTATAATTACCAATACATCTAAAAACCATAGTTTTTGAAAATCCAATTTTTCAAAAATTTTACTTCCAACGTAGTCGGATACCTTAATAGTTAAAAAATAAATACTAAATTTCCCAAAAGCGAATCAGGCTGACATTTATTAAATTATATTCAAAAGAGCGTTACGATATTTAACAGAATTCTATCAAAGCTAAGGGGCTAATTTTCAGCCCTCTCCCGTACTTCTCTTTCTCTCACTGTCCCTCACACACACGACATTGCTCCAAACTTTTAGCCCAAGTATAATCCATCAAACCGAGTTCCCGGATTCTCAGTTGCTTATTTTCCTCAGCAAAGATACACATAGGTACGATTTACACAAGTTGCAATTCCTACAGAAACAAATTTGGAAGGTGTGCGATTCGTGGTAAAGGACACTCAGTCTTCCAAGAATGTGTTAGAAATCAAATTATACTGGAAAGAACTTCCCACTGTTTAAGTTCTAGCGAACAACTTCATTCATATACGGAATATTCAGTAACAAATAATGCTTTTTATAAAATAGGGTATACAACATATGTGGATCAGAGCAGCGAAACATATGGCACAACCGCGCCTTAGAGAAAAATACCTTGCAACACAAAAACAACCAATTACAAAAGCCTCAGAGTGTTTTTTGTTTTTTTAATGCAGGGAAAGAACTAATAAGAGTCGATTGTAAAGCCTTCGCACATGAACCTGCAAGCTAGGAGAAAAGGTGCATAATTGAAAGGAAGGCCACTGCTGTAGAATTCGCTACTCAAGCATTTTTCTCTTCCACAGCTTATTTCTAAAGATGACGTCATTCCGTGGGCGGATGACGCCATAAAGAGGTCTAGGTCCGTAAGTCGAGGACCAATGAAAATCACGAGCCCGCTCCCGCGCTTCCGAAATGAAGAAAAACGCTGGCGAATCTATGCAGTTAAAAACGTTACGTACACAATGAGGAATCCGGCATTATTACATCACTTGACAAGCTGTTAAACCAGAGTCTCAAACCAATCCTCTATTCAACAGGGGTGGGGGAGGGATCATTAAACATGTCTATCAAAACCTTTTTTAAAAAACATTGACTAAATATAAAAAAAGATGAGATATGTTTATTTTTATTCTTCAAAAATCACTAATTATTTTCCTCACAAACGAGGAGGAGGAAATCACAATAGTGCCCGGTTTATATTATAATCCGGGACACAAATAGCGAGATTTCATCATTTTAAAGAATCAATAACTGATATATTTTTGTAGATAATGGTTGTTTCCATAATAAAAGAAATAACCAAGTTTCTCATTTCTAATAGAATATGATATGGTGTATTATATGAGAATTAATAATGAAAAAAAGAATAAGTACTAAAAATATAACATTCGTTGCAAGAATCATATATGCCCATACACAGAATGTAACCATAAAAAGAATATTTTTATATTAACTTCTTTATAATGAAGGAAAAAACTTTATAAATATGAGTTTTTTTTTACAAAATTATAATCAGTAAAGTTATTTTGCATTCATAATTCTTATTCGTTTTGGTTGAGAACATTATGGAAAATATTAAAAGGTACAATAATTTGATCACAAATGCCTGCCAATTCTTATTACAGATAGGGAAAAAAAAAATGGAGCATTTTAGGAAGTTATTTTAAAAGATAAAATCAAGGGTTATATTTTTTTTTATACAAAACGTGAGAATATTTGACAAGTAGGATTTGGTTTCGGTTGTTTATATTTTATAACACATCAATTTGATTATAATACAAAAAAAAAAAAAAACACTTATTCATATCTAAAATTAATCTGGAAAAACAGAAGTCTCTGAACATTAAACCATTAAAATAATCACTAACAAATAATTAGTCATAGAAGACAATATTCCCATTTCTCAGAGAAGTGAAATATAATTTACAAAATTAACCAAAACGATTAATTAGGTTTAATTAATTAAAATAAGCTCCGAAAAATTCCTGTTCATCTGTTACTATGCACAGAATAAAATACAACTAACCTATTATAATTAACAACTAGCTGTCTTCGTTTATCATATTAATAATTAATTAAGTCATATTAATTCATTCATTTGAACCAACCAATTTTGATTAACTATATTTTATCACATTTGTAGAATATTTTTTAAAAAGTACTATTTCAAATTAAGCTTTTAATATAAATTTAGAACGAATGAATCAGTAACTATCTAATCTTGCTATTTTGAAAAATTCTGGCAAAATCAATTCAGTTTTTGAAGCTGAGAGCTCTATTGAGCCTTTACTTCATGACATCTTTAAGAAAATGGAGAATGGCGAGCAAATGACCATTCATAACACATGCAGGGAATCATAAACTTTCCTTAAATAAATAATACAGTAGTGTAATTGGAGAAATCTGTCGTAATTTTTTTATCCACGCAAAATGAATAATGAAGTAAGGTTTTTGAGATTTCTCTCAAAAATGGGAACTCAGATATAACAGGAAATAACAACTAAAGAAATCGAACAGATGGTTATTATTCAGCTAGACTGGCTCATTGGCTTTCCAAATTATTTTTTGTATGTTGGTGAATAAAACTGTTGAAATCGCCCAATGTTGTAGACTCAGCCAAAATCTAGTTTTATGCTATCAAACAAAAATGGAGAGGGTAAGACAAGCAACCGTTGATAACAAATTTATGTGTCATGAGACTTCATCTATACTAATACTATAAATGTGGATGGATGGATGTTTGTTACTCAATCACGGCTGAACGGAATGGGATGCACAGAGACAGATTATAATAAGGTATAGAACATGGGCTACTTTTTATTCTGGCGGTTCATTTCTCATTCATTAAAAAATAACTTTCGGGCAAAATAGCGGAGCCAAATATCGCCAAAAATAGGTAAGGCTCCAGTCCACCCCCTAACAGAAATGAGGTTAGGCTTAGCAGAATTTCGACCGATTATTTCAAACGATTATTTTTTTAGTGTTTGATTTATTTAAAATCAAATGCTGTTAATGAATCGATCTTTTGTCTTCAATCAGAAGTACTTTTAAATTAAAAGAAAAAAGAATAAAGAAAATAAAAAAAATATCTAACCTGCACTCCGTTACCCCAACTGGCGTAGGAAAGTCAGACATGTTCGTTACGCCAACTGGGGTTGAAAGTTCGCGTGTGATTGCTGACAACTGCGTTTACATTGAAATGAAAAGTTTAAAAATGATGGGTATGATACTGTTGTAGCTATCTCCATCTTGATCGATAAATAAAATGGATTTGCCCGGACTTGATTTGCTATTTTGTTTTATTTTAGGTATACGATGTAAATAAATTTTTTTAACGTTAGTTGCGTATTTTTGTTATTAAATTGTATTTATGTAACATATTTTTCGTGTATGCTTATACTTTTAAATGTATCGTTTTTAGGTTTGGTATACCTAACTGCACTTAATTTTTACACTATATTTTTTTTTGTCCTTATTTGATAGTTTTTCTTACATATACATCAAACTTCCAAGCGAACAGAGACGCGGGTAATAGCTAGTATTATATAATAATTGATGAAATCAGACAAGTGTTGTGGCCGACGGACTTATTCTTTAAATCAACAGGCACTTTGGTTTTCTTAAAATTTATAGATTGCCAAAATCAAATCATTTAAAAAATCTGTGGGCTCTACCAAAGTTAGGTTTCGCAAATAGATTTTGAACCTTTAGGATAAAAGGGGATGGGGAGCAATTCACTACTGATGATCTAAGGATCTTTCTGAAGAATCTTGGCCAGGAAATGAAATTATCGCAGTCGATTCACTGGCAGTGAATAGAATTTATCGTGGGTTATTTTTTTTTTTGCCATAAATGTAGTGAAAAGTCATGTTTTTAAAGCTTCTCTTGAAAATGGTGATAAAGAAATGGCAGGCAACTATTGATGACATATCCAGAGATCATCAAATATCATCTGAGACAAAAATTGGCGAAATCATGTTTAGCCAATGCATGGTTTATCTTATTAATTTACACTTGGAATTGCACAGAGTTCCAAAGCAAGTTGAACAAACTTTTATTTTTATATTTGTACTATCAATTTCAAAGTTTCTTAAAATAATGTGCATAAATGAAAAAAAAAATGCTATGTACAGAGAGATAATAAAAAGTTCGAAAAACTAAATTTTTATATCCATCAAAAGCGAAAGAGTGTCAATAAGAGATTTTCTTACGCCCATGTATACGGATACAAAGTTTCGTGGTTCTATCTGTAAAATTTCCTAAGATATTAAAAAGCGAATTTATTGAATTGCACTGTTTTTCCATACTTAAGACCAGCGTTTGCGGTTAAAGTACATATCACGGAAAGGGTAAAATTTAAAAAAATAATGTATTTATTAATTTTCATTGAATTTTTTAAAAAATAATTAAATACATTAACGCTTTCAACTCCGATACACACTACCATTCTTTTAACAATACTTGTATATATGCAATCGAGTTGGTCATTTATAACTTAAAAGTAGCTTAAATTCGATCACAGAGATCAACAGGGCATGTACTGCCAGAGCTTGTTCAATTATAATGTTATTCAAAACTAACTGAAAATATTGATCACCATATAGAAAACCAAATGGAGTCAACAAACAAGCTTTAAAAAATCCCATACCACAAATTCATAGAAAATCATCACTAATTTTGAAGATTAATGTTTCCATCTCGATTAAAGGAAGTTCGGCTTCTCTCAAATTGCATTTTCAAGGTGAGTTTTAGTTTTTGATTTTATCTAAGGCGGGACCCCACTTCTAAAATCCTAGATGTCTAGATCTTCTAAATTCTAGATAATATTCTTGGGATCCAAGAGCGCAATAGGAAAGTCAATTATTAAATTGAAATATTCTCTATACTGTCATTTTGAGGGTATTGAGTTTTAGTCTGTTCTCATACACTAGCATGAGAATGAACCAAAATGTCGCATAACATCCTATCCTCCACGTTCATTTCCAAAAAAAGAAAGAATTTTGTAATTTATAATCATACACTATTCTGAAAACAAACACATTTTTCAGAAGGATGCCGGGAATTCGGAAAATGAAGTTTGTACTTTTCTACAAACAGCATAAAATGTCAACCTATTCTATTGTTCATCGTTATTAAAACATGGCCTTCTTTCAGAAAGCTTATAAATGAGAGAAAGAATTTTCTTGCTCGTCTTTTCAATGCTTCTCTTCCTATCTTAGTAAAGTCTATGTTGCATCACTCGGTTAAACAAATCGAATAAAGCTATGCGTGATTAGTTTTTTTTAAGCCAGGATTATTGAATCCTACACAATTAGACAAATATTTACAGATGACAGTTTTTCTATATTAAATAAATCTGCGTTTCTAAAATAACGTTTTATCTAAATTTTTATTACTCCCAATAAATTGAAAAATAAACATATCCAATTTTTGAACAGAAATGTGAAACTTTCTGAAAGCACAGAGGACAGTTTACAAATAGACACTTTCGGGAAACAAAAATCTTATTTTTCAAAAAAACTTTTTAATATCAACCAAGATAGAAGTGTCTTGATACAATTCCTACTAACCAATAGAATAAAACTATTTTATAATTACCACTATCTTCGCTTTCTTATTCAGGATGAAATTTTAAGATTATTTATCTTTAGACAAATTTTTTAAGCTTCTATTTTCTTCGTAATATGAAGCACTAGAAAGGGATGTTATTTTTCCATTATTTTCAATACACATTGCTTATGTTTTAAAAATCAGGCATATTTTGTCAATAAACGGTGTATTCTTGATATTTTAAAATCAAAAAGAGTTCTTATTAGTTCATTGAAATAAATTAGCTTGATTTTAAATTGAGTTAAAGTTGTTTTTAGTATCCAATTATTGCTCAAATATCAAAGCAAGAAAATAAAAGGATCTTGAATCTTTTATAATGTTATACTTTAATTCAAGAAAGTTAAGAAATTCAAGTTAATTCAAGAAACAATTATCTAATCCCTCACACTCAGCTTTCTTTAAGGAAAATTAAGTATATTTCACCTGCTTAATTAACTTGGTTAAACATTAATTCACGGGCTTAAAATGAAACACAAATTATACTGGTTTAATTTATTTTTACGAACATGGGTTTAAGTGCGAGAAAGCTTTTTACGGTCGATAACAAAACAAAATTTTAGAAAAATCAATTGCAATCGGACTCACATCGAAATCCAATCTTATTTCTAATCATTCAACTAAATGGCTTTTTCTCGTGTTTTTGAGAGTGCGTGTGTAAAGAGTATTTATTCGTAGAAAAAGATACAAAATCGATTTTTTTCCCTACTTTTCTAAAAATGTTCCAATACAATAATACAAAAATAGTACTTTGAAGAATTAACCAAATTAAACTGCATTGGGCAATGCAAAAAAGATGAGAATTATTGAGATTATTAATTATCCAGTTATAATCTTAATGTGGCAACAAATGAAAAGTTAACATTTGTATAAAATTTTCTTAATACCGTTTTAAAAATTTTGACTAAAAAATAGGATTTTTCTTTAAAATTTTGGAATCGCATCTAAAAAGGTAAGTTGCCTTCTGAAATTTTTTATGTGATAATCTCATCACGATATGATTAAAAGCAAAGAAAATTAAAATGAACATTTTATAGTTAATTTATTTTATATTTCAACACAGTTGGTCTTAGAAAAACCATTAGATGCATTTAGAAAAATAATAATAATAACGAAGTTAACGGACACGATCCCACGATTTTAAATCGCTTTTTTTTTTCTGTCACTTAATCTTTACAACAACAAAAAAATTACACTGAATAATTAATTTGAAAAAGACTAATAAATCTTCAAAAATGACAAATAAATAAAATTCAAAATTTTCTCTCCAAAATTTTATACGACTGACTTATTTTTACCATATTCTACTTAAAACAAGAACATTAGAAATAAACACATAAAACCAACATTAAAATAAACACATAAAACCAACACTTATCTATGTTCAGGGCATAAGTTAACAGTCCAATGAAATTGCTTTAAATAATTCTGGTACAATTAGTGCCAGGGAGGCACTTTTAAAATTCACATTTTTTTTTTTTTTTTTAATTTGAATTGAGCTGTTTGACCTTTTGGTTAATCTGTGCTTTGGGTCCCCTGCTTGGGGCATTTTCAAAAAGTCGCCAACTGCAGCGTTTTTACATAGTGTTAATTATATAGTGTTAGTTACATTCAACTCCGCGAGACAACACACAAAAACGCGCCAGTTGGCGACTTTTTGAAAATGCGCCAAGCAGGAAATTATTTTACAAATTTTATTCTACTATTCATTAAGTAGATTATTTAAAAATAGTAAATCACATTATCCTACTTTTGCACAGAGAGGAAAAAAAGGATAAATTAACTTCAAAATTTTAGCAATTTTCCACAATATTCTTAAAAAGTGTTACTATATAAAAGTTTATGTCATTAAATTTAAAAGATATTTTTTTAATAATGTCAGTTAATTAAACAAAATTGTTCAGGACTTAACAGAATTTTCAATAACAGATTTCATTGTTAAAATGAAATTCTGATTGTTTTTATTATTTCAAACAATTAATAACATCAATTCCTGCAATTTTTAAAGTTAAGGAAGAATTTCTTTATTATCTGCCTCTATTACATGAGAAACTGGAAAGCAAAATTCTAATACTGAAAAAGACAAAGCGAGATTTGAATGAAATTTCCCAGATATTTAATTTATCAGACATACAATAAACAGAAAATGTTATTAAATATTATTAAAATAATATGATTTAATAACTATCACTATAATTTTCTTGATGAACCAACAGGCTCATACAAATGGTAATTTTTTTTTAAAAATAGGATTTATATCAAGATATTAAATTTTTTTCATGACAACTATATTTAATCTGGTATTTTTCCATTATCCGGGTGCAAATGTCTCCAATGTGAACTAAACACAATCCAAGTCACTAAGTGAAACATTGATTACGGTTATAAGAAATTTGGTGGAATTCTAGATTATTTGGCTATTTCTTAATGCGCCCGACAGATAGAAAAGAAACAATGGTATAATCTTATAAGGAAATTTTCAGCTGTAACAGTTTGATACATCAAAAGCAATTCACCACACATCAAATCTGAATGGAATATTGTTTTAAGATCATCAATAGGCTTCTCATTAATGAAAACAATTAATATGTATTTCAATGACATAAAAATTAAATTAAGAGCACTAAGTATGATTTCAATACAAATCAATACTTAAAAGAAATTTATTACTAGATTGACTCAAAATATAAATACTAGCTAGATAAACATAAACATACTAAAAACTAAAATTTGTATAAAACAAACCCACTAATTATTTTTAAATAAAAACATAAAATTATAAGTATAACATGTATCTCAACAAGCATTCTTACATAAATATCTTCACTATAACTAAAATTAAATAAACAATAGTAATAATATACATTAAAAATAATTATATTAGAAAATTCCCCATTAAATCTGAAAATGTAATGCATTTTATATAAAATAGATAAATTATGATGAACATCAAGAAATATACCTATTTCTATGAATTTTACTTCAGATTAAAAATACATATACATTATCATACAACACTCAAAAATTTTATTTAAATGTAACTTAATCCTGAAGAGAAGATGTAATAATTTTTAAATCAAGCATTACTCTACTGAAACTATATATACTGCCAAGAGTATTAATTAATAAAAATACCACTAGCATTTCATCTCAGTTGCAAACCTTGCTACAATATCTTATAAACATTACATAGGCAATTTACATTGACAAATTAGTCTAAAAAACAAAATAAAAAGGAATATCCCTCATATTGTGAGATGTCACATACACTAAAATATTAAGAAGTCCCTATATCTTATAGAACGGGTGATATAATTATGAAATAAAAATGCACAAAGAGGCACTTTTCTAATTAAAATACAAATAAAATAATTCATAAACACATGAACAAACATTTATTCACTCTCTTACACTAATACATTTTATTTTCAAATGGGTTCTCTAGAATTTTATGGAATGAAGTGCATTGAAAGTGACACAAATCAAAATACATTTAAGCATTTGACTAGCTAGTTTGTACATTTTTTAGTTTGAATTCGCCATGATATAAAAATGGGAATAACGCAAAAGAATTATATTAAGTAAAAAATTATTTTAGATTCATCTAAATGTTAGTATCAAAGATGAATAAATTAAGTACTGTAAAATTAATATATCAGCACTTAACAAAAATGATTTGTTTTTAGTATCACTAAAATGAGGGGGGGGGAATACACATATCCATCTAATTCTGAAGAAAGAGGGAGAGAAAAAAAAAACAGAAAGTTTATTTTTAAAAAATTAGCATAATAATGACCAATAAAGATTTTTTTTATTTTTAAAGAAATTTATTTAAATTCAGAAAATATTGTTTATAGTTCTTCCATCTAATGTATTGCCTAAGGCAATATATTAAAAAAAGGGGCAAGATTTTGGCAAATTTATTTTATAAAATTACAAAATAGCTGAAGGAGAAATAAATAAAAATAGCCATTGATAAATAATAAAAATGCATGCGACTCTAAGAGAATACTTGAGAAAATGTGAAATAGGAGAATAAAACGTCCTAACTAAATCATTTCTGTGACAAAACTAATGCATGAAGCTAAGCAATTATTTTAATTATAAAATAACACACATTGTTGTTTTTTTATTTTTGAAAAATAAATAAATGTGTACCAAAATAAATTTAAAAAATTGTCATAAAATAATTTTAATCAAAATTCTAACTCCTTAATAATTAAAAGAGGAGGGAGCATTTGCAAACAAAAAACAAACAATGCACTTTCACAATAAACAACAATATGGAGTAACACAATAAAAATTACTTATTATATAAATTTAAACAATAAAGTGCTTATACATGATTAAATATTTACTAAAATAATAGACACATTTTAAATAATAAAAATTATAAATTACTCAGTTATAAGACTTTTAAATTCTGAAAAAATTATTAAATAACAATTCAAATTCCTTTAGTAATTTAAATTTAGAAAACAACAATTAAAATATATTAATAATGTAACAAAAATAAATGTATTGATAATATATCTTTCTAACTTTAAGTTAATTTTAAAAAATAACATTTATTTGAATCAAATTTTGCCCAAAAAAATCATTTTAAACATTCGTATCACTTCAACACATAAATAAATTAAGAGAAATCTCTAAATTTATTTGTGCTTACTTTAATATTAAACAAAAAAAAGAAAAACAATTTAAAAAAATTTATGACGATTCATAAAAACTAAACAATATGTGTTTTTATTAATGAGAAAAATATGACTATTAATGTTCATCTAAAAGATAAAATGGATATTTTCTGAAAGATTATATACTACAAATATCGGAAGCATCGCCAAAAATTTTGTCATCAGTAAGATTTTTAAAACCTGAGCAACAAAAAAGCCCCATAAGAAATCTAATCGCACAAAAACGAATTTCGCTTACCTTATAGATTTAGTAGCGATCGATCACAAAAACAATTGAAATCTGGGGAACTCAAACAAACGGAAGTCTACAGTAATAAATGAAACAAACATTTCGAATTCTTGTAATAAGAAAGTTGAAAAATTTGTTCGGTAGTACAATTTGCGATATACTAATAAATAAAACTTGAAGAACTTATTTCCATCTTACATAAGCTGCGCACGCATAATTTTTCCCATCATATGTTTGCGAAATATAAGGAAGAAATAATGGCAAATCGAAATATGGCAATGCTCTATCCCTATTTCGAAGTCTGCTCTTCTTAAAAAAATTATATTCTTGAAATGTCAACTATTCAAAATAAATGATTTGAAAAAAAAATTATTGATGATCAAGAGTTTTTTTAAAGAAAATTTACTTATCTTACTTATTGCTCAAACATTTAAATATTATTAATTTCACAGTGGGCCAGAAATATTTTTTAAAAGGAAACAGAGAAAAAAGGAAAACGAAAACGAAAGTTAATAAAATAAAAAATACTCTCCAGGTAAATAAAATTTCAAGAAATTATATAAACACAAAATTCTATCTTAAAAGGTTTAAACATCTTGAAATATTCATTTGTATAAAAGTATGGTATGTTCATTAAATTTTCAAGTGTCTCAAATGCAAAACTTTCAGTTTATTTGTCATTTATCTATTAAATAATAGCCTTGCAGAATAGTTCTTTAAAAGAAAGATGTGAGGATTGAAAAAAAAAAATGCATAACAACCTTGATAGCATAGTGAAAGAGACCCTTTTTAAATATCTCATTCGTATAAATCTGAGCTTCAAATGTTAAAAGTGTTTGGAATTTCAGTATTTTAACTTCAAGAAAATAGTAGCCTCAGTTATTCTCTATCAAAATTTTTAATACGACTGGACCATTAACAGTTTTGAATATCGCTTTGGTGTTTTATTGTTCTATGTTACAATGTTACGACATTTAAGTTCGATTATAATTCAATTTCAGTAGAACTTAGAATATAGAATTTATTCATTCTTTATCCTAGAAATCGATTCAAATTTACTTAATGCGTATAATAGTTGGTGTTGCTCTTTAATTTGAAATATTAATGTAAAATTTAAATATACTAATCGATGAATTTCAAACCATTCCACTTCATCGCTTATTTCATTGATATACTATATTATCATGTTCCCTCCTTCTGAAGGTGGTTTTGTTTACATCACCTGTGAACTGAGCGGGTGAAGTTGAAAGTAAATGAATAATTTGATGTGATACTTAGTATGTTTCATTGTTTGTAGGGGTTTTTTCCCCTTTCTTTTTCCTCTATTAACAATGTTTTCGAACTGATTTTTTTAGAATTTATTTTTTCAATGTGTTTTCGTTTCTATTTATCGTGTTTATTAGTAAAATTTTTCTAATAACTTCTCAGTTTGTTAAGTCAGGTTTTTTTTTTCCCACAAAAAATCAATATGCATATAATATAAGCTTTGCATGGATGTTTTTTTCGCTACAGAACGGTTATCATTATAATAATTACATTCTATTAAATGTTTCAAATTTTTTAAAATCTATTTTTCATTTATTGCTGCATTTTCTAAAATGTAATCATATACATTCCCAATTTGTTGCTTACCATCATTAAAAGCATATAGTTAATTTTTTTATATTCCACACACACACACACATATATATAAATAGTAGTTCATTCATTATTATTAAATTATTTTAGGTTCAGAAGCATAGTTACTCTCTTAAAATTCATTTAAACATTAATTTATATTGGGTATATTTTATTCATTCATTTTCTGTTTGAAGTATCTTGTATCAAATTAATAATGTTTGTCTATTTTGAAAAGGTGTTATATTTGTAGTTAATATTTTTTATACATTTTGTCTGTTTGTTTAACAAGAAAATATTTTTTAATTTATAGGCAAAAAAACATGAAAGATTGGATCAAATTGAAGTTATTTACTGATAAATGTTATCATTCAGTTTTTAATTTGTAAATATGTCTTCATTGATATCGGCATTAAATTGGTATCATAAAAAAGTAAGTTATATTCTTGTTATGTAATAATTAATATTATTAGAAATATGTATGAAATTTATTTCTGTAAATTTTTTATTATTCATAAGACTATAAATAGTAAATATATAAGAAGCTACTAAACTTGAATAGATAATCCAAATCTTTATTAGCTGAAATATGCCTTTTTATTTTTATAATGCGCTTCAGATAGCTTAGAATTTGCAAATTTTAATTGTTTAATATGATTATAAAAATATATCTTGCTGAATATTTAATTTACAAAATTTCATTTAAATTGTAAAATTATATGAAACATAAAAAAAAAATGATGAAATATTAGACTTCTTTTGTTTAGATTTTATCCTCTGCTAGCTGATGTACGCTACTTTGTCCGAGGTCAACATTATTCAGTGTGTAATATTCTTAATACACACAAACTGATCTTTTTATGATTTCTTTATTGACTTAAAAATTATTCATATTAACTCCATAATTTCTATATTGGCAAAATAATATCAAATGCTAAGGGGTGAAAATTAATATTTCACCAAATTAAAAGTAGTAACTTTTTAACATTTATGGGGAGTGCTAATTGAAAATCAATTGGCATTACTAATTGTGTGCAAAATAATCACTATCAATATTGAATAATAAGAAAATTTCAAAATTTTGAATTGGTTAGCATTAAGAAACTGCATAAAATTTGGCATTTCTGTGGGTAGTCAAGATGTAAATAATGCACTGTGCATGTATGAAATTATGTTTTAATTTTCAAAACCAAAGGCTGTAAAAATTAGATGAAAAGTTTTTAATTTTCTATATTCTTTTTTTTTTTATTTAGTTCAGAAGTACATTGGAAAAAAAATTTAAAGATCACTCAATTAATAGTGTTTAGTTTTCATTACGTAAATTATTTTAAAAGTCCTTTACTTTGAAATAATAAGTGAAATGCTTTTAAACGTTGCCTCATTTACAAGGAGGGAAAAAAAATCCAGTGCAGTCTGTAAAGTTTTATAAGCAGGAAAAATAGCTTAGCACTCTGCATATGCATGAATAATTTTCCATGTCATCAAAGATCTTGCCTTATTTTCATGAGAAAAGAAACAACGGCCTTCTCTCATTGATGTAAGATGCAGGAAAAGAAGTAGAAAGATTTGAGGAATAAAAATTGTTTTTAATTAAGAATTAACTATTTGATTATTTAACTAAAACTTTCCAGAATATATCTGTGTGCCTCAAAATATTAGTAGGCAACACTGAAATAAAATCTGTCATGTAGATTTTTAATTGAAGATGACAGATATTGTCTTTTATATGTATAGATTGTAATTTTAGGATTGATCATCTTCAATAACCTGCTATTTGCCCACAATCTGTATATTTAAAATGACTAGTAAAACATTTTTTTAAACCAGTTCGTCATACACAATCAATATGTTGATTTCACCAAAATACTAATATTCTGTTCAGTAGTGCTTTTATATTTATGTTTGCTTTAATTCCATCTTCCTTGACTCCTATTTTAAAATACTGTGTTGAGAAGAAACATAACCAATATCATACAAAGAAGAAAATGACTCAAAATTAAACTTAAAAGTGACAAAAGAGAAATGAAAAGAAAAGGGAAAGACGAAATGAAAAGACAAATTCATGAAAACTGACAATATAAAAACACAAAGAGTAAAACTAGTCTAAGGAAGTTTTAAGATAAAAAATTTGATGACATTTGTTTTCTTTGCTGATCTTCCATTAAATCAAGAGTCCAAAGAAAGAAAGGGGATTGATTTCCATTTGCTTCTGGGGAAAACATAGATATTTTTTACAATGAAGTAACAATTGAATATATAAACAATGTTACAATAGCAATGACAATAGTTTATTCTGTATCCTCAATTTCATTAGAAGTAGGAAATTTGGATGAAGTAGTTAGACCAAACTTTTAGAGCATTTTATGGGATGAAAAGTTTCCAATTCAGAATGTTGAGAGTAAGACGTTTTATTAAAAAAATTTATTTTCATTTTATATGAAAATTGTAAATACCCATTTATATAATCTCTGGTCTTTTGTTTCCAACCTCTATTACAATTTGTGATAAAAATATGAAAAATACTGTTTTTTCATAGATATTTTATGAAAAGATCACATCAAGGTTTCTCTTCCCAACCACTAAATATCTACATTATAAATTCATCAATTTTTAGGTAGATTCATTCTAGGAGACTACCAGTTGCAATAGTTCTCATGATATGGCTTTGAGAAAATTTCTGTAAATATTCAGTATTTAAGGTCTTTAGAACTTAAAACCATTCTCCTTATAAAAATTTAGTTGGAGGGGGGGAGGCACATATAGCATTATACTTAGGTCATGTTGCATTGTTAATATGATCCTAGAATAATTCTGTTTGAATTTTAGCCAACCTGGGATGTAAGAGATGTAAAGAATCATAAAATGAGTTTGTAGATGACCATCTAGCACAAAAGATTTATATATAGGAAATATGAATAAAAGAAGGTCAAAGTATCTTCAGTTAAGTGTCATAAGCACAGAGTTATCACCTCAAAAAGTCAATGAATGTGAGTGATTGAGAAGAGAGAAAGGTTAATTATATAGATATTCATTTGCTCTAAAATATTGCAGAAGAATAGTTTGCTCACTTCATCCAAATACACTTAACCTGTTTGTGGTGCATTTCTTAAAGAGATTTAATACTAAATGCACAAAACATTGAAAAAAAAAATTAGTGAATTGTCTTCAATGGAATATTTCATCTTCAGTGTTTTTTGTAAAAGTTTGCCAGTTTAAATATATTCTAATTTAATTACATTGGCTTCCAATAAATCATTTATGAAATGAAAGTGCAAATTCATTTTTCTTGACTTATTTTAAGATTAAGCATTAAATCTTTTGAATTTGCTGCTTAACTGTCAGAATTCAAAGTTATAGCATTATTTATATATATTTAGTTTAAAGTTCAGCTCATTTCTTAAATTTACAATCAGAGTATTTTCTTAATAAATTGCTGAAATTCATATAGCTCTGTCATGTGTGGAGTGACCAACACTCTTTTTTTCTAATAAACAAATTGCCTAGTATAATTGCACCAGAAAATAATTTGATTTTCTACCTTCTCCTAATTAGTATTCGAAAAAAAATTATTACCACAAAATAATTTATCGTTTGTACTTATCTATTATCTTAAAATTCTTTTAGCTAAATTATAATCCTTTTTTTTTTAAATTGTTAAACCAGGAAAAATAAATTTTTACAAATGATATCAGGAGGTGTTCTATTTGTTAATTGTAAAAGTTATCTAATTCTCAATACTTATTATCAATCTGTTTGTTTGGTGAAGAAATTTTTTTAACAACAGGAATTTTTGGTATTTTTACATTTTTTTTATATTACTTTTAACTATTGAGGAATCAGTATTTGTAGATTGTAGCAAATGAATGCCATTTTCATAATTCACAATTTCTCTATCTCAAAACTTATGAGTTTATTCTTGTGTATTTCAAATACATTTTTAATCTTGGTCACAATTTCATGAGATAGTTTATTATTATTATAATAAGTTACTGAATCATCTACAAACATATATAAAATTAGATAATTTGGACCTTCATTCTTAATGAAAACTCAGTTGTTAAAAGCCACTTATATTAATACAAAGTTTTTAATTCACTTATAGTCAGTCGTGCATCAATTCCTACTTGATTTTGGTAAGTCATAAATGTTCATTTTCAGTTTACAAATCTTTCCCTCTCTATTTTTTCATAACTAGGTGGAGGTATCATATAAGCAGTTACATCTGGATTACCTTACAAATATGTAATTTTTGCATCAAAACAAATTTAATTTTTATACGAATTTAATTAATAATCGGAAAGATTCTATATTTATGATTAAGGAATATGATTCTGAATAATACTCATATTTTATCTGATTTACACCAGTGGCTATAAACCTTTTTTTTATGTTTTATTCTGCAACATTATCTTATATTAAACAACATATCCCATTGCTTTTTATTAATTTTGTTTTTGAAAGTTTATCTATTATTCCTCTACTGTTAACCTTGATGAATCTAATTATTCCTAACTTTAATTAATCAGTTTAATTTTTAATTACCTTACTTCATTGAATGAGTATTATTTGTTTGTGCTAAATAAATATTTTGAAAACTATACATTATATTAGCTGACATATGTTCAGGTTTAATTTTTGCTCAATGTTGAGATAGGATTTGATTTGCAACATTAGTTTTCAACTCAACATTCTGGCATTTGATTTTCATTCTCCTTATCATCATCCAGCTGATAGGGAGTAAGAGTCTGGTATGGGATTGTGTTATTACTCTTGCTTGTGGTACATTCCAAAATAATTTCTAAGTTAAACTTTTTTTTGTTTTTTGGTATGTGTTTGTTTCAGAAGAGATTTCTTTTTACTGAATCAATATTGCAAGTACAAATTAACATTTTTTTTTTCTTCTAAATAATTAATACTTTTTAAAGATTTGCTATATTTTTAGGTCTAGGTAATAGATTATTATTATCTAGATTAAAGAATCTGGAATACAGTTTTTATTTATAAAGTAATTATTTATCTCTATAGAAATGAATACATGTGGATTCTTTACACTCAGGAATTCAAAGTTTGATACAACTTACATTGTTTTGTTTATTGATTTAAGCTAGTAGATAAAGTATATTTACTTTATCTGTAATTGTTTAGACTTTATAATCTTTCTGGATTTCACTATAGTTTGGTGAAGAAAATGTTTTGTTTTGGAATGTTATTTTGCTATAGGTAATTAGGTTATGATAAAAAAATTATTTATTGTTCTAAAAGATATAATAAATCATAAAAGAAAATATAAAACCACATATGAAAGTTTTTTTTAAGCTTATTTTCTTTACTGACTTTAAAAACTAGAATTCACTTAAAGTATCACAGATAAAAAACAATTTTAAACTAAACAAAAAATTCAAAAAAAGAAAAAAAAAAAAAAATCAGATCTAAAAAAATTTGGTATTATATGATTTAAAAAATTGAGTAATTTTATTAATCTAAGTCCTTTATAGGAAGATACATAAATGTTATAAAATAAAATATCTGAAATTTTATATAAAATGTAATTTTGAACTATGGCTACTAATTTCCCAATTCCAAAACTAACCTTAATTGATGAAAATAAATAAAAAAAATACTATTTTGTTTTGAAAATTCAATTAATTCTAAACTTAATTAAATTTTAAATTCATATAAATTGTCTTTTCAAGAAATCTGTTTTAAGTAATCATGCTTTTTCTTCTGAGGTGGTTTAAACCTGCATTAATTAATCTTTTGTTATGCATGAAGTAAAATAATTTTGATCAGCAGCCGCAACTTGGTTTCTACTCATCAGTTATTCACATATTTTATTTTTTTATTGATAGTGCTTTGTAGTTATTTTTATAATAATTTTTCAAATATTAGATTTTGTCTTTTATTGAACTGTTTAGATTTTATTGTACTTTAACTTTTTGGTTAGTAACCAAGCATAAGCAATTTTGCTTCATTTATAATATTTGCTATTATTTTGAATAGAATTTATTGTTAATAAATAATTTTTGAAAGCTGAAAAAATAAAGCATTATAGAAGAAAAGACATTTATGGGAAATAGTTATTTCTTAAATTACATCAAAAGAAGTTAGTCTGAAACTTAAATTGAGAACAGAAAGCAAATTATAAGTTTAAAGTTATCTTTATCATGAAACATTGTCTTTAAAAAACTAATGTTTACAAAATATATGTTGCTATCTTGTAGAAAACAAAACTTCATTTAAAAAACATTTCACGTGTAATTATGGATCATAGAAGTATAATTTTATCAAAGGGATTTTAAGTGAAAATTAGATAAAAATTTTGTGCCTCTTTCAATTTTACTAGCTATTTAAAATCAAATTGTGAATAATATTTTAAACAGTTTAAATGCCTAAGATTGTGAATTTCATGTCAATTAATTTACTTTTGATAAACTACTACTACCAAGAAATAGGGATTGCTGAATTAAATCCTTCCTTCCTTGAAATTATATATTTTTGAATGAAATTGCATATACTTGATAAATATAGTAGATCCTCTTACAGTAAAGGAAAGCTGCAAAGATTATATGAAAATGTAATTAATAAATTTAAACTGTTTTTGAATTTCTTAGACAGGAACCAATTAGTGTTATCATCCTGAAACTTTTTTGCATATTTTATTATAAAATTGTTATCCTGCTTGTCCTACATAAAATTTTGAACCTTAGACCAGAGGTACTGAGATTTTTATGTGCAGTGTCCTGTACATATATTTTATGCTTCATAATATTATATAAAATTGTATATGCAGTCCGGGAACTTTTTTTGGTCCATTGAAATTAAAATTTGATATGAAGTAATGATTCTAATAATACGATTACATACCAAATTCCTTTTTTTTTTTTTACATTATTTATTGTGTATACATATTATATACTCATGCATACAAAAAGGCAGACCAATAATATAAATATACATATTATATACTCATGCATACAAAAAGGCAGACCAATAATCTATAAATGTATAGTTTAAATGTTAAAATTCCATTTATTCACATGTTGTTGCATCTTTGAATTGTCATGCTCACTTGGATGAGAAAGTAGGGACCAACAAGTATTCACTCCTTTGAGAAATATGTTTCAATATTAAATATTAACTGATGCTTTGGTTGTTAAATCTACATATCAAATTTTAATCATCAAAGTGTATAGGTTTTAAAGTTATCATATTCACTTGTACAGAAACACCTAACCAACAAACTTCTTATGAATGGATTATGTTTACAGTTTGAAATTATTTAAATTCGATGCCAAAACCATGTACTAAGTATCATCTGTCTTGAAGCATTTTTGAATCATCACTTTTCATGATAGTTTAATATGCAAACTGTACATTTTTTGAAAACTAAACAATTTAATTATCATTTTTAACTGACAGAAAATAAATGCTATTAAAAAGTATAAATATGCTATCACATTTTGCTGTTTCTGCAGTAATATATCCTGACTCCAGTTGCTGACAATTTTTAATACTTTTAGCACAATAAATATTTCCTTTTTTTTTAAAAAAAAAAATCCTATCTTTTCTTTAATTATCTTTCACATCTTCCTTTGTGCATAGCTCAAAAAATTATCATTATCATTGTTGTTATTATTACAATTGCCATCTTTTTTTTTTTTTTTTTTTGCCATTTATCTTGTCCTTTTGAAGGAATCTACTTTGTGTCTATATCTAATGAAGATGATCTTCAATCTTTTTCCCTTCTTGTTCAAAAACTCAGTAATTGAGAAAAACTAATGCTTGGTTTTGATCAATGATATTGGGGATGTTGGAGAGCATTAGGAGATAATCAATCGACTTTGAAATCTGCATCTGATAGTAAAGATAGACTGAACTACAGGTTTATATTAAGATTAAAGAGGGCCAGTTTTTAAGCATTTGTCTATTAACAGATGATAAAAGATGTCTAATGGATTAAATTTTTGAGAAAAAAAAATGGAGATGGTCTTTTCACAATATTATTCTACTTACTTGTCTTTGAAAAGTTGTATCAAAGATATTCAAACTCTTCCTAATACTAGTTGTTTCACAACTTTCCATCAAAAGTTGATTAGATACTGAGAATTTAAAAAAAAATTCATTACTGCCAAGAAAACTAAATCAAGCAACAACTATATTTGGTTTATATTTCGGAAGAATAAAATCTCTCTGGAAGATTTATTTCTCGGATTGTATAACAATTTATTGTTATTTAATATGAATACATAAGTAATTAATGCAACCTATTTGCACCTTCATGAACAATCAGTATAATTTTTGTCATCCAAGAGAGAAGATATATGTACAGTAACCACATCTCATGCCATTGTAATTACGGAATTCGTCAAACAACTGGAAATATTTATCAATTGTCTGTAAAAGATATGACATGCGTTCCAATCAATTTTAAAAACACTTTAGAAAATTAAAGAACTGAGGAACTCTATATTAGAAATATTTTTAATTGTGAGATTTGAAATAATAAATTTTTTATTCTGCTATTGATTTATTTTAAAATTCAATTACAATACATAGTGGTTACTAGGTATTGTAAATATTGAGGGTAAAAATATTTTATATGTTTATTTATACTTGCAAAAAAAAATAAATGTGTCACACTTCATCAAAATCTTGGATTTCAGATGTTAAATCACTTTTTTTTTTTTATTATTGATTTGATGTGGAACAGTCCCGTATCAATCAATGAATGCTTTGATGGCAAAATATAAATTTTAATAAAATTGTGATTCAAATGTTTTTTTAAATAAATGTCTTTGTTTTTTCAATTACATACATTGTATGTTTACATCTTCATTTTCTTTAATAATAGCTTTTTATATTAAGGCTGTCTTGACATATTTTTGTCTCTGATTGTATTTTTCTAATTAATCTTCAAATTTGAATTAATCTCTGATGAATGCACATAAAGATTTTAATGACAATTGTTTTCTTTTCAATTTTTTAAAATAGATTGGAGCTTATGATAAAGAATTATGGGAAAAGTCAGTTGACCAGCGAATCTTAAGGGTAAATTGCATTCTTGTCATTTTTTCTAAGCAATCAAAAATAATGTAATAAACTTTTGAAAAATTATTTGACTGATTGCTAATGTCTATTTTACATAAAGTTGTTTATTCTATATATATGATATATAATGTATCTGATATAAACATCAGACTTTGTGGAAATTTCTGTTTCTTTTCTAAAATTAGAAAATTGTGACAAATTATGTTGTTTGTTATGTTACACTATTCGTAGTTTTCCTTATAGTTTTAAATAGGTGGAAATTTCATAAAATTAGTATTTTAAAAGAAGTAAAAAGTAATAGTACTAGGTTCACTAAGAACGTTGTTTCTGTGTACTTTAATCAAATTGCTTGTAGCCCTCTCAAGAAAATATTTTTATACTTCATATTATGACAGATATGAAAGTTTTAATTGAATAGTTTTACTCTTTTTGCTGTTTTTTAAATATAAAGCATGAATTTATATATTTTACTCTCATATATTCCCAACAGAACTTTTTTTTTTAATTTAAGTTATATGATCATATTGACTTTTACTATTTATTGTATTTATAAATCATTCTAATAGAATCAAAATTGGTTACATCGTTTTATTTTTAAGATTCTGATCTAACTTTTGCAGTATTATGATGTCAATTTCTTATTCTTCGTAATAACTACTGAGACATTAGACATTCCTCAACTTTCAACAGTGAAAAATCGTGCAGTTATAAATTTGATTAAATAATAATGATGGTTTGAGTTTCACTTCAATAATAATATATATTTTTGAAAAGTATGCAAACAAATATTTTTAAAAATTGCAAAAGTTCAGAAAAAAATGGCATTACATTTTATTTGGTATTTAAAAAATTAATTTTGAAGGTGATATAAAAATCAGTTTTGTGCAATAATATTTCCATGAATTATTGTTAAAATAATTAATTTTTAATTAAAATTTCTATAAAACTGCTCCATGTGATATATTTTTATACTTCAAATTATAATCAAGCCCAATTTAGTAATTTTAACTCTAATGGTTTATTGAGCACCAGAGGGTGTACAATCATTCTCCTTTGTTATTAATGAAAGTAATTTAGGTTTATTTTTTATTATTAGATTAATGTTGACATCAGTTTTAAGTAAATCAATGTTTGAAAAGCTAATTTATTATGTCCATCATTATATATTTCTTTCATCACTTTTAACAGCAACAATTATTATTATTTTTTACTTTTGGAATCCTATATATATATATATTTCATTATTCTTAACTATAATTATTTATTTTTTCCTTACAAATTAAATAATATACAGTAAAATAATTTTTATTTTTCAATTTCTGCTATTAGTTCATTCTGCCAATATATATATATCTTGTTCAAATTTTAAATTATTCATAAAATATTTATATATCCATTTAAGTTCAAGTTTATACATCCACTCAAGTTACTCAAACTTATAGTTGGTGCCTCTTAATGTTAATACAGTTTTGTTTTGTTTTTTCAAATATTGATTAAATTTTTCCAGTAATTTCTATTTGGACACTAAAGTTTCCAAGCTCTGAGATTACTCACATGACACCTGATAATAAATAGTATAAGATACCTATAAATAATATTAGAAAATAGATTGCAATTGAATAAAATTATATATATATATATATATATATACTAGCCACCTTTGGCGACCAGCTGGTTCGCCATGAGTAATGCGTTCTAAAATTTTCAATTAAATCATATATTCATTAGCCAAAATTTAAGAAATAGCTAAAGTAAGATTCAGTTATTAGTTGTTAAAGAGTCGGTAACTTTATTCGGAAAAACTTTTTGAGTTTAATGCTCCAATAACTTATCGATTATGCTTCCAAAATATTAAAAATGTTGTTTTTTTTCGGTGATGTTGCCAAAATGTTAAATATGTTTTTTAAAGAAAGCAAAAAAGGGAAAAAATTATTGAATTGATACAGATATTGCAAACGATTATAGAAATATGCCATCAAGTCGGGATTTCAATGCATATCCTGTCTAAATTCAATCAAGTTTACCCTAAATAAAGAAGATTTGTTGAATAAATGATTTAGATACTGCAAGCGATCATAGAAACCTTTGCTTTGTATTTATTTTTTTAGAAAATATCTCATTTTATATTTCTTTTATTTTATCCAGTCACGTGCTAAAAGTTGCATTTCTTTAGATTTAATTTGCGATGGTAGTTTTTTTTTTCTTTTTAATTTGAACTTTCGTCAATGTTTTCTTTTATTTTATCCAGTCACGTGCTCAAAAAAACATGGTTAAAATATTTCTTTAAAAATACGTTAAAATTAGAGGCTTAAGTTATACATTGAAACACTGATACCATTAGAAAGCTAATTTTTTAATCTTTAAATTGATGTAAAAATCATGTTTGTACGATAATATTTTCGGAAGTTATAGCGGAAAAACGTCGAAATTTCGCTTAAATTTTAATTAATTCAAATTCTTATTAAAAATTCGAAAAAAGGGCTCCGAGGTGCACATTCCCAATCTCCAAGGTATACATGTACCAAATTTGGTAGCTGTAGGTCCAACGGTCTGACCTGCAGAGCGCCAACACACACACACATTGAGCTTTATTATAAGTATATATATATATATATAATATAAACAAAATAAGCCAAGCAAAAAGGAACACAACCGAATCAAAACTACAGCCAATAATTTTTGTTGACTTGGGAAATGGGTTGTAATTATTTTTATGGTTGTGTGTGTATAAATATATATATATTGTTAATCTTTAAATATTATAACATTGATATTCTTCTAAGCATTTTTGCTTTTTTGAAAGTTACTTAATTTAATCAAACATTGGGGATAATCTCTTTTAGAATTCCAAAATTCTGAGGTTTCAACTTTATTTGTTGCTCACTTGGTTGCCAATACCAATTTACCTTTCAAAACATTTTAGTAGTTACTACCTGGCACCCGCTGGATTGCTTCTGCAAAAGAAATAATTTTGGAAATATCATTTGAAATTTAAAATAACTCTTGTTTAATTAGGAATAATAGAAAAAATGATATATATTTTCATATGATAAATGAATACATTCATTGAAGTTGAATGACATTTAAAAGAGAAGTGTAATTAATTTTTATTCAATTCTTTTTTATTTTATTATTCAAGAGCTTTAGGGTAGACAATATTTCCTTTCCCCATCTTCAGTAGAAATAAATGAATTTCCTAACCGTCTGAATCGTAGCACCCCTACCAGCATGTAAGTAGTTATATGAAAAACATGGATTTTTTAAGTGCCTTCCACACACTTGAAGACCTTGCGCCTTGCTGATGGCCATTAAAAATGTAAGTCGAATGGGGGAATCCCAGTCATTTAAAATCTAAAGGAATGTTGGGAGAAATAATTGAAATGCGTGGAGTGAGCACATCTCCGAAAGATGTTCCTTTAGATTACACATTAGAGAATATCACCATACCTATAACCAACTCTTAACTGTGAGTAATATGTAGTTGAAGTTTTATCAGAATCGGATGAGCAGTATATCAGCGCATAAGAGACATACAGACATTTTTATCTATATAGATGTAAAATTAACACTTTTAAGGGAATATTTTCCAAAAAATTTAATTTCTTGTTTGATAATTTTTTTTCTTTTATAGGGTGTTTGTGCCATTCCTAAAAGAACTACTAGAATTAAAACTGAGCTCATTGATGTTGACCTTGTCCGTGGTAATTATTGTATTTTTATGTATTTATTTAATCCATTTGCATCATATGAAAATATAAAAAAAAGGCCCATATCACGGAAAAAATTTTATTTCATATTTAGGTGTAAAATTGTAGAAAAGTAGAAAAAAAATCACTTTTGAGCATTATTTGTTAGTCATTTTGTTCAGTGTGGTCATATTTGAAATGTGGAATGCATATAGGTATATAGTATATAATATGAATATAGTATATATCAAATTATATACATAGCATATAATAAGATGCAGCGTATGTATACGCTCCAGTGATAGTGACAAGGAAAATTGAGCATCTATATATGCTAATGATGCAAATGGATTAATTAAAAAATATTCATGTATATTAATCCTTGAATTAGTTCATAGAGTTGTAGCAATCACATGACAAAAAGGTTAGATTTTTCATTTTTATCCTCTCTCTCTCCTAATCTTTTTATCAGGTTCAGCCTTTGCCAAAGCAAAACCTCAACACAGTTGGATTGCTGCTACAGTGTCTGGTATAAAGCGTGTTTTCTTTTTACCATTTTTCTACTCATGGTAATTTTTTTATATTTTGTACAATTTTATTGTTAATTAATTAATATGTAATTTATGCTTGCATTTTTTTTTCTAACAGAAAAAATATTTATCTGCTCTACAATTAAGTTATGGCACTTTCCTTTTTATAAGAAACTATTTATATCAGAAAGAAAGACAGTGTATTTTAAAAATGAATGATATTTTTAGAGAAATTATTAAAAATGTACTAAAAATATCTATGTTTTACTACTATATATAAGTTTTTAACAAATTATACAATCCAATGTTGTGTAATGCAATTTTGTTAAAATGTGTTTAATATTTCTCCAAAGGATATCTCCAAAGAAAGCAAAAAATTCAATTTATTTGAAATTTGAAATTCAAGTGTTTATTTAAGTGTATTTTCTCCTTTCTGCATTATTGTTATTAGCTTTACAGTTTAATGTTAAAAATTAAAAGTTCCTGGAATATAAATTTACAGAAATACCAATCCCTTTAACTTTTTTTATTAGTTTATATTATAACAGTTTAATAATTAACCCTAGCATTATGTTTCACATATTCCTCTCATTATGATCAGCAGTCATTAAAACCACTTATCCAAATGGAGGAAAAAGGGATATTTTTTGCTGTTCTTCAATATAATATATAATTTTTTTAAATTTGTTTGAATTTTAGAAATTTAAATGCACATTATTTATAAACTACGTTTCTTTTGCAGCCATTTAACTTGAAAGTGTTGAATCAAATTCTGTTCTAAAATAAATAAGTAAATTTAAAATATTTTTTTAATGTATGTAAAATAATATACCCAGTATTCACACTATATCTTACTGAATGAAAATTATTTACTTGTGAATAATTGAAATTTTGTTGTTAATTAAATTATGTTTAAGAGTGTAATTTCTGTCCATTCTTATATATCTTACTTACTTTGATAGATATGGCAATTATTTTTCACTTTTTTTTATTTATTTATGGGAAATAAATCATTTACATCAAAGAATTTGTCCTTGCATAAATTTCCATAGATAATATACTTTATCACATGAAAGTAGGAATGTTGCAATCACTGAAATTTGCTATGCATTTATTTATGACTTTCTTATCAATTTCAAATACTCCTCTCTCAATTCAATCTTTCATTGGCAAAATCATAGGAAAAAAGGTTCTACTTATTATCTCCTTAATTTAATAAAGAATTAGAAAGTTAAATTTCTATACTGAACACAATATCCAATTTGAGAATTGATCATTTGATTTTTTTAATGTCATAGTGATGTGGTAGAACTTGATTTAATTTAGTATGTAATAAAAGAATATTTGTAAGACTATTAAAATATCAATTTTTAATGTCTGTTACAATTTGATGTTTATAAATACTTTTATTGTGGGATTCTTAACTGGAAATTTCATGTGAGAGCTTTAAAAAAGCACATCTAATATTAATGGCTAATTTCCAAAAATAGCTTTATATTTATAAATTTTAAATTTTTTTGTTCTATTAATTTAAAAAAAATTCTGTGCATTATTAATTATATATTTTACAGAATGACACAAACTTGCTCCTTTTTTTCATCTTAAATAGTGTGAATTTTTGGATCAGTAATTCTAATATTCCATACAATTATTTAATTATCATTGCTGCAATTTTGAAAAATTCAAATTATATCTTTCAGATAACTTTTAAATAATAAATTTTTCCTTAAAAAATCGAATATTTTTAATGTAAAGCACCTCTTTAAAAGAAAGAGCTACTAATTTGGTATATGTTTAAAATATATGATATTATATTCATAAATTTCATTTTCTTTTTTAGGTGGAAACTTCAGACAAATGCTCTAGTCAGTTGTACACTTGTCATTTTATACTTTTTACAAATTCTTGCTATGTACCTATATTTTTCTGCTGATGAAAAAGACTTTGCAGTAAGACATATTTTAGTTTAATTCTATTATTTTTAAATTTTAAATATTATTTGTAAAAGTATATTGTGAATTTTAAATTTTTTAAAAAATTTCATTTATTTGTTTTATTAAACTACCAGCCATTTTATAATAATATACATAATTTATATTTATTGCTTGCTTATTATTATGCTTATTGTTTGCATGACTTAACTGTTTAAATATAAGGTTTATAGATATATATGATAACATCTTGCTTGAATTTTATATTACATTGTTTACAATTATATAAATAAAGCATGGGTTTGCTATTTAAAAAAAAATTTACCTTCCATTTTCTAATATTATGAAGAAATAACAATGTTTGCTTTCTATTACTGAAAATTGTTATCAGTAGCAGTTAATTAGTTGTTTTTGGTATGATGTTATATGTAAGGAAAAAGGAAATTAATAACCAAGATTATTTGTTTTTCCAATAACAGTTATATTTTCCTTTTTATTACTGTTTATTTTTTTAAATTCCTGCTTAACATTTGTACAGTCGATTCCGGTTAATCGGACCTCATCGGAATGCGATCATTTTGGTCTTAATTATCGGCTGGTCCGATTACACGAACATGCCCTATGTTACATGACGAGACGTGTCTATACGTAACATATTAAAATGTCATTATGTCCTTTATTGTGCGGCATACGTGTATGGCAAACGTACAAACTATAACTACTTTTTTTTATGAACTTTATTCATTGAAAATTAATTTACAAACAAATTCTTTGAAACAATCTACACAATACTCGGCATACAAAGCACAATAAAAAAATGTTCTTATTAAATTCTAGACAATGTTTGAAGAACTTATCAAGTGTGATCTGACGTGTTCTGTTGACAGACTGCACTTGAACAAAATCACTACAAATATCTAATGCAGCAATGGGACTGCCTTCATTTCCTTCCTGCATGAAATAGCGGTGCAAAGTTTCAATGCATTTCCTGGCATCCTGTGTTGTCACTTGCACCAACTCATTTGGGGCGTCATCATCACTTTCGTGGTCTTCCGATGCTGTTGTGTGTTTTGCTGTAATTCGAGCAACAATTTCAGCGTCGTAATTTTCATTTTCATCGTAGCATTGAAGCTCGTTGTCGATGGATAGAAATTCTTCGTAATTTTCAACCTTTCAAAGTTCCATATTTTCGCTTTCAATCAGCATGTCCACATCCACCTCCAAGACCAAATGCTTAAAGCCACAGTGAGAAAAACAGTTCTAAATTGTCTTACTGCTTATATTTTGCCAGCTATCGGCCAAAAATGTAACTGCTTGTAAGATGTTGATCTTTGCACTGACTTCTCTGGCTGTTGATGATGAGGTCAGCAAACTTTTGGTCTCTTACTCGCATAGCTTGTCCAGTAACAATGGCAAACCATTCATTAAGGGCCTCTTTGACGTCTGGATCCTTGCCTTCACTCTTCCGATTTTGAGAAGTTCTTTGTTGTCCTTCACATTGTGCGCATTCTTCTTGCAGCTCATTCTCTTGTTTTATCAAACGCAAAATTGTAATCTTTGCCAAGCCGGTAATTTCCATTAACTGATGCTGATTAGTCTTTGGTGGTTGTTGCTTGATCTGATCCAGCTTACTAATTTTTTCAGCTAACGTCAAGTACTGCCGTAGCATTTTGGCTGGGGAGACAAGCACAGTTCAGTGACTAAAGTGATCCAAAGGAACTGGTTTACGCGGGATTTCATTTCCCCGAAAAGCGGAGAAGCAGTGGTTCATCACTGGCAGCTACTGAGCTGCCCATTCTAAGAAACAAAGTGCTTGCTTACCTCCCACTGGTTCTTTTCCCTTTCGTACTTCCTGCTGTTCACAGGCGACTTGCGGGTTTTTTTCATCTTCCCTGTCACGTTCTTTCGTCCGTTTAAACGGAATTTTGGTTCAAATAAGTGAATAATATTAGGTGTATGTACATAGGATTTGTTTCGGTTCTTTAAGATTCAGTCCGAATAAATGACTGGTCTGATTCCCGGTGGTCCAATTAACCAGAGTCAACTGTACTTATTTCTTGTGATGAAATATGAGACTTGATATTTGGATATGTCTTATCGCAAGCATTAACAGCAGACAATATTTAAATCATTTTCATTGGCAATTAAATGGTAGTTAAGAGTTGCCAATATTTTCCTTTTCTGCACTTTTCTTTAAGAAATAAATATTGTAAAATGTAATTATTAAAAATTATTGAAGAATAGAATCCCCCTCCCCCTCTTTTTTTTTCATTACTGAATTACTTAAAATGATTGTGAAATATTTTTTAAATTTTTTTCAGGATGTTCCTGTGTCTGAAATATTTACACCAATTGTTATGACTTTTATACTTGGCATTGTGCATTCTCAAATTGTTGCTACATTTTCCAGTAAAAAGACTAGAAAGCATGTTACAAGAGATAAAAGGTGTGAACTTTTAATTTAATTTCTTTTCTCTATTTTATGTATTAAAAACACTATATCATTAATTAATTTATAAATCTTGTTATTACTTATAAATTTATGATAAAATAATAATAAAAAATATATATATCTTGAGATTTATGATATTATAAAATGTGTTTAGTGTGTGTTTTTTTAAAGCTAAAAAATTTATGGAAGAAAAGCAGTAAAAATCATCAAATTTTTTAATTAATACTATTTAGTACTGGAGTATGAAAATTATTACTTTTTAACTTGACTTTATTTTGCGGATACTTAATTATTTATTTATAACATACTATGTTTACGTCAGAATGTTACTCCCACCAGATTTTTTTTTTTTTTGCTTGATTGTATATTTTTTATAAGATTTCCTGGAAGTTATTATTAACAAAATTATGAATGAAAATAATTTTATAATATTAATTAATAATTATTTAATTTGTATAATAGTTACTTTGTGATAATTTCATCTTTTAACATTGTAACTGGAGATTTCAGAGAAAAAGATTTTTATGGCAGCAGATGAAATCAGTTATGATTTTCTTTTGATTATTTTTTAAATTATTATTTTTTATTATTAACAATAAGCATCATTACTACTAACAATTACTAATGACAGTGTCATTATTTAAAAAGACACCTGGTTATTTTGTGTTTTTCAAAGTAAATGCTAAATATGAATTTAAAAACTTAACCTCAACAAATTTTTAAAGGTGACATATTTATACTTGAGCAATATTTTTTTCTGAAAATTAAAAATACTGATAATTTAAGTTATTTTTTACCCAAATGTATTTTATTTGTTATTCATTTTAAGTTGATTGGATGGGTGGGATTCAGGTGTGTTGTCTTTTTATGATAAATTATTTTGTTATAATATATAGTTTAATTTTTAAAAATGTTTCTTTTCAAGACGGAGACCAAAATGCAAACGAACAAAAAAGCCAGTTCACTATGATCATGAATCTAAATCATCCCCAGACTCTGCTTCAGATGAGAGGCATGAAAATTCTGTCAATCAGTTAAGGCAAACTGTTGGTAAAATTGACAAAACTGGAATTCTTCATGGTGATGACGATCCTTGTGTTCAGTGCCAACCTTGTGGTTGTAAAAGGCTTTTCAAAATGGGTGAGATTTTTTTTTCTTTGATTTTGACGTAACTGAAAATGTTTTAACTAGTTATTTTGTGGTAATTTTCAGTAAGAAATATTTGTAACATTCAAACATGCTTTATCTTCTATTATAAAATTTCTTTAAAGGTAGAATTTCTTTTAACACATAATGATCTTATTATGTAAAATTTATTCTCTAAATTTGCATGACTTAATTATAACTTTAAATAATTTTTGTTGATAGTATGTTTTGAATTCAATGAATTAATTCATGAAATATATATCTGTATTTTCTAAATAGAAATATTCATACTAATTTTTTTTATTTAAATATCTTTAAAAACACTATATAAAATAAAGAGTTTTAACCTTTTTCCTATCAAAATTACTTCAATTATAAATTGACTAAACAATCGTTGCATTTAGTGAGCTATAAAGTTCAAAATGATAATTAATTTTATCCAAATACTCATATATAACAATATCAAACATTGGAAATATATTATTGAAATCTTCACATTAGTATAACCAATTCATTAATTTTTTTTCTTCATCTTTTTCTTGGTCTACTATTTATTACAAATTATTTTATCTCTCCCTTTTTTTAAAAAAACTTTTTGACAAGAGATATCATGACATAAGGAAGGAATATATTTTGAAAAAGATTTCTGCAAAGCATTTTAATCTTTTGCTTTTGTGAGCTTACTTATTATTCCTGTACTAGAAATTTTTTTTACTATTGTTATGAGTTGGTACAACAGTTGTATGAGTAATATTAGAATTTCTCTCCTTCAAGCAAACTTTCTCTTTTATGTTGTATCCCATCGATTTAGTAGATTTTGACCAACAGATGTAGAAATCACTGGTGTTCGCAAACCATGTTTTGATGACAAAGAAAAGATAAAAAGAAGTAGTATTGTTTATATTCAAAATGATTACATTCAAAACTAAGCATATTTATCAAAACCACAATGCATTTAATAAATAAGTGAAATCTTTATCAAGAATAATATACATTATTATTTACATACATTATTGATTCCAAAAAATGTCTTTAATGAAAAAATTGTTTGAAAATTTTTTTGGTGTTGTTATTTAACCATTTGTGATCCATTATCCTGTACTTCTGTTAATTGTATTTTTGTTGAACCTATCCATTGCCTACTATTACTGAAACTAAAACTCTTGATTTAATTGTAAAAGTCTAAAATTGATTTGTTTTCCTCGACTCACTTAAACTGCTTCTATTAATTGATGTGGATTTGGCTACCAGCGCTCAAATGAAATTAAACTTAATTACTTTTAATGGTTGAAGAAGATTCAAACTCACTTTCAGAATAGCAGCTTTTCTATTTTCAAAAAGTATATTTCCTTTTCCCCTCATGATGCTTAATTAATTTTTTGTCAAATTTCAAAAATTATTAATAGTAAAAAAATTAGTTTTCTTTGATTTTTAAAATACACTTGAGATAATTTGTAATTTTTTGAGAAGTCCTCGATTTTTGATTTCTTTGATGTCGCAACTTTTCACATTTTAATTACAAATAACATTGCAAAATACAGATTTTTGTTTTGATTATATTAATTCTGATAAGTTTATACATTATTATTTTTTCCATTTCGACATTTTTTGCATATTATTTTCAATAGCTGATTTGACGTGTGATGGCTTTAATCTTTTCTACAAACATTTATTAAAAGTATTTAATATTTTTATTTACAAATACTGAAATATAAGAAAT
>JAPMOQ010006428.1:1478378-1579980 GCA_026543055.1 Argiope trifasciata | reverse complement strand
TTGGGGAAAATTAACCAATCCTATATAATAAAGTATTAACACTAAAATTAAAATTTTACTTTGAAGTTTAAATGATTATGCTGCATGTATTAAAAAAAAATGAATATAGTACTAAATTTGTCAAATATTTAGAATTTTTAGAGAATTGTCTAATTTTTGGGTCTCATCCTTGAGTTCAATAATATTTTAATTAAAATTTACCTTATAAATTTTATTCTTCAATAAATAAACTTTTTTATAAATAAAACTTACTTATGTAAAATGTATGGCATTCTTTTGTGTGAGTGTAAACCAAAATTCTGCTAATGCTATTTCTTCATCTTCCAACTATTAAAATCTTTGAGTAAAATAGCATCAAAAAATGCTTTAACTTCCAGTAAATAGAAAACTACACACATTATTGGCGTCCAGAAGATTTTAGATATCCTAATTATCCATTTAGACTTCTCAATTTTGATCATTAAACAGTGTTTTACAAAATTTATAGTACTTTCAAATGAACCTTAAATGACTTTCAACTAAAATGTTAAAGGAAAATAAACAAACATTGAGAATGAAGGATTTTTCAGTTTTAGGAAACAAATTGTATCTGTTGAAATGACGTATTACTATGGATGTCTATTGAAAAGAAGAATGAATCATTTGCTCTAATCATCAAAACTACCATTTAACTTGAATTTTTTCCTTCTAAATTGATTTCTAATCTTGTTAAAGGTTTATGTGGTGGTTTTGCTCATTTTTTTTCATGATACCCGAAAAGTAATATACTTGCAAGTACAATTGGCTGTACACATGTGTGGTCTATGTGAAATGCACTACTGCTACAAAGGTACTTCGTGCCACTAATCACCTTGCATTAATGACATTCCTTGAAAAGTTGGATTTGCATTCATGATTTTACTTAAAAAAAGATCCACTGAAGTATATGTATGTAACAAATTCATTTTGGAGGGATCCTTTCAGCCCAAAGTTTCTGGCACGGCCTTTAATTTACGCATGTAGCTTAATAACTTATTGAAACAGAGAGTGGGAATATTTGATTATTTACATTATGATTAAATAGTTTTACTCTAAATAGCTTTCTGAAGTGTTACGGATGAAAGTAGTTAGTTTTGTTGGATTGAAAAATTTATAGAATATTTAATGAAATAATAATCTTTGTATTATTCAGTGTTAATATTATGATATTAATTAATTTAAAGAATTATTTAAGTACAGAAGTCACTGTTTAGAAATCTATTATGTTTCAGATTCTTGATGTATAATAAAATACTATGATAATGATCTATAATGATTTTAATCAAATATTTCTTTATGATTTTTGTTGTGGTAAAAATTATTATCGTGTTTCCATTTCTGTAGGCCAGCAGCTAAGATTTTCTTTTGATGACAACACCAAAGCAATCTCTTCAAATGATGAAAGTGGAGTTGAAGAATCAGATTTTGTGCAGCCTCCTGAAGACTGCAATGAAGCTGATAATTTTGAAGATTCAAAAGCATGCCTTTTACACTTGGATAGCAATTCACTGCCAGCTGAAAATAGTCCTAATTTACTAACTGAAAATCCGTTTAATCCATGTTGTCTTAAGTCTGATTGTTCTATTATTACTGGATTTGTAAAAAATAACTTTGCTTCAGAAAAGTCAACAGAATGTTCTGAATCAAGTGTTACAAACATATCAACATATCTCCCAAGCAGCTCAAATGGACAGAGTGCAACTGCAGCGTTTAATAATACAAGGTGTCAAGGCTCTGTTGAAAGAGATGATGGCAACTTCAGTTCTGAAGAAGACTTTTTTGTTGCTAGAAAATCATCATATCCCAGAGAACAATGGACAAATTCTACCATGGAGGAGAAAAACACCTGCAATGCTCCTAAATTTTCTTCAAAGAATCATTCAGCAAAACAGTTACACTCAGCTTCCAGAAGATATTCAGATGGTGGTTTGACATATAAAAAACCAAAAGCTTTCCAAACTGTGTTTTTATCGCTACAAGACCATAGACACTCTGCGGATAATGTGTTGATGGATGATGATAATTTTTCAGATAGTAAAGTATCTGCAGCTAATATTTTAAGAGATAATAAACAAACATCATGTTCTTCACCTACTGGGCTACACAATAGGAGAAACGGTGGTAGAGACAATATGGTTCATGCTATGAAATTACCAATTAATATAAAAAATTTCTCAAGCTCATGTGATTCCTGTACAGAAACTTCTCCCAACACACCTTCAAAGGTAATTTAAAAAATAATTAATATATTATCTTTACTCAATGTATAAAAACCAGTACAAATAAAGTAAATAAGCATTGTGACACTATTAGGATTCAACAATTCAAGATGTTCAGTAAATGCGACAGAAATATAAAATTTGAATTCACCATGTTACTTAATGTTTTTAATATATTGCTTCTCTGTTTTATACAAGTAGTATTCTCAGTAATTATATGTAATTAAAAAATTGAAATTTTTTAAAAACTATGCTTAATGTTATAACATTTCTGATGTATTTTTTTTTTCATCCATTATTTTTTTAATTCAGCCATACTTTCTTCTAAAATTGTAGGACCTGCATGCTAACTAGCAATAATATTTTATTCATATCATCTTCATGAATTAAAATCAAATGTAACTTCAGACTTTTAGTGGCACTAGGCTGATATGAATTTGGCAGTATATGAACATTTTAAAATTAAAAATTACTGACCATTCATCATTACAAGCTACGTTTTTATAATCCAGTGTGAATTAAAAGCTATCGTATATTTTAAGGAATTGTGACCAAAAGAAATCAACAATTTGTAAACTTTTAACTAAAATGTGATTTTATTGGAAAGAACAGTAATATCCCTGGTTTACAGAGAAGAAAAATGTCTCAAAAGAGTAGAAATAATATAAAATTTTCAAAATCTCAAATTTTATTAGTGTAGCATCTTAATTTACCTACCATAAAAAGAGGCTTTTGTATTTATTTGAAATACCCATCATGTACCAAGATAAATTTTGATCTGTTAGAAACAGGAATGATGATATTTCAAAACTGCAATAGGATTGACTGTTTGGAATTAAAAGATATCTGAAAGACATGTTCAATCATGTATAAATAAAATTAAAAATTTAAAGTTATTATAATTACAAGTAGGCTGCATGATGAATTTGATATTATACATTTAATATTACTTGCATTTAATGGATATATCATCTTAGTAATGGAAAAAGAACTATTCAATATAGCTGAATATTATCAAAGTTGAAGAAGTACTTTGATTACTTGTAGTACATAATTTTCTTTCTTCCAACTATAATTTGCTTCAAAATTACTACATATACTTATTATCTATGTTTTTTTTTCTTCGAGTAAGAACCATTTAATGCCCAATATCTGGATTGAAATTCAGAAATTTATATTTAATATCTAATATCTGTTTTTAAAATAAAAAATATAAATTCTGAGAAATGAAGTTTGTATTGTTTTTCTGAAAGAAAAACAATAATGGATTGATTATTTGAAATATCTAAATTTTAAATTACTTAATTTCTAAATATTCTTTGGGAAATTTTATTAAAAGTTTAATAATTAGTAAAGTCAAACTAATATCATAAAATGAATGATTAGTCTCAAATAAAATTATTCTGATTAATGAAAATCTTACTTAGGAGAAGGAGAACTTAACTAGGATGAATAATGCCTTTTCTTTGTCTATTAAGATTTTCTGATTTCAGATTTTTTGATGTAAAAAATACTATTATTTCTAAACTGCATGACTCTTCATTTAAACATCGAAGTTGATTTCAAAAAATTTTCAAAATAATTTATGAAATGTTCACATTTATATTTCTTTAAATCCTTTTAAAACCTCAAATCTTTAAAGGGAGAACCAACTGCAAATGAACTTTTCAACTATGCTTAGCATATTCTGTGATTAGAAATAAATTATCTTCAAAGCATTTACTTCAGATACTTTTAAAGCCATCTGTTATCTAAATAAAAATATTTTAAATGATTGAATAGCCTTTGTCATCCATCAAACATGATATAAAGCTTCAGTGATTTAATTTTTTATGACCATACGAATTCTTTCCAATAATTTCCTAAATTCCATTTTTCTCTTCTTTTTTTTAAAAAAAAAAGAAAAGAAAAGTACTTCTGAAGTACTGACATGAGGTGATTCATGTTTATGTTTTCATTTTGGAACTTTAATTCATACACATGGTACTGGCACAGAAAGTATTTCATCTCTTGATCTATATCTCTTTTTAAATATATTCATTGTGCCGATGTGACGTGTCAAACCTTGATCTTTCATAGAGCCTTTTCATCATATTTCATATCCATGTTTCTAATTTATCCCTTTTGCCTATTTCTCATTGACTCAATGAAATTTTTGTGTCTTTTACAGTTATAATTTCCAAAACATTAGTTTGAGTAATGTAACATTTTAAAAATTATATAGTTTTCAATTATAATCTCTCTGTATGTGTGACTTATGATAGTCATTTTTTATTTTTATTTCATGAATAAGAGTTAGTCTTTATAATTTTTCAACATAATGAGGTATTATTATAATAAGAATCTTTGTCTTCTCTAAAATTGTGCATGGTTAAATTGGCACTTTCACTTTGGAACAGTTTAATGTTTTTTAAATTATAGAATATAACAAAAAGTAACTGACAGTTAGATGGAATTTTCCTTTCAATAATTTGATGATAATTAATGGTAATTAAATATTTAGTTCCATCATTTCTTCGCAAATTAGAAGTCATAATTGTACTTTTAATTGATTTAAACAACTGCTGAATCAGAGCAAATAGGTTGTTGGAGAACGAAGTGCAACATGAATGAATAAGTCGTTGCTTATACACTTAGTATTCCCTCTTATTTTTTGATGAGACATGGGTTTGAACTTCTGCTTTGAATAAATGAAGCTCTAACAATTACATGAAGAAAAAGGGGGGAAAAAGAGGGGGAGGTTTAATTGAATTGGAAACATAAAAAATAAAGACCTTCCTGATGGTGACACTTTTTGTAATACATATTATTTTTCTGTTCTTTAGCCACTGACATCTGATTTGGAATGGCCTTTAATAACTAACACAGACTGCAATAGTGATAGTACTGATTGCTCAACCCAGTGCTCGGAAGGAAATGCTAGTGAATTATCGCCTTCAGAAAATCCTTTTGCTTGGGAAATTCAAGAGGTATTGTTTTAATTTCTGTACTTTTGAATATCTGGTTTTAATACTTTTGTATTGTTTTTTTTTAACTTTAATGATTTGAATGACTTTAAACAGTTTTAACTTTTTCTTACAATTTTTCTTTCATGTTTAGTATTTTTTTAAAGCGAAAACTCATTTCATTTAGCCTTCTAAGAAACCTTCTAATATAGGACACACTGGCTCAGATAAAGGTAAAGCATTTTTATTTTGTAATAAGCATGGCAAAAATTTATGATTTTTTAAAAATATATTTCCTTAGTGAACTAATTTTTATTGTAAATCCCTGTCTTTCTTTCCATTTTCTTTCATTTTTTTCCCCTTACATTTTATTTTTAGGTCATCGTCCTAGAACAGGTAATTCTTTTGTTCTGGTCCCTTATTTATAGCATGCTTTAAGTTTGCATTGCTTTTTTTCCCCTAATAATACCTATATGCCTTCTTTATTAATGCTTGCATTCTTTGGTTAAAACTATGGCTAATTAATGTTGAAATGTATGACTAATTAGGGCTGAAATATAATTGTAAAAAATTAATTAACTTAGTAAATTAAGAATTTTTATTGTTATTTTTGCTTTTTATAAGATATTGAACTTATCTTTCTCTGCTTATGCTAAAGAAATATTTTTTTCTTGGTAATATACTTTAAACTAATAAATACTAATTTTGTGTAGTTTAATTATTGGCTTATTTTCTTACTGGTAATCTTTTTTTAAGTATGTAAATTTATTTTATTTACTTCAGATAATTTAATTAGCAATACTTTTGAAATAAGTAATTTAGATTACAATTTACCTTGTAAAATATTGCTTGGTTTTCCTCTACAAATTATAAAAGTAATTTTTTTCTGTTTTTCAAATAATAGTTCTGTATACTCTCTTTATCTTCCTTGATTTATTCTTTACTCTTTTTAAATTTCAATAGCCTATTTTATCTTTAAGATAGTTTTAGAAATCAAAAATTCTTTATAAGCATAAATTCTTATTATTCTGAAATATTTTAATGATAACTGTAACTAATAAAATATTCATATGAACTCGATAATTCAAAAATTAAAGGACTTAAATGTATGATTTTATCAGTAGAAGTGTAAATTAGTGTCAAATTTTGGTGCAAAACTGTATGCATATTGAACATCTGATGATATGTATGTGAACATATGACAAGTGAATGAAATTAGGATTTAAACCATAATTAAAGAAAAATGTTAAATTTTGGGCACTATCCTTCAAAGTCAAAAGGTTCATAACACAATCCATAATATATAATCATAAGGTTGCATTTTGGAATAGAATATCCCAGGCATTTAATTTTTAATGCTATTATTGTCATGGAGTTTGATTTCATTTGGAAAGTTCATGTCTATAAGAAACAGAAATTGGGTAAGACTATTAAAATAATATATCTTTAATACTTGTAATAGTTTGATACTTAGAAATATTTTGGTAAAGGAATCATGACCATCAAATTATACATAAAAGGAATAACACATTTCAATGAAAGCAGAGATTTCAGCATTCTCGGAATTCAATTTCATCGTTTATGCAATTTTCTTATATGCAATAATTTTTTAGTATATTTCAAGTATTTTTTGTAATTTATTAATTTTATTATTCATTGAAGCATATTGATTTAACTTCTCTCTATTATCACAATTTCGTATTTTGTGGAGGTTTTTTTTTTGGTTCCAAACCTGTGTTATATCTGAAGATTTGGTTGAAATTCAAAACAGTCTATAAAACCAGATCCTGATCAATCAATTAGTCACTGAAGGTAGCTAATTGATAATATATAAAAAAAAGTGCTTAGATTAGAAGTATAGTTTATTAATATAATGGTTTTTATTTATAACAAGTTATTTTTTATTTTAATATCATAATCATAATATTTAAAATTATATTTATTATGATTTTTGCATTTTATTTATATATATAATTGCATTCTAAATATAAGTGGGCCTATAATGTGTCCTAGTGATACTGTTTTCAGATCTCGTACACCAATGTTGAACATATGATTTTTGCTTACCTGTAGTGTAGAGAAATAGCACTACAATTGGCTGGTGGTAAGATCTAAGTTTTTACAGTCTAAGAATTTAATTACATTAAAAAAAAATTTACCTCTCATAAGTGAAATTAATACACTAAATCCATTGGTGGTAAATTATCCTCTCATTGATATAACATTGAAATTTGGAAAGAGGGCTGATAGCTTACGAGTTTTCCTTGTCATCAGAATTACTAGGCCCTTTCCTAAATAGCTCTTGCGTTGCTTTGAAATGGGGTATAATTAAGCTAAGCATAGAAAAATTAAATATCTTACAATCCTGAAGGATTGTTTTTTTTTTTTTAATTTTTAATTAAAGTTCTTATATTTTCAATAACATGCATTTGTGGCTCAGTAATTAAGTTTGATATAGAATGAAGCACATAAAAATGTATGTATAAAATTGTCCTTATTTTTAAAAAAAATATTTTTTTAAATAAAAATTCATTTTATAAGTTGTTGTGTAATCCTTATTTATATCCAGTTTTGATATAATCATTAGTATATGTATTTTTAGACTATTTTTTATTTCTAAAGCTCAAAATAACCTTATTAATAAAAACAAAATCATCTTTAATCATATAATTTCTACCATTTCTTTAAAATCTGTGTGCTTCATAATCCTTTCTTAAGTGAGCTGTACCATATGGGAACACAATGAATGTAAGAAAGCAGATTTAACAGCCCTGGATATTAGCTCTGCAATTATTCAGAAAGTGGATTCTTCTCAGCATAGTTCAGAATATCTCTATATTGGAGTTGCTTTCGCCATCATTCTGTCCCTGCTACCTCTGCTGTTTCGTTTAAGAAATGGAATCTCAACTTACGTCATACAAGATGTCACGACGGATATGCTAACATTGACTGTTCCGACTTCTGAAGAAGTTGCTAAAATTACTGATAATCTTTTGGATATCATGTTAGGATCAGCATGGAGGTAATACTTTGATTTATATTATTTATTTTATTTTCCGCTTGAGATATTATTTTAGCATTGAGGTAATGAATGTAAATAGCATTCGAAACATAGAATTGCTTTGTCCTTATCACCTCATATAGCTTTTAAAATCAGAATGATAGCAAAAATATATTGCTTTTATTGTTTCCTTGAACATTATATTAAATACACATATGACGCATGTCCATAAAAACCTGAATTCAGTGTTTTGGGTATGAAATTTTATCATTCTTGAGGTAGATTAATTTTCTTTTTTATAATACTACAATATTTTTAGGATTTCAAAACTTTTTGCATATGCTTATTCATTTTATTATTCAATTATTCTTGCTTATTTTGATTCTCAGTCTTTACATTGGCATAAATCATTCTTTTAAAGTTTAGCTTTTTTTAATTTTGTTTCAAGCCTCATCATGTCTGTTTTGCCCTCTCTCACTATACTATTTTGAAATGTTTTATACAATCAATAGTTGTAATCATTATATCATAATAAGATAATTTCAAGTTCTTGTTTTTATATCAATTCATTGAAACAGCATTTATTAAATTCCACAAATGTTCTTTATATTAATAAGAATTATTATTTTGGCACAATATCTAATAATCATTCTTATTAACTCTTTTTAACATTCCTTTAATATTATTTCCTTTTTCTAAAAGCTTCATCACTATGATTATGACTATTTTAATATTTTTGAGTTGCTGTCATATTAAATGTCAGTGATAATGTTTTTTACATAGGAAGAAATTTATTTATCCATGAATTATGATCATATCATCTTCCAACATGTTTCTCCTTTAGTTTCAAAATTTATATTAATCTTAGAATTATTTAAAATTTTTTAATTTTCTGGATTTATACTACTACTCTTAATTCATATGAATGAAACTGTAGTGTTATAACATAAATTAAATTGTTTAAATTATTTTTTTATTTTCTATTAAAAAGTTTGATATTAAAAGAGCCTTTTTTGATATGAGGAAGATTTCAAATTACTTTATAGAACTATAAGATACTGATAAGCATTTTCTTTAAAAAATATATTTCCTTCTTTTAATTTGTTTCTATAAAAAATTTCAGAACAAAACTCGTTACTTTGATTGTTTTGGTGGAACGATTCATGTTAAGTCTTGCTTATTTCTTCTTGCTGTCTGTTGCAGAAAAAACATTCAAGCAAGTTAGTAAATATTTTATATCATTTTATTTGTAGGCTTAGTGAATTCCTTTCTTCAGCTTACAAATCTCAAAGTTATTTTTTAAATTATTTTCAGCGTTTCTTATATGCGAAACATTTCTGCTACCTGACATCCTCAAGACGAGCCAAACGTTCCGATTTGCCACACTTCCGATTAAATAAAGTCCGAAATATAAAAATATGGCTGTCTATCCGCTCATATATGAAGGTACATTATTATTGTTGTTTGAAAATAAAGGTATATAACTTACCTACACTCTTATTGAAATATGTAATTAGAAGATTGATAAAATTGTTGAATAAGTGTTAAAATGATAGTCAAAGATGTCATTATTTTATGAAACTTTACCCTGCCTTCATTACAAATAAATAAATTTTACTGAAAATTTTTATAAAGAATATCACAAATAGAACGTAACAAAAAATCTTTAAGTTCAACTTTAATCTGTTTTTTAAAATTAAAAATCTAAGTTTTTGAGAGGAAAATGTTTATGAATATTATTTTCTGGTTATTTACAGAAAATAAACAAAACTTTATATGATAATGTATTAAAAACATAAATTATTTTATATGAAATTTTATAATGTGAAATATACTTAAGTTGGAAAATTCTGAACAAAATTTCAAAATTCATTCATTCAAGTTCTGTTGTTAATGATTATCTGGGATAAAACTGGCAATTATCAATTTTATAGAATATATTTTCACCTCTGCAGAATCATACTTTTAGATGATAAATTTCTAAAAATTGTAGATTTTATAGGATTTATTTATTTGAAACCTCATGTTAAATTGGATTTCTGCACTTCATTTTTTTTTTATGCTACTTAATCAGATTGGAAATTTAAAATAATTTTGGCAGGAATATAACAACTGGAGAGTGAAGTCCAAATAATTGCCATATTTTATTATACTTCATCCAAGGTTACCATAATATTTTTCCTGGTTTTATGTTTTATGAATATTCAGATTTTCTTTATTTTTTGGTGTATGGTTTTAATCTTCTATTTAAACTTTATTTTAATCTTGCTATGTTCTTTTCAAACATTTCTGAATTATATGATCAGAATGAACAGAATCCATGTTAAATAATGCATCTATATGTTTTTAATGCAAAACAGAGTAGTAAAAGGAATGTGCAATAAAATGTCCTTAAATTTTTTCTGGACTTATTTTGAATAAGATTAGTTCAAAGTTTTCATAGATTAGCATTGTTGAAAATTCTATTGATGAGATTTGGCTGTGTTTGTATTTTAAAATTAAATTTTCTATTTTTAATGCTGGGTTTTGTCTTTTCATAAATTACATATTCTTTTTTCTTTTTAAGAAACTTGGTCCTCAAAGATCTGTTGATGTCATTGTTTCAATTGCATTCATTTTGGAAGTCTGTGTGGTATCTTTTCTTTGCATTCAAGTATGTATTTTATTACTTTCATATTGGTAGTAATGTTCGGTTAATTTAAAAATTAGTATAACTTATACTTTCTTATAAATCCTAAAAACTTTTTCTAATTTTTTATTGCAGCTTTTGAAGGAAACCGGGCAATTTGCAGATAAATTGCATTGCTGGGAACTGCTATTTTGGACATTATCACTGGGGATTTTTCTTTTACGTTTTATGGTAATTGGATCAAAAATTAATAAAAAGTATCGAAACTTATCTGTCCTAATTACAGAACAGGTAAAAACAATTTTTTACTAATGTTACTTTAGCAATGAAAATGTGTCACAGAATTGAAAATTCAAATATATTAGCCAGAAATAAGATATAATTTGCTTGATACATCTTTAGAAAATAAAAATACACTTTTTAAAACCTTTTCTAGGATTTTTAATTTTTTTTTAAATTTCCTAAAATGAAATTCATTAGACAAATTTTTTAAGTTGCTTTGAATTTTTTAAATATATTGTTACATTTCTTTAAAGTTGAAACTAATACTTGGATTTTATGATGAGAGAATTTTTATTTCATTCTTTATATCTACAGTTTAGCAAACATTAAAGAATGTGATTTTTTATCCTCTGAATATTTTTTTAAAACCATCTATAGAACCCAAAATATGCCAGAATTCTTTTTAATTTTACAATTACAAAGCACATAATATTATATCTACTATTAATAAAAATGAATGTCTCTGTTTGCTCTCCACAGACTATTTGAATAACAACACAAATTTGTATCTCAAAATGATTTTTTTCAAATTTTAATTATGTAAATTTAAGCTGAATTTATTTATTTTGTCTATAACCTCCAAAAAAATTATTGCACAGAAAAATTTTGCAATATTTTAAAAATTGTCTCTTGAATACTAATTTAATAATTATTCAAATTTTTGATAATAAATTGCATTGTTGCCCTGAAATTCAAACATTTTCATTGTCTCGTCAAAAAAATCATGTGATTTTCTTCTATTATTAAAAGCTAGAGAAAGATTCTGTTTAATATCTGTGAAATTTAGAAGATAAACAAATGAGTGTGAAGTTATGGCATCACAACATTTAAAAGATAGGTGAACCTGATTGCTTGCATTTTTAATATTGTGAAAGGTTTAAGAGATAATCTATTAGGAAGGTTTGTGTACAACATAAATGAGACTTAAGTAAAACGATTGAATGCCATTGTTTAAATGTCAAACAATTAAGCAGAATCATGTCATCACATATAATTAATGTTATTGTCAAATCTGCCGTATTTAGTTATGAAATAAGTAATTTCAAATATTTTGTATCTTAATATTTGTTCTTCAGTTCATGGGTGTTTTGAAATTTGATTTTACACTCATCCGATTTGTTGCCCTAAGATGTAAATATATGTTGCCTTAAAATGTATTATATATTTCCTTAATGAATTTATCTTACAATGTTAAATGTATCCTCAATGGGTTTTTTCCCCCTTCACTGAATAAAACTGCTCTGGAGAGCATTTTAATGCTTAATATCATTATTTAGAGGACCTATTTTCAAGAAATAGTGAATTAAAACTTCTGCATATATTTTGTTGTCAATTGTGCTTACATTAACTATCTGTATTTGATTTTTATTGACTTATATTATTTATGCTTGTATTTGATTTTTATTGACTTATATTATTTATGCTTGTATTCGATTTTTATTGACTTATATTATTTATGCTTGTATTTGATTTTTAGAAATGCAATATTTATAATTATGTGTGAATGACATCCAATGTATTATTTCAAAAATTATTTAGATTAATTTATATCTGCACATGGAACAAAAACCACATAAAAAAGAAGAGTTGATGTTAGCCAATAATGTTTTGAAATTAGCTGCAGATTTGCTTAAGGTAATGTTTTACTTTACTTTTTAATGTATAAAATATAATTCGGTAAAATGTTATAATGTTAGTGTTTTTGTAAACCATTAAGAATCTGGTTCTGTATTGAATATTATTAATATATATATATATATATATATATATATATATAATATGAAAAATTATAATTATAATATAACTATTATAATTATAAATTTTATAATTATGTTGTTAAAAGACCAAAAGACATTCTTGAAATTTATGCTTAATATTTATTAAGAATTTTGTTTTGTCATTTTAATTTTTGTTTGACTTCATACTGTGTGTGTGTGCTAATATTATGAAAATTTCATTCTTAAATAAAAGACTGTTATAATATCTAAATTTATTTATTTAAATCTATTTCATTTATTTTGGAACCAAATAAATACATTTTTATCTTTTAGGAGCTGGAAAGTCCTTTCAAAATATCTGGTCTATGTGCAAATTCATATTTATATAATATTACCAAAGTTGTCGTATTGTCAGCTTTTTCTGCTGTACTGACTGATGTTTTAGGTTTCAAACTTAAGTTGTATAAGATCAAGATCAAGTAATTAAAAAAATATTTTTATTAAATCCTGTTACATGCCAAAGTATTCTGATCTCATTTTACGTTTTCTTGTATGAAAGTGAATTGGAACATTAAGAACAAGGTGAAAAATTTTATTATTTGTGATCAATGGATTTGTGATATCTTTTATTCAATTTCTGCAAATTTTATTTTTGAACATTTTTTGATTTCTACTAAAAATATCTGTATTAGAGTTTCTATTTATTATATTAGGTAAATATTGTTCAATTTTATCAGTAAAATCTATTTATGTAAACAAATGACTATTAAATTAGGATTGTTCTACTTAAGCATAATCTTCTTATAGGAATATTTATTTACATGTATTTAGGTATACATTGACTAGTTACTATTTTATATATGTTAAATATAATAAATTTGAACTATATGCATTTATTTTTGGATGTACAATTATTTTGATTGTGAACTATTTTTTTTATTAAAAAATGCTTATAAGTTTCTTTACTCGGTGTTTTGTATAACTTATGCACTTTGACTAGTCAGGTATAAACTAAGCATCTTGTGTAACTGGTATTGATCAATATAGGGTTGTGCAATGCTTTTAAAATACCTCTTGCACTGATACATATGCTCAACTAGGTTACAGTCATGTGAATAAATGCACAAATATAGATTTAGAATATCATTTATTGCTCACTTTCATGTTTTAGATTTTCTTTGTGTTTTTAACAAATGTTTCCATTCATATTGTTTATACTAGTTAATTTCTATTAGTGTTCTAAAACAGCTTTCCATACTTTCTATCAAAAACATTCATTTCAAGATTACTAAAATTGTTTAGGGCAGCTGTTTTTTGAAAATTTGTTTTTAAATTAGCAATTATAAATTTAAATAATTTTGTATGACTCATTATTGCTGTATTATTTCTTAACATAACTATTAAGTCTATTTGAATATAATGTATTTATGTTTAATTATAGCTTAAGAACAGTTTATTGAAAAAAAAATGTAAAAACTGATACCTCAATTTATTATTCAAAATATATATTGTCTATAATTTACATATCTGAAACAGTTTATTACTTATTTGGTTTTTATTGTCTTGTATTTCAATATTTATAATGTCTTAGTTTCAACCTTTATTGCATATCTTAAAAATTTTCGAATAAATTTTTGAAATTAGATATATTCTCAGGTGTTTTTCCACCCCTTGAGTTATACAAGCCATTATTTCCATTTCATATAAACATTATATAAGTCATGATTTTAATCATGTGTTCCTATGTGTAATTTCATAATTCCATATGTAAAAAATAAATTAAGGTGTTAAATATTAGACTGTGTCTCATATTTAATACCTTAATTTATTGACTGTGTGTGTTTTTAATGATTAATAACCCTTTAGTTGTATCAATTTTTTCTCAGTGTTTTTTTTTTTTTTGTTGTTAGGGACATTGCTGCTTTTCTCCAATAATTGTTTAATTTATGCACTGACTCTAACTGCAATGACCTTTTATATTTCAATGAACCATTATTAGAGGCATTTAAAGATATAAAATTCATGCAATAGAAGAAAAAAAAATTCAATAATCAGTACTGCATTTTTGACAACATATATATGGAAAGATTTTAATTGAAATTTTATAGAATGCTGTGATTTTCATATAACTAGAGCACAAATTTTGGTAATGGTAGCTTACTGCATGATTTTTGTTCCTCATAAGAAAATGGTTGAATATGATATTTTATGAATAATGAAGTTAATAAAATGTTAAACAGCATGACTGATAATTAAGAAAAGATTTTTGTTTTTTTAGTATTAAAAAAACACTTGTTGAATATTTGCAATTGCTACTACTTATCAGTTATGTTTTGTCGTTAGTGTTATTTATTTATATTTGCTATCTATTAATAACATTTTATAATTTAGTAATATATGTTTTGTATGTTATGACAGATACAGTACATGGCTGACTATACTAGTCTCTTTCTTTTTTTGGTGTAAGGCTCATGATATAATACTCCAAAAAATTCTAGGTTTTTTTTTTTCTTCTTTTTTTTCCCCCTTTTTTATTGTTTTACGGGGTATTTCAAGATTAATTATAGTTAGGGGAATGAATTTAGTAATCTAAAAGAGAATTTTTTTATCCTTAATTTACAGAAGCAACAAAATTTTAATTTAAAAAAAAACCTGTTATTAGATTGCACGATTTTCATGCATGCAGTTCCAAATGAAAAAAAAAAGTTCTATTTTTGTATTCACTACAGAATGATTGGAAATGGTACTGAGAACTTGAAACTAAGTGCTAATAAAGAACAATTTTTATTTAAAAAATTAACCTTTAACAGTCATCATTAATTAAATCAGACTCAAAAGAAATTTTTTTATAGAAAAGTTGAAATTTAAGTAACACCTTGTCAGCATAAGAATTATGAAATAAGAAACAAGGCAAAATGTTTTTTTTTTTTTTTTCCAAACTGTGCCCTTGCAAGGCCGTTTCTTATTTTAATTAAATTCCAGAGTAAAACCAGAATTCTAAAATTTAAATTAAGAGAATGGAAGCAGTATTTAAATTATGCTAAAATATTTTTACATGTTTAAACTTGTTTTAAGTTTGTAAACATGGAAATTTTAAATCAATTTGCCATTTCTTGGTTTCACAATTGCAATACATTATTTGGATTTTTTTTAATTTTATTACTCGATTAATTTACTTTAATACAAGGTGCATAATGTATTTTGGTAGCTAATTTTTTTTAATTGAAATTACAAAATCGGTGTTTTTAAAATTTATTTACGAATATAAATATGTAGGAAATTATGATATTTAGATATGGAAAATTTTGATTATTTCAGCTTATTGATTTGAAAAAAAGAAACTTTAGTTTGGAATATTTTCAGAATATAATGCTTTTTCTGAAGATAGAAATAGTATTATCTAAATTAGGAATATCAGACTATGCAGTTTTTATAACTTTTGAAATCCACTAACTGTAATATACTAATAAGGTGTAGATGTTAAAGTATTGATCTAGTCTTTAGTTTTTCAAAACAATTCAAACACACATGTAGTCTGGCTGATATAAAAACTTCTTTTTAAAAAAAAATTGAAAATTTGTCAGCTTTTCCAATGTTTTAGAAGATTGCACATATCGGTATAACACTGGACTGGATTTAGTCAAACTTTTTTTTTATATGAACAAATACATACGATGGTTAATGCTAATTAATTCACCTAATATTATTCTCTGGGAATGACATTATAAATATTTTCATTATATTCCCTTTCCCTTTGATTTCATTGGTAGATGTTGTGTATTTTTTCATCGATAATTAAAAGGATGAAATATTTATGTTTTCAACCAGATTTTAGAATAATCTTCAAGCATGTGTTACAGTTAAATAATTTAAACATGCTTTAGGCACTTCCAATCTCACAAAATCAACATGCCTCCAATTATAAGCAATTTCATATCGTTGTCCCCCCCCCTTTTTTTTTTCTAGAAACAAATGCAGAAAAATTACTAATTTCAAAAATTATTGTAATTGTTTTCATTTTTCTATACATTTTTAACAGTGATGATATCCTATTGTCAATAATTTTACAAGAATGTAATTTTTCCTAAGATTTAATTTATATATTAGCCATACTTGAATTTACTGTTTAAGGGCATCTAATTAATTTCCCTGTTTATATGTATTACAGTTTAAAAAATGAATAATAATCTGGTCCATAAGTGGTTAATTTAAAAAAAAGAATATATTTAATGTGTGCAATAATTTTTGATATAGAGAATGGCCTATTAGATTCTTCTATTATTCTCAGGTTTCTTAAGAAAAATTGATAACATTTTGTATTGTATATGAATTAAATCTGCTGTATAAAGGTAAATTATAAAGATATACTAATTTATAAAATGAAACAATTTTAGTATCACAGAATTCATTTGATATTTTTAAGTATGCAAAGAAAAAGGGATTTTTCTATCAAGAAACAGTTTCGCTGAATATTTTAAGTAAACCTTAAGATCATGAAGCAAAAATAAAATTTCTTTTTATTAATTAAATGTGAAGAAATCAAAGCAATTATTAAAAAAAAGTGTTTATTATCTTTGAAAATGGGGTATAAGTATTATATATGGCTTTGAGCTTCATGTTTTTAATGTTCAAACTAGCTAATTGATGTGAACTACTAAAACAGCTTCTACTGATGCAGTGAATTATTACTGTATTCTTCTGTATGTGCAATGCATAATATTTTAAGTTGGTTAGTATATCATATAAGATTTTCAAAAAAATCATGTATGTATTGTATACATATAATATTGAATATACTCAATGAAATTTTTAATTAGGGCTTTTTTTCCCTCTTAAAGATTACTTGATTTCATAATATATTTTTATCATTTATGTTTTTATATTTACATTGTTTCTTCAGAAACAAAGATATATTTTATAACAACAACAAGACGACAAACAATTATTTATATTCAGAAAAGTATGTGGTCTGCATGTAAAACTATTGCTATAAGATATTTTTATTTGCTGTTTGTTGAAAAATTATTAGATTTTATATTTTGATATTCAATATTTATATAGTTGGTTTTACATTTCTTTATATTTTATCAAAAATGTCTTTAGATTTGTCATGTCTCAGGAAATAAATATCAAACATTATATGGTTTGTTCACAAGGTTGATTTTAATTTGGCTTTATATAAAATATAATGTTGGCAATAAACACATTATTAAAAGTATATAAACTGTTTTATTTTCTTCCAAATGGTTATGATTATATTTACATGACTAAATGCAAGGAGGCAGTTTAATTTCCTTCGATTTCACCCAGATAAATTTGCTTGTCACTTGAACATGACATTACTGAAACAAAAATTTGATTTAAAAAAAAAAACATTTGATTCATTTTTTAAACATCTAATATATATATATATATATACTTTATGTAAAATCACTGAATATATTATAAAAATAAATTTTTATATTTTGTTAGATTCATCTAACTATACATATCCTGCACTTTGATTAAGTAGATAGAAGACAGACAAAAAAAGTGCCCTATTGGGCTACAGGCATAATTTCTATTCTATAAAATACAATTAATTTTTTTAATATCAATGAATTAAATTGTTTTTAAAAGACCAAGTTTTATTTGACTTGTACTTTGAAATAAATTTAAAAATTGCAATCTCTTTTGATTTGAATACATTTGAGTACAAATATCCTAAGCCAAACGAATTAATACACTAATGGAAAAAAAAAAAAATCCCAACACCAAGAAAAAATTATTGTACAGTAATGAAATTTTAAGAATACATTTGTCTAGGTCACATATTTAATTGATTAAAGTTTCAAGATCACAGGTAGAGCCATTGGTGAGAACAGCCATTTCAAATGCGAAATATTGGTACATTAGTAACCAGTGTAACTGCCAGAATTTTGAATGCAAGTATGCAAACGTGCATGCTTTGTGTCGTACAGGTGTCGGATATCAGTTTGTGGGACGCAGTTCCATGCCTGTTGCACTTGGGCGGTTAATGCTGGTTGTAGATGACGCTGGAGTTGTCGTCCAATGATGTCCCATACGTGCTCGTTTGGAAAAATATCTGGTGATCTAGCAGGCCAAGGCAATATGTCGACACTTTGTAGAGCATGTTGGGTTACAACAGCGGTATGAGGACGAGCGTTATCCTGTTGAAAAACACCCCCTAGAATGTTGTTCATGAATGGCAGCACAACAGGTTGTATCACTAGACTGACGTACAAATCTGCAGTCAGGGTGCGTGGAATAACCACGAGTGCTCCTGCTGTCATACGAAATTGCTCCCCAAACCATAACTCCAGGAGTAGGCCCTGTGTGTCTAGGCCGTAGACAGGGCACTAGCAGGCGTTGCGTTCACATGGCCTCCTTCTAACCAACAAATGGCTATCACTACGACCAAGGCAGAACCGGCTTTCATCAGAAAACACAACAGATCTCCACTCCATCCTCCAATGAGCTCTAGCTTGACACCATTCACGGCGCAAACGGCAGTGGTTTGGAGTCAGTGGAATGCACTGTACAGGGCGTATGGCTCGGAGCTGTCCTTGAAGTAACCGATTTGTAACAGTTCGTTGTGTCACTGTGGTGCCAACTGCAGCTCGAATTTCCGCTGCAGACGCAGTACGATTAGCCACAGCCATACACCGAATACGACGGTCTTCCCTCTCAGTAGTACCATGTGGCCTCCCGGAACCTGGTCTTCTTGAGGCAGTACCTTCCCTTGACCACTGCCGCCAATACTCATGCACAGTGGATACATTCCTAACAAGTCTTGCAGCAATATCGCGGAAAGAAAACCCACCTTCTCGTAGCCCTACAACATGACCTCGTTCAAACTCAGTGAGCTGTTGATAATGGCTTCTTCGTCTTCTCAGAGGCATCCTTGACTAACATTAACCCACTACGTCAAATCTCAACTGTAAATAACGATCACGAACCTACAGCGCTTATTTAAAGCAAACCTCATTTGCATGTTCATAGTGTCGCTACTAGCGCCACACTTACGCACGTAGCTCGAAATTTGAATCGACGTCATCTTTCAGATGTATAAACACGCCTACCAAATTTCGTTTATCTAGCACAGCTCCTTCCTAGTGTTGGGATTTTTTTTCCATCTGAGTGAAAAAAGGCTGTTTAAGGATGCATACAGAAAACATTTATTTGTATGTACTTTAAATTTATCATGCACCCTTATTATTAAAAATGATTATTAACCTATGGTATCATTTGAACAATAATAATCATTACTAAAGTAGATTATAAATTTAATCTCAGAGTTCATAAAATTATAATAGTAATTTCAAGAAATCAAAAAGAACTGGGTTATAAATTATTTAGAAAACTTACCAATTGGTTCCTTTGGATGAAAATTTACTTCATTTACTGATCCGTTATGACCAGGAAGTTTATAAAGAATTCTTCTTGAAGCAGTATCCCAAATGTAAACAAAACGATCAGCTGATCCAGCAGTAATTTTACTACCATCTGGTGACCAACTACACTTCAAAAGATTCTATTCCAAAATAAATAAATTTTATTTTTTTCAGATTTTAGAATGCAAATTTTTTTATCGTTCAACTTCCTATATCATTAATGAATAATTTCATGTTGTTTAAAAAATATTTTTTGCTTTATAAGTACTAAAAAAATGAGATTTTATTTTTAAAACCCAAAATTATCATTTATTAATAATATTAAATTTGTTTTCGTCTCAAGCATATGCTTTTAAAAGAAAACATTAAGTGTTCATCTAGAGGGCCCAAAATTCAAGGTTCTGTTTCGGCTTTATTTATTACTATAAATTAAAATCAAAATAATATGGTCTAAAAGTAAAAAGTATGATATATAACCTATATCACTGAATAAAAATTAGTGTATGTTTTCTTTCAAATATTTTATAAAACTGTACGTATAGAAGTTTCAATATTAAATGAATTTGTTTTGCAAAACATTCATCGACTCAACAGAACATGTAGTGATCAACAGCACAAATCTCCAAAAGGTATTTCCTGACTAGATGATTGGTAGGACATTATTATGCAAATGAGATAATACAGTACTGCATATTGTTAATAACAATTTAAATCAATAAATACCCAAGAGGAAGCTGAAGGATTTTCTTTTATTTAGAATTTTCTACCGAATGTGACAGATATAAGAATACATAGTAAAACTTTGCAGCAAAAATTAAGCAGCTTAACAAAAAAAATTAAAAAAATTATTTTTTAGTAAGCATTCTGCATCCAATATGTAATTAATGATCAAATTTTAAAATTCATTGCCTTCATTATTGAGAAAATTCATAATTAGTAAGTTTCAGTTATATTTTACTTTTATATGTATTGAAGCAAACTTAGTTCACCCTACGATTTAAAGTGAAATTTTCTTTTACACTAACTTGCCATAAAATCTAGAAAATTCTATTTGAAACATTTAAAAGATGAGCTAAAATATTCCTAGGTAGCAACCATTATAAGAAACTTTCTCTCAAAAATGCAACGAAATTGGTAAGAGTGATGTCCTGCTCTAATTGCATTTTGAATATCCAACTGAATCTTTTAACAGAAAGCCATAACAGTGCTTAAAAACGATCCGATTATAACAATTATGTTCTGGCATCTTAATTCTGAAGTTTAAATGGTTCTTTACCAACATTTAATGTCATGGAAATTTAAAAGAAATCTTTTTAACTTACAGGCAAAAATAAAATTTCAAACATTTAGTTTTTTTAAAAAATTGCTGAATAAATGTTTTAAGAAGATGATTTAACAGTTATTGGTTTGTTCTGATAATAATGAAAATGAATGTATGTTATTTGTGCTCTAAAAGCTAAATCACTTGATTTACAGCAAATTTAGAATTATATATAGAGAAAGAGGAGGTCAGGAATATGAACCTCAGGGAGATTTTTTAAATTCAAATTAATCAAAAAATAGCTGAATTTTACCAAATGTTTCTGTTTTCTATATTCATATTTTTTTAATAACACACTCAGTTTCAACAAAGCGTGTTTTGTACAAATTGTAGTTTAATCACTCCCATTTTAATTTAAAGTTCAAATTCTATGGAAAATGATAAAAATAAAGCATAATAAACAAAAAAAGTATAAGCTTCTGTAATAGTATGAGTTATGATTATCAAAATTTAGAACTTAAAAGTATTTATCTAAAGTAGCCATTAAGAAAGCAAGTCACATAAAATATTTAATTGAACATTTTAGTAAGCATTTAACCTGGCGAACCAGCTGATCGCCAAAGGCGGCTTATCCATACTTATAATAAAGCTCAATATGTGTGTCTTGGCACTCCACAGGCCAGACCATTGGACCTACAGCTACCAAATTGGTACACGTATACCTTGGAGGTCGGGAACATGCACCTCTGAGCCCTTTTTTTGAATTTTTAATTAGAATTTGAATTAATTAAAAATTATGCGAAATTTCAACATTTTTCCACTAAAACTTACAACAATATTATCCACAAACATGATTTTTACATCGAATTAAAAATAAAAAAAATGATCTTTCTAATGGTATCAGTATTTTAACATATAACTTAAGCACCTATTTACAATGAAGTTTTAAAGAAATATTTTAACTATATTTTTCACCTAAACAATAAAATTTAAACTGCACGAGCATGCTACGAGTGAAAGGGAAAAAATTATCTTTTATCAATATGTTGCAATCAGATTGATAAAAACTCAAAACGAAAATGTTAAGAACATTTTATTGTGAATTTACAATATTATTAAATAAATAAATCAGCTATATTTAAGGCAAACATGGTTATATATATAATATTCAAAGTCCAATGGACTTTGAATACAACAGTTTTTATGATTATTATCAATTAAATAGATTAGCCTTATTTCCGTCAAATATGGTGTAATATATATCTTTTCAATTCATAGTCCAACGACTAATTTATAAAACTTTAATAATAGAAATGCATCTATAAAAAGGGTCTGAATGAAGTAAATAATTACATAGTATGTAACATGAGTTCATAAATGCTTCAAAAATGAAGAATGCTTAGCTTTTAATTAAAAAGAGGTAAACTTCAATCAACTCAGTCTCTAAAACTGATTGAATTATGAATATTTGAAGATCATTATTCAATAGAAACAGGTCATTTTAAACCACTTTGTCAACCATTCCAAAGATGATACTCAATCAACGTCCTGGTTTTCTCAGGATTGACTGGCCTGAGAATGAAAATGTTAAATGTTCCAAACATTTCTATTTGAAAATGCATAAGTCGATCAAATGTGATAGCAGAAGATAGAAACCTTCATTTATTTATTTGAAAGTTGTAGTGTCAAGAATATTTTGTAGAATATAACTAAAAGATAATAACTAAACTTCACAACTAAAAGATGTATAAAATTTAGACACAATAATTTTTTTTAAATTATGTTTATAAAATAAAATATTATTATTTGTATCATTTAAATCTTTTTGAAAGCAAAACTAAAAACTGAATTTTATGAAGAATCTAATTTTTGAAGTAATTTTTGTTGAATAATCCTTGAAATATTACATAAATTATTGTAATTATTCGGTAGTACATATAATGATTCTCTTTTACTTATATATATATATATTTAAATGCTTGGTTTCGGTAAAAAAATGTTTTTACTGAAACCAATACAGTTTAATCATTTCCACTTCAAATTAAAGTCAGAAATATGCAAGAGCTGACAGATAACAATATATATATAGGATATTAAGGCCTTTATAACTGAATGATTGAATTATATGACTTCTTCTTCTTGTATACAGCTGACCACCCCGCCACCACTGAACATAGCAGTATCGACAGGATTTGTTGTGTTCGAATGCTTGAATTATATGACTATCAAAATTTGAGCATTAAAAATATTTTTAAGAAATAGCTATTAAAAGACAAGTCACATAAATTATTCAATTGACTATGAGGTTACATAAAGTATTTAATCAACAATGATGTTAACATAAAGTATTTAACTGATAATTTTAAGCAGCAGTAAGATTGGCGAATCAGCAGGTTGCAAAAGGCAGCTAGTATTAAATAAAGGAAATAAGTAGACAAAGCTAAAAGTTTCAATTCTGTGATCACTGACACAATGAAAATAAAAAAATGTCAATTGCCACAGTATAAAATGTAATTTTTTAAGAGAGTGCAAGACAATACTTCACATTTCTCAAAATGTAACAACCTTCATCGAGTCAGAAAACTTATTCAATTGCCTTTTGAAATTTTCAAAAGAAAAAAAAAAGAAAAGAAAATCCCTCTCTTTAAAGACCTGATAAAGCAATGATACAGTTTAGAATTTCATTTCACTATTTTAGATACAATTCATTCTTCATGTTCATATATATATATATTAATCCATTGTATGATTATTTTCTAATTTTAATAAAAAAAATTATGGAGGAAAAATTGTAAGGATAATTTTTATAATTTTAAGAAATATATTACTTTTATACAAAAAAAATCACCAACTTTTTAATATAAAAAATCGTTAAAACTATATATAGTATTTCAATACCTTACATTTAAATTTAATATGAAATTTCAATTAAATCAAAAATTATAGCAGCTCTTTTGTTAATTATCATTACTGTTTCAGGAAGTAGAACCAGTGCTGTTTAGAGCTGTGAAGGTTAATAAAAACTGAACAGCTGATATGTACTATTTAGCATTTCTCATTTCTATATTTTTTATATAATGTGAAAAATCTATTAAACATACTTGCATGTAAAAAAATTCTAATCATAATTGTTATTCCAGTTAGATGAATTAATAGATCCTAAATTACTCCCACTTCTCTAAGTGATTGAATATGATCTATAGAAACTTTCAAATTACAAATATAATGAAAAATTTGAGTTGAAGATTAACACCTGGAAAAAAAGCATATATTGAAAATGAAATCAAAATAATACTAGAAATGTAAAAGTAAGCATACTTTTTCAAAATTGTGTTGATGTCCTTGAATTATTTTTACACATCTTTCTTGCGGAGCAAAAGGTCTTATATCCCAGATCCGCACTGAAAACAGTTTAAGAACTTTTATTACAAACACTGAAAATGTTCATACTAGAATTCAAATGAGAATTTATTTATTTAAAACAATAAGAATTAATTATTAGATTGCAAAATAGTTTGCTGTTGAAATAGTCACAAACACTTTTCAAAAAAATTACCTCCAAAATTTATCACTTAATTTTAGAAATAGTTTTATCAAAAATAAGAGATAAACATCAATAAATCAACTGCTGTCAAATGCATTGTCATTTACAGAATTATAATTTCAAATATTAAAAAAAATGCATAGTAAAATAATAATAATAAATAATATTACGTGTGTTATCCATGGAATTAGAAAGAATATAGGAACCATCAGGACTTAATGCTAAGCCAGTAATAGTATCAGTATGACCAACCATCTTGTAAAGAACACCAGTTTTTCTCATATCCCACACCTATAAATATAAATAAATCAGAATATCTTGTATTATTAATTTCTTTGTTTAATGCAAGATGACTTCATGAAATTTAAAAAGAGTGTATTCATGAGAAAGTGCATAACTAACATTTAAAAACATTATTACTTTCAATTTTTTTTAAAATAAAATAATTATTCAAAGCTTTTCCTTTATTTGAAAGCTTAGTTACCAAAAGAATATCTTTTCTATCAGAGTATGTAGAAAATTCATGCAAAAAAAATGTATATGCATTATTATTACACTTTTTAAAAATTATATATGATTTGCTTAATAATAACCTACAGTTTTTGTTGAATTTTTTTAAATATATTTTAATTTTGATAAACTTCTGTATTTACCTAATGTGTTTTAATACGGAATTTTTTTGTGAAAATAATAATTTTTTTCAACATGAAAATTAGCATTTAAATTAACTTTTTAAAAATTAATAATAAAAAATATGTAACCTTTTTCAACATTTTTTTAAGACATTACAAGTCAATTTGGATGAATACATTGACAAAGATGAAAAAAACTTTGCAAAACCAAAAAATTTTAGAAAGAGATTTTTTTTTTAAATTATTTTATCTTGCTTAAGTCAAAAATGAACCAAAAATTAGAAAACACATAAGATTATATTATTGTTTTGTCCTGTTTTAATTTTTTTCTTTTTATTTAAATCTCAATAAAAATACAGTCTGGATAAATAAGGATCCAAATCAATTCATTGTGAAATAAATCTTCAATAAAATACTTGTTTTACATATTATGTTTTCATTAACATATTGTATATTATATAAATTCTAAAAATGCTAAAATTTCTTAAAAGATTCAATTGAACTTCAACATTTATTGGGAATGCAAAAATTATCTTTCAAAAATAATTAATCCAACAATTTGAAAATATGACTTACAAGGCATTGATTTGAATGCCTCTCTTTTGAAATATAAGTGGAGCAAGTTGTTATTTCCTTAAATATTTCCCAATTACAAACTTATGAAATTTCCATTATGAATGGAAATTACATGAAAACTCTTTGGCTTCTGATCAGACTGATAATACAGACATACTAACTTTTAAATTCTGAAGGATTAAACATACATTTGGTCTACATATGTACAGTCTACATATATCAAAGAAATGTCTATCAAAATAGCATTGTAAAATCCCTGCAGAGAAAAAATTTGTGCTTTTCTGCAATTGTGTTGCAATAATTAATTGGTGTATTGCTAATTGCTTTGAACAAATTATGCCACCTAGGATAAATTTATTCTATATGGACCATGCATTGTCAAAAACATATAAATATATAAATTTGTACTGAACGTTTCAAAAGTGACTATGAGTTCAAATGTGGAACAGAAAAATCGAGAGGAGTAGAGGAGTTGAAAAAAAGCTGAATTAAATATTATTGGGATGTTAAATAAGTTCTCACTGTTTTTTCATGAAAATTAATACTTAATTCAAAAAAATCGTTAAAAAACATGTTACAGCAAGTATTATCCATCGTTAACCCTATCTTTCCTATAGATAGTTTTTCCTATCTTTCTGGCAACATTTGAATTCCCCGTTGGATAAAAGGCTACCCAAGAGTCAACCCAATTTTTGGCATGTTAATAAGAACAGAAGTGCTGCTCAGCCAGGGCATGTGTCACTGACAGGAACAAGTGGTAGTTGGAAGGGACAATATCCGGTATATATCACAGGTGGGATAAAACTTCTCACTTAAAAGCATTTTCAAGTAGGTTTTTACCAGTTTTGCAACATGTGACCAAATGTTGCCACAGTACAAAATGACCTTGTAGAGTCTGTTCATATAGAGGCCATTTCTCCCTTCAATGCTCAGCTTAATTGCTTCAATTGTAGTCTGTTGTGATCTCCCATAGTGGTTCATTTGGTTTGAGTAGCTCATAATAAGCTAAACTCAGCTGATCCCACCAAATGCAGAGCACAAGCTTGGAACCAGATATTTGACTTTGCAGAAGATGTTGATGCCAAGCTGGGTTTACCCCACGAATTTCTATGCTTTCTAGTAGTGTATCCATTTTTCACCATTAGTTACAATATAAAGCAAAAAATCCTTCCCCTTTCTGCTGTTAAAGCAGTTGTTTGCATGTGGAAAGATGCTGCTATACGTCTCTTGGCTTCAATTTATACTGAAACCAATGACCTTGGTTTTGAATAATTCCTAATGCTTTCAAACATTATGAAACTATTGTGTGATCAACTTCTAATGATCCTGTAACTTCAGCTAGCATTTGAAATGAGTCTTCATGAAGTAATGCTTCCAACTGTTCATTTTCAAACTTTATCTTCAAATTTTCTTTACCTTCAAAATCAAAATCATTATTTTTTAAGCGTCTAAGCCAATCGTTACAAGTTGTTTCAGACAGATCATGGTCACCATAAGTCTCAACAAGAATTCAGTGAGTTTCAACTGCAGATTTTTTTGAATAAAATAGTGCAATAAAATCCCCCACAAATACTCTTTTTTTGTATGAAGTTTGACATATTTAATACAATGGAAAACAAAGTTGTTTCCATTTCAGTGAAGCAACACACACTGAATTTCAAGATTGCTTATAGTATTTGTAAATGGTTTAGTCACTACCATAACCTAAAGCAATCAGTTCTGGAAACACCATCTGTTAAAAAAAAACGATAACTTATTCAACTACCCAATAGTTGAAGCTCTAATTTAGCAAAGGCTTGAAATACACCAATGGAAAAAAAAAAATCTCAACACTAGGAAGGAGCTGTGCTAGATCAACGAAATTTGGTAGGCGTGTTTATACATCTGAAAGATGACGTCGATTCAAATTTTGAGCTACGTGCGTAAGTGTGGCGCTAGCAGCGACACTATGAACATGCAAATGAGGTTTGCTTTAAATAAGCGCTGTAAGGTTCGTGATCCTTATTTACAGTTGAGATTTGACGTAGTGGGTTAATGTTAGTCAAGGATGCTTCTGAGAAGATGAAGAAGCCATTATCAACAGCTCACTGAGTTTGAACGAGGTCATGTTGTAGGGCTACGAGAAGGTGGGTTTTCTTTCCGCGATATTTCTGAAAGCCTGGGTAGGAATGTATCCACTGTGCATGAGTATTGGCGGCAGTGGTCAAGGGAAGGTACTACCTCAAGAAGACCAGGTTCCGGGAGGCCACGTGGTACTACTGAGAGGGAAGACCGTCGTATTCGGTGTATGGCTGTGGCTAATCGTACTGCGTCTGCAGCGGAAATTCGAGCTGCAGTTGGCACCACAGTGATACAACGAACTGTTACAAATCGGTTACTTCAAGGACAGCTCCGAGCCAGACGCCCTGTACAGTGCATTCCACTGACTCCAAACCACTGCTGTTTGCGACGTGAGTGGTGTCAAGCTAGAGCTCATTGGAGGATGGAGTGGAGATCTGTTGTGTTTTCTGATGAAAGCCGGTTCTGCCTTGGTCGTAGTGATAGCCATTTGTTGGTTAGAAGGAGGCCATGTGAACGCCTGCTAGTGACCTGTCTATGGCCTAGACACACAGGGCCTACTCCTGGAGTTATGGTTTGGGGAGCAATTTCGTATGACAGCAGGAGCACTCTCGTGGTTATCCCATGCACCCTGACTGCAGATTTGTACGTCAGTCTAGTGATACAACCTGTTGCGCTGCCATTCATGAACAGCATTCAAGGGAGTGTTTTTCAACAGGATAACGCTCGTCCTCATACCTTCTAGGTCACCAAATCTTTCTCCAATCGAGCACGTACGGGACATCATTTGACAACAACTCTAGCGTCATCCACAACCAGCATTAACCGTCCCTGCATTGACCGCCCAAGTGCAACAGGCATGGAACTGCGTCCCACAAACTGATATCCAACACAATGCATGCACGTTTGCATGCTAGCATTCAAAATTCTGGCGGTTACACCGGTTACTAATGTACCAACATTTCACAATTGAAATGGCTCTTCTTGCCAACGGCTCTACCTGTGATCTTGAAACTTTAATCAATTAAATATGTTACCTAGACAAATGTATTCCTAAAATTTCATTACTGTACAATAATTTTTTCTCGGTGTTGAGATTTTTTTTCCCATCGGTGTACATCATTTATTCTATAACTTTAAAATTTAGATAAACATAATACATCTAAAAAGTAAATATGTAGAAACTTTTAAATTGAAAGACTTACTTTAATAATATTATCAATCCCACCAGAAATTATCTGTTCAGCTGTGTCATTGAAGGTTACAGCAGTAACTTGGTAAGTATCCTGAAAAGAGTGGAGAGCCCCTCGTTTTCGAGAATCCCAAACCTACACAAAAAATAATTTAACAAATCATATAAACCACAAAATTCAGCAGAAACCCACGAGAAAAATGGGGGAAAAAAATCACATGTCTACATATTTTAGAACTCAACTGCATTCCAAATTTCATAAAAGATCCTAAAGTCTATGGCTTCTCCCAAATTATAGATTAAATTAATAATAATTTTAAAAAACATTTATTATAAATATAAATTCTTCTTGATATTTACAATTATTTAAATTAGAAGATATGTATATATGAATAAAAATATATTTATTTGTTTATTTATTTATTATTAAATTTTTCATTCCTATACACCCTTTTGAAATCAACAAACAATGCTGCAAAAAACTCTCACATGTAAGTATTAAGATACAATACATCAAACAACTTATTCAAGTATTCGTACTAATAATAATCTAAAGATTATTTTTGCGTATTTCTCATGAAATTATAACTTTAATGCTCCTTTCTAAGGAAAGTTTTAGATGAGAGTGTCTTTGGAAACACTTTCAAGTCTTTTATCTTCAATTGTGAGCTGTAATTGGATGGTTAATAACATGGCAAATTTAATGCACTTAACATAAAAATAATTTAAATTGGGAAGCATACAAAGAGATACTAGTTATTTAGCAGATAGTACCTACAAAATCAATTTAAAATACAGGAAGTAGTGGAGAGCAAAAACACAATAATGTATTGACTGATTTAGCACTTTTATAAGAGAATCAATCACTCTGATTTAATAAAGTGTAGGATCAAGATTGAAAGAGAAATTTAAGTATCTGCTTAAGCATGTTTTACAAGCATATAGTACTTTGCATAAAGTTCAGTAACATTCCAAGACTGGTGACTTATTTTGTCATGCTGTATCAAGTATAATTTTACATTTTTGTATAAGAAATAATTATTCTAAAAAATACAGTAGTTTTCATTCAGTAGTTTTATACAAAAAGTTCCTATGCTTAACAGATTTTTCAAGACCTTATTGAGAATATAAATTCTAGCACGCTCGGGTGAAAATAAGTTAAATGAAACTTGAAGTTTCAAATTCTTCAATGGCACCAAATAAAAAACTATATTTCCATAATTTTATAGAATTTTTTTAGATTCAAAAAAAAAAAAAAATGCAATTCTTCTATTCTTAAATACATCTAACCATTTTATAAACTATGTTGTACATAAATCAGCATAATTAATAATTAATCTAATTTACTGATATTTTGTACTTTGAAATTTAAAAGGTATAAAATATAGAGAAAGAAAAACAAATAGAGCATACCTTTACAGTGCAATCATCACTAGCACTACAGATTAACTGAGGACCTCGCCTTGCTGGGCAAACACTATTGATATACGAAGAATGACCTTTCAGTTTCTTAATGCGAACACCAACTTCAGTATCCCAAATGCTCAGAGTTTTATCAGTAGAAGCAGAGAACAAGTATCTGGGGGAAGAGGGGAGAATTATAATTCAAAACATATAAATTTTCAATTTTAAACATTTAACTTTTTTAACTGTTTCTGTACTTTAACAATCCAAAAATACTAATATGTCATTATATATCCAAGACAATGAAATTTAACTGGGAGAAAAAGCATTGTGATGACAGTAATAACAAAATAAACTAAAAAAATTTTTTTTAAAAAGAGATTTAGAATATAAATATTACCCTCCATCAGTGGAAAACTTTAAATCTAACACAGCACCAGTGTGGCCAGATAGTAAAGCAAAATTTTCACATTCACCATAGACATTCCAGAAAACTGAAAATGAAGATCAATACCAATTAAAATAGTTAATCATAAATAAAGATGCTTTGCTCAAATTTAAAAAAGATTCAACTTTACAAAAATCACATATTTCCTGTATAACATTAAAATATGAACACAACAGAAATTTTTGGCACAGAACTGATGAAAAACTCATATGAATTTAATTTTTTTAATATTTTGAAAAAAATTTCAATTTATATCTAAATATACAAAAGATTTTCGAACAAAACATTTTTGTTTTAAAAATAAGAACTTGCATATATCTCTTTCAAATCCAGAGGATGCCAGGAAGTTTCCTTCAGGATGAAAATTTCCACAGAATATTTCCCCTTGATGGCCTGATAAAAGCATAATAGGAGCCAAAAGGCTTGAAGTGCGAGGAGGGCCCTGAAAATGAATTGAACAAATAATTAATTCAAATATCTTTTCAGCTGCTTGTTATAACTATGGGTAATGTTTTAGGGCACACAACTTTTGTTTGTAAAAATAAAGAGGTAATTTCATAACGTTGTATTTGTTTATTTCTGAAAATTAAAAATTCATTAATGTAATGTGCTATATTCAGAGCTGAAGAGAGGGAGAAAAAAATAAAGGCAGCATCAAAGTTGTTTTTAAAGTTCAAATAGGTGATTTTCCTTTTAAATGTGAACAATATATTATTAGCCCAGTTGAAATTAACAGGACTAAATAAAGATAACAATAAAAGAAGAACATTATACACAATATTACACAGATCAAACCGAGTTATTTCTCCCCTATGCATATATTAAGAAGCATTTCAAACAGTTTGATAATAAGACAGTTCAGATATATGGATTCCTTACATATTGGCAGATGTTCTTTGGAAAAAATATATTGACAGCAGCTATTTGCATATTGAGCACCAAGGCAGTGTTCTATTTTTAAATAATTATTAGAGTCCAAAAAAAGATTATAATAATGCATTAAAAAAAACTATCTGCGAAGAAAGGAGGATGAAGCAATACAAACATCATTTAAATCTAACCTTCATGAACCGAGTTATGTTATTGATTCAGTGATGTTACAAATACTCTTCTTTGCAATTCTCGTTTGCATCTATCATTTATATGATATCTTTGAATGCATTTTATCAAAAAAATAACAATGGAAATCGAAAGTACATTATTCATGAGTTTGAACTTATCTGCATTTTTAAATACATGTGGTTATTTTCTAGAACTTTTTTCTTAGAAGTATTCCAAGTCTGATTGTATTTAAAAATGAATACAAATTTTAAAGTGATTCATAAGTACAATTTTAAATGTTGGTATTTATCACTGCAGTGTAAATGAATATTCTCTAAGCCGTTTTTAAAAAAATGTAATCACCTTTTTATTAAGAAAAATACAAAAATTTAGAAGTATTTAGACATTAAAAATTCAGAAGCATTACATATTATATAATTTTGATCATAAAGTAATTTTGCAGTTATAATAATATTGATTATGAAGTCAATAATTTTGGAATGAATTCATTTGACAAGTTTGGTTTATCTATACTTATAATAAAGCTCAATGTGTGTGTGTGTGTGCGTGTGTGTGTGTTGGCGCTCTACAGGCCAGACCGTTGGACCTACAGCTACCAAATTTGGTACATGTATACCTTGGAGGTCGGGAATGTGCACCTCGGAGCCCTTTTTTCGAATTTTTAATTAGAATTTGAATTAATTAAAATTTAAGCGAAATTTCGACGTTTTTCCGCTATAACTTCCGAAAATATTATCGGATAAACATGATTTTAACATCAATTTAAAGATTAAAAAATTAGCTTTCTAATAGTATCAGTATTTTAACATTTAACTTAAGCTTCTATTTGTAATGAATTTTTAAAGAAGCATTTCAACTATATTTTTCCACAATATATTTCGGACAAAACAATAAAATTTAATCTGCAGGAGCACGTTACGAGTGGAAGGGGAAAAATTATCTTTTATCAATAGGTTGCCATCAGATAGATAAAAACTCAAATTAAAAAAATAAATAATTATTGCAAATTAAACATTTAAAAATGCAATTTTCAGCACGTGTCTGCATGAAATGAAATAAATCTGAAATATGTTTTTTCTTTTTAAAAAAAAGAAAATGCAAAGAATTTTTTGTGACTTTTACAATATTATAAAATTAAATAAATCAGCTTTGTTTAATAATAGAAATACATCTATAAAAAAGTCTAAATGAAGTAAATAGCTGCATAGTATGTAGCACGAGTCTATAAATGCTTTAAAAAATGAAGAATATTTAGCATTTAATTAAAAAGAGATGAACTTGTGACATCAGTATTTTAATGTATAACTCAAGCTTCTATTTTTAACGAATTTTTAAAGAAATATTTTAACCATGTTTTTTTTTTACCACGTGACTGGATAAAATAAAAGAATGCCAGAAATTCAAATAAAAAAATTACCATCACAAAATAAATTTAAAGAAATGCAACTTTTAGCACGTGACAGGATAAAATAACATAAATATAAAATGAGATATCTTCTAAAAAATAAATGCAAGGCAATGGATTCTATGATCGTTTGCAATAGATATATAATTAATTCCATAAATTATCTTTATTTACAGTAAACCTGATTGAATTTAGACAGGATATGCATTGAAATCCCGACTTAATGGCATATTTCTATAATCATTTGTAATATCTGTATCACTAATTCAATAATTTTTCCCCTTTTTCGCTTTCTTTAAAAAACATATTTAACATTTTGGTAACATCACCGAAAAAAACATTTTTAATATTTTGGAAGCATAATCGATAAATTGTTAGAGCATTAAACTCAAAAAGTTTTTTCGAATAAAGTTACTGACTCTTTAACTGCTAATAACTGAATCTTTTAACTTTAACTATTTCTTAAATTGTGGCTAATGAATATGTGATTTAATTGAAAATTTTAGAACGCATTACTCATGGCGAACCAGCTGGTCGCCAAAGGCGGCTAGTATAGAATAAATTCCTTTATTGCGGTTAATAAATTACCATGCCATAGATATTTATTGTGTGCTATCTAACTGCGGGCCAGTTTATTAATGAAATAAGATTAATGAAGATCTAACTTTCATTCAAGCAATTCAATTTTTTATTCATTGGTCACCTTTAGACACCAGATGATTTGCTAGGATTAATGATTGTTAAAATGTTTAATCAAACATTTTGTGTATCTTGCTCTTAATTACTCTCTCAATAAAATATATTTAAATGTCAAATTTTTATAGCCATACAACTCATACTATTTTAGAAGCTTTATTTGTTCCGTTTATAGAACTATGCATTTCTCTAATTTTCTAACTATATCTTTGGACATTTCTCTAATTTTCTATCGATAATTATATCATTGGAAGAAGCACCAATTTTAAAATACACTTAAAAATTCCATGAAAAGCATGCCTTGCACTGAAAACTATTCAACAAGCGAAAAATAAGCTAAAAACTATATTTTGATCCCTAATAGAGGAAAACAGTTTGATTAAATATTGATAACAACAGTAAATATATATGAATTTCACTTCAATAATGAATTATATTATTATTAAGTATGCCTAGTATATTTTGAAAAAATTAATTAAAAAATATTACAGATTAAAAAAATTGGTATCATTTTTACAATTTTTGGAGGGATTTTAAGATCATGTGAAAGTTATTTTTAAACTTTAATATTTTAGGAAGTTATCAGAAAAAAAAAATCATGCTTTTTAAATAACTAAAAATTTAAAATTAGTACAACTTTTTAAAAAATTATAACATTTTCACCATCTAAAGTATAAGGTGCTAAGTTGATAACTCTAGATAAAACTGTCTAGCATTTAAAGTGACAATGTGCAAACATTCATCCTTGTTAAAGATTTATGTTGAATTCTCATCACTTGATTATAACAACATTTCTTCTCAGCTTGCCTATTTTGCAAAAGAGAGGAAATTGCATTTTTTAAAGTTTTAATCAAACTGGATTTAACATCTAGCTACATTTCAGCCAAGGAATCACCATAATATTACAAAATATAATTTATTGATAAAAAATTGAATAAATAATATATTAAGCTTTTCTTAACTATTCAATAACATTTGAGGTACCTACATATTAATCACATGCCACTGTTGATCATTAGCTATAAAGAAGTTTTAATTAGTACAAAACATTGATGTGTTTTTCTCAGTTAATTGTTTATAAGCTATTAATGCAGAAGTACATATAAATAAGGAATCTGAGATGAATATTTCTAATACTTGCCAAGAATTTCTTTGACAAACTATCAATATACTCAGTGGCAAAAAGAATTAATAAAGAATTAATTTTTCATTCATCATATTGATCAAGAGATCACTGCAATGGAATCAAATGTTGAATAATGAGATGATCCGTTTGATTCATTTGTAACTTATTCAGCCAAATGTGTTGCAAGCAACATGCAGAACAGACAACAGTTAAATAATCAGATATTTATAATTTCATCAATTAAGCAGCTAGTCAGAAGGTTTTAACACTATATAATAACTTCAAGATCTGGTTTAATTTACCAAATATCCTTTTATACCAAGTTATTTATATCTCTTATACCAAATGAAAAGATTCATAAAAGGATGTATACAAATTTTATAAGCATAGTTCATAATTGGGGGTACTTATTTTATTGTGGATGGTCGCCAAGGGTTATTGCCAAGTAAAAACAAAAGGAGCTATAGCTCACTGGCATCGGTTAACCCATTCGTTTCTTACCTGTGAGTATTATGATTTTTTGATCTGTTTAGGTGTGAAGCGGTTCTTTTACATCTGCTTTAGCAAATAGATCCTAATTTATTTTATTTTATTTATTTATTTATTTTTGCCTTCGAGTAATCCGGTTTTGTGCTGCAGTAATGGCATTAAGTTAAATTTAGAATAGATATTATTAAAAAAAAGTATATAAATAAAAATAAAAGTTTAGTTATGTGCTAATTCATAAATTAATTACTCATATAATTAAATGTTTTTTAAATAAATTATTTCCTATAGCAATAATTATTTTATTCACATACGTTATTTTTTAATGATACCAATAATTCTTTTCACCATATTTTAAATATTTAGGTTTGTTAGTTTAGTTAACATTTTATTCATTAAATTGTATTAAATAAGTAGTTCTCGTATTATTTTCAAACTTTTTTTAGCAATTAATATTTTCACTTCCTTTTCAAGTTTCAGTATAAAACTGACGTCAATGTTGACAAAAGAAATGAAATTTTTTTAAAAATTATTATATAAATAAAAGTTTTTTTTAAATGACAAAAAAGAAAATACAAAACTATAGAAATGTGCTTATCCCTGTTCCAGTTATGTCTATGGAGTATTTAGACTTCCTTTGTTCACTATAATGATGTTATCACATGTTTCTTTTCAGAATGTATGCTAAAATACTCAGATAAAAAAGAAGGCAGGACAGTAAAATTTGTATAAAATCACGAGTAACAAGTTACATTTTCTTTAATCATTTGATTAAATATTTTTATGAAAAAAATCCTGCATAAATAATTTTTATTAAAAATCATTAATCAATAACATTGGCATTTTCAGCATATTGCTAAGGTTTTTATACCATAAAAAGGAGTATTAAATATGGTCTTTTTATAGAGTCATCCACAAAAAAAAATCTGTAGATACAATTTTATTAGACCAGTAATTGAAGCCAATAGCATTTATAATTTTTGTTTACTCAAATTAAATTGCACTTCTTTTAAAAAATTAATAATTGGAAAATATTTTGATATACTGTTAAACAATTATTATTTTACAAACATTTTTTTTTAATCAATGAATTTGAATAATTTCCGTTCTATGGTGATACAAAAGTTCAGTGAATCTCCGAAAACAAACTTTGTATTACTTAAACAGCATAACTATTTTTTTTACGTTCTTTTAATCAATAAATATGAACATTTTCTATAAAAAAAGAAAACTTAATAGATTCAGTTCGCTTCAAAGTACTGCAGTTCTTTTGTAAATAAATTAAGTTGGAATATAATAAACTATAAACTGGCATATATAAGTTTTAAATTGAAAAGAAAAAATCGTCTCGTGGAATTTAAGGAACTTTTTTACAATTTTTAAAGTTTTTATAAAGATATGAGATTTCTGAATGAAAGAGTTCTTTGAAATAAAATCTGAAACCAACAAACTAAGTAACAATAGTGTATTCTTCTAAAAAGTTCCAAAAAATTAATCAAGTTAATCCCACAATAAGATGAGGTGTAGCGAAACAAGTTAAATAATAAGGCTAAATGCTTTACTTATTTCGTCAAAATTTAGTTAATTTATTTTCGTTAATGTTTAACATACTCTTTAAGACTTAATGGTAAACATTTCTTTGAATTTTATGAGAATTATAAGCGTTGCATCGATAGTTCTTTTGAAGCAAGCAATCCACATAAGTAATTATTTCGTATAAATATACTATAGTTACCATTGGGTCTTCATGACTGTCAACCCCAGGAATCAGCTCAGTCCTGGGCTTTTTAAAGGGTACCATTACGCCATCCGTAGCACTACGCTTCTCTGCAATAGGCATTTTGCAGCAATTAAAAGTTTTAAACAGAAAAAGTCAAAGAAAAGAAGAAGAACGCTTGTTTAGACGTTTAAAGAAGACGTTTTGTTTACATCTAAATGTTTAGTTGTTCTGAGCTTACTTTGCTTTGCTAGCAATACATTAGTTAAATTTTAATAGTTCAAAATCAAAAGAAAATTCATTGGCAACATGAAAATCATAAATGGCATTTTTATTTCAAAACGTTTAATTTATAAAAAAAATTATTAATTTCCCAAATCAGTCTTCTCCGGATGAATAAAAAGGAATAAATATAATATGTAATCACCATGCAATTTTATTCCGCTGATATTTTTTATTAGTTTGACGGCATGTATTATTGACGACATTCACAATGTTCTCTTCAACAAAATTTTTGCAAATTTGAATTTTAGAAAAACTGAAAATAAAGTAGCTCAATGGCACTCATAAATCTCAAAACACAACTGAACTGAACGGAATTATTGTGTCTTTAAAACTCGAAATTAATGCACTTCAGCTGTTCATGTTCTATATAAATGTGCATGAGTTAGGAACTCATAAAAATAAAGAATAGTTAGTTATAAGTCCGTTTTATTATCGAATTAAATATAACAATCACAATGCAGTTTCTTAAGATACCCAAATTTCGAATCATAAGTATTTTTCAACGTTTTTCCACAACATCAATGAAAATTACAAATTTTAGAAAGAATTCATTGAGCATTGAAGACCATAATTCTATAATAATATCGCAATCATATGATATTTTTCAAAATCTAGCATTAGAAGATTGGTTGTATACAAATTGGGACTTTTCTACTTTTAATTTTTCTGTCCTCTTAATGTGGTTTAATGGGCCATCTGTTGTAATTGGGCGACATCAGAACCCATGGCTCGAATGTGCTGTTCAATTTTGTGAAACTAACGGAATCAACATAGCTCGTAGAAACAGTGGTGGAGGAACTGTATATCATGATTTGGGAAATTTGAATCTTTCATTTCTAACTTCTCGAAAAGATTATAATAGGAAAAGAAATTTAGAACTTATATGTAATTCTATAAACAAAAGATGGGGTATAAATTTGAATATTTCAAAGCGGCATGATATTTTATATAATGATCAATACAAAGTATCCTTTTGATTGAAAAATATTGAATGTATAAATATACTTTTTAATAATATTTGCTTTGATAATATTGTTTGCTGTAGTATTGGGTTACCTAAATTGCCAGCCACATAAATTGTATACAGTAAATATTTTCTGCTACTAAAAAGGAATGATGAGGGAAATAAATTTTAAATAGCTCTCATAAAGTATTATATATTAAATTTTTATTCTAATTTGTTGAGTTAATGTTTAAAGATTCTATTATACATCATTATTAACAATGAAAAGATAAAATGTATCTTTTAATGACATTTTGAGTGCAATGACATAGTAATAATAAACAGCATTTGAAAACAAGTACTCTTTTTCCTCAGAAAAATGAATTTATTTTGCTCTTTTCATATTTCTGTAACTCTGATATCTATCCCTCTATATTTCACTATTAGTAAGTGGTTCATAAGCATATTTTCTAAATTGAATGCTTTCTTTGTCTTAAGACTATTAATAATAATATCTAAATACAGAATTATAGAAATATTCTGTTTCTATATATGTGTGTGTGTATTTGCACGTGAGTATTTACATATTTGATTATGTATAAATACATTTTGGTTTTAAGAAAAGAACAATTAAATATGCTCAACTAAATAAATATGTCTATGCTTTGTTGTTACAGATTTCTTTATTTTTATTAAAACAAAAGTTTATAATTGAGAAAGAAAAGTACTCAAATTTAGTTATGTTGTTTATATCTGAATTAAACTCTAGTCAATGACCTTTAGTATAGAAATTATTCAAAAATGGATTTTTGCATTATTGTGGATTGGATTTGTAACTGATATCATTATATGAGTGTTTTGTATAAGAAATTAAAAAATTAACAAAAAACTATTTCTCTAAAACTAACAGAGATTTAATCTTGCTCTTAAAAATCTTATTTTTTGCTATGTATCTTTTGAGTACTGATGAATAAAATTATCTCAATGATAAATAAAGTTATTGATAACCTTCACATGTCTTTGACTACATATCAATAATTATTCCAGTTAACTGCTTTAAATGCTTCAACAGTAGTTATAAGCTTTTAGTTATTGTGTCTGTTTATTTCCCTCCATGTGAAGTTGATGTGCATGTCAGAAGTTTGCTCAGAGGATAATCAGCCTGAAATTTAAAAGTTTAATATCAGTGTTCAGTAATCCATTATTGACTATCAGATTATTAAGATTCATTCTAAATATTGACTTTATAATTATTTGACTTTTTCCTTAATAATTTTATATGTATCAGGAACTGCATCAAAATTAGGAAGAAAAAATGCTTATCATCACTGCACTGTTCTTGTGGAAGTTGACGAAGCTAAACTACATCAAGCATTACACCGAAAGCTAGAAAGTTATTTCCTTTCTTAATTTTTTCTAATTGTATTATTAAACTTTATATAAATTTGAACTTTATAGCAAAGAATTAATTTTCTTACATAACATTTTAAAATTTTAGGAAGGTATAGAGAGCAAAGCTACTTCCAGTATTCGAGCTGAAGTGATTAATTTGAAATCAGTGTGCTCTGATATTGACTCTGGAAAAGTAATAGAAGCTATTACTAGCTACTACAAACAAGTTTATGAGGTACACAATTTTTGCTGTTACAAAAATATATATTTTTGCAGGAAAAAGAAGCAATGATTTTCGTGCAAGTGCCATAAATGGTTTTGCCTATGACACCTGCATGAAATTGCTGACAGCCTTCGACATTATTAAATTTATCTGTTTGGAAATAGTTGATTTTTGAACAAATTAAATGTGTAATTTTCCAAAAAATTTCTGCTTTACAGTTGCTCTAAACAATGATGAAGTTTTCTTTGAAATATACCTTTTAGTAAAGTAATCAAGAGTGATAAATAAATTTATTTAATATTAATTATATTTTTTCCATTAAAAAAATTAACTGCAAAATTCTCAGAAATATCTCTTGTTTAAAATATCTGGATAATTCTCTATTTTATGTATTTAAAACCATATACAATTTTGTGTTTTATGTTGTTGTTATGAATTAATACAAAAGTCGAGTATAGAAATGTGAGGGTATGTGAATTGAGAATACAAACCCAATAATTCAATTGATTTTGTATGAATCTGTTTTAAATGTTTTCAATTCAGTGTTAATTTTAAGCATTTTATAAATGGAGGGCAGAGTATTATATGTTAGGTAAAATATTCTTGGAAAGAAATAATGCCTGATCAATAGTAATCTAAATGTATGATTTGTCCTTATAGTAAAAGCTTAAGCAGTGAGGTGGAGAAACGTGAGTTGATTTCTGTTAATGTTTAATTTATCAATTAATGTATATACTTTTCCAGATGAAATTTTTTTTTTAATTGATTTGTTTCGATATTAAAAAATTCTATTAGTTTCATTCCCTATTATTTTTTATTTTGTTTGATGTATTTTTGCATTAAAAATCATTTTATTACACAATGATATAACAGGTATCAGTTGTATTATGTTAAATCAAATGTAAAATTATTAATTTCTTATTATATTTTTTAATATCTGTAGTATAGCATCAAAGTCTCAGTTTTTGTTATGGTTGGTCTGCTCTTGATGCCTATTATTTATTAATGAGTTTGCATTTATAATCATTTATCCATACCAAAAACCTTTAATTTTATAAATTTATCAATGATATTAAATTTTTTAATTTATTATTATGTACAATTACTACTCTATAAGAGTACAATATTTTTGTAACAAATTAATGTAAACTTGGTAGAAAATAAGTATATAAAGTATAAGTATATAAAATATTTGATAGTGTATGAGTAATATTTTATCATTAGATCCAATATCTGAATAAACTATGTAATGAAAGAATTAAAAAGCCATTAATATTAAACAACTGTATCCATGTTTTAATGTATAAAATAGAATTGAACCTATTGTTCAATTCAGAAAATTTTAAGCAGCCTATGTAAAGCAGTTCTGCGTCCATTTTTATATTGAAATGTATATTAGTTGCATTGATTCTGCATTATTATTATTTAAAACTAATGAAACGAAGCCATTATTTTTGCAATAACTTATAACCTTTTCTCATATTGAAGTAGCTGGAACAAAAAATGCAATTTTAATATAAATTAAAATTTTTAAAAAAATATTTTTAAATTGAATATTAACTACTGTTAATAAAATTATTATGAGATATACTAGAAGTACTAAAACATTTAAAAAAGAAAATTGCATTCATCATTGCAGTTTTTGAAAGTTTGAGGATAGATGGTTCTTGATTGCAGAAATACATTCATAATTACCTTGCAAAATAATTTATATCAAATTGTAGCTTAAATTCATATTATTAAAGATTATAAATTCAGGGTTTTTTTTTTTTAGATTTAACATTGAGATTTTTTTCCTAGGTCCAAGATGACCATGTCTTTTGTATCGATCCAAATGAAAACGTCTTTCCAGGAATAAATCAAATTCAGGAAGGACTAAAGAGTTGGGACTGGTGTTTTGGACACACTCCAAGATTTTCTATAACCAAATCATTTCAAATAAAGTCAAAGAATCCTACTGCCAACGTAGAAATCCTAATGAACATTAACAAAGGCAAAATTGAGAACATATCTCTAGATCCACAAATCCTTAAAAGTGAAAGCTACGATGCATTAAAACAATGCATAATCAATCATCCTTTTTCACATCTGATTGAGGGTTCACTTACTGCATGGTTGCAATGCAGTGAAGATAAAATGGTTTGCCAAATTGTTAAACACAATATATTTCAGATGATTTTAGATGTGTTAAAGTAACACTCATAAATATCTGCTTTAATGAAATAATTTATTTAATTACAATGTGTAATAAATAACTTTAATAAAATTGGTTTTATGTTTTATGTTCGTTCTATCATTTTATTTCAGCACTCAAATCACTAGTTGATGTGAAAAAAAAATATCATGTAAAAAATATCTGGTATTATTAATATTGTAATTTTTTTAGAAAAAATCAAACCTTTAAGTATTAAATGCAATGCTTTTTATGTATTTATATAAAAAGTCGTATTTAATATTATAGCTCAGAAACAGCAAAGTTTAGTAAGATTGTATGGCTAGAGTGATGTATTTACATTTGGAAAAAGATTTCTAGCAGTTATGTTGTTTACCTTTTAATCAGTGACTTCTTGTTTGTGTGTTTTGTTGAAATTCGTAATAAGTAAAGAAAAGTAAAATGAAACTGGAGTTGTTATTTATAAAGGTTTCTTTCATTCGTTCATGGAGTAAAATAAAACAAATGTAAACCTTGAATTTTCAAACAATAATGTAAAATGTAGCAATCACTCGCCTAACACTAATTGATCTTCCTACGGGGTCTTGATGACTTTTTCTTCTTCTTAATTTTTGAAACTAAATCTATGATAATAAAGTTCAATGTGTGTGTGTTGGCGCTCTACAGGCCAGACCGTTCCACATAGAGCTACCACATTTGGAATGTGCATACCTTGGACACCGAGAATGTGCACCTCAGAGCGATTTTTTCGAATGTTTAATTAGAATTTAAGTTAAATTAAAATTAAGCGAAGTTTGGTGTTTTTCCGTTCTAACTTCCGAAAATATCGCACAAACCTGATTTTTACATCAAATTAAAGATTAAGAAATAAGCCTTTCAATGGTACCAGTGTTTTAACATGTAAAATTTCTGTTTTTAACAATTTTTTAAAGGAATATTTGAACTATATTTGTCAACAATATATTTCGGACAAAACAGTAAAATTTAATCTGCACATCAAGGGGGAAAAGATTAGGTTTTATCAACATGTTGCCATCATATTGACAGAAGTTCTTTTTTAAAAAAAAAAATCAATTATTGCAAATCGAATCTTAAAAAAATTAAAATTCAGTACATGTATGGATAAAATAAAATAAATATTAAGTGTGATGTTTTTTAAGAAAATAAATGCAAAGCAAAGGTTTCTATGATTGTTAGCAATATCTATATCATTAATTTGATAAATCTTTTTTATTTGCGGTAAACATGATTGGATATATACAGAATACGCATTCAAATTCGGGCCCAATGGAATTTGTAAATCGTTGGTAGTAGGCATACATATTGTTTAGTACTGTAAACTTGGTCTAAATGAAGTAAATTACATTTTATGTATCTTGAGTCAAAAAATGCATAGATGAATAATGTGTTTTAAATTTTTTCTTACTTTGCCCTTTAACAAAATATTTTTATTAATATTTTAAACAAAAATTATTACATCAATCAATTATTAAAACTGACTTATTTATAAAAATAAATGAATATTATTATGAAAACATTCTTTTAGATATTTCTGTTCACCATCTTAATTATATATATATATATCAATTTCAGGCCAATCAATGCCCGGAATTACTTCAAGGCTGATAATCAAATGGAATATGTGTTTGTGTATATAAATGTATATATTTACTTTGAAAGATGAAAAAATATACCTAGACAGAGTTTTTTTTTTCTTTCTTTTTTGAAATTTTTAATAAAAATTAAGCTAACATTTGCAATTTTTCTGCGATAATTTCCGAAAATATTACAGAACAAAACTGTTTTTTAAATCCTAATAAAAATTGCTTTTTTTTCATTAATAACAATGTTTTAACCTGTAAATTATATTTCTATTATTAATGAATTTAAAAAATTACTGTAACTGTATTTTCCAACAGTTAATTTCTCAAAAAATGAAAGTAGATTTTAACCTGCAACAGCACGTTAAGAGTGTACCATTGATTTGCCGTCACTTCGATAAAAATTCAAATGGAATTATTAAATTTACTCTTATTGGAAATTAAGCCAAGGAATGTGTGAAGCTCAGCACGTGTTGAAATGATAGCTTAATATTATGGAATAAATATAAGGCGTGATATTTTCCACAACAGCTGATTGCAAATCAGAGAGATACATAGTACAATGAACAAATAATCGTAAGGATTCTATTATAATACGAGTTATGTGACTATCAAAGTTTGAATATATTTGGCTTATAAGTTATGAAGAGAGCAAGGTACATAAGTATTTAATTGAAAATTTTATAACTCATTACTGATGGTGAGCCAGCTGGTTTCCAAAGGCGGCTAGTATTTTTAGCATATTTTGACATATTGAAATAAAAAATGACAGTATTTTAATACAATTTAAACTAATTTAACTATAAACATTGAACAATTTTTAACCACAACATTTTTAAGTATAATAATATAAGACTCTCAAAATTTAATTAATTAGAAATATTGTTAGAATAATGTTCTTCCACAATTTTAATGATATTTGTTTTTAATTTGAGTATGTTCTTGTAATTTAAATGAATTGTGTCAAATCAAAAATGCTTTAAAAAGATATTGAGGCCTTTAGATGGTTGCCTGTTTTAAACTATTTATTAATGCATTTCTCCGTGTAGCTTAAAATTAAACATTGGCATAGTACAAAATATAATATTAATAAAATTCAGATACATTTGAAAGGTGGGAAAAAAACCCTTTTACTAGTTTTTAAAAAGTTATATTCTGATTTATTTTTTAATAGCCAGTATAATATATATAAGTCAAGCATTAGTTGCAAATAAATATATATTTTTTTCCCTTACCTAGAATTTATCACATTCTTTTCAATTGTTAATTTCTCAAATTTGTGAAATCATTTTTTGGATGAGAAATTCAATTAATCTTTAGGATCTTGCTTTTATATTTAAAAATCAAGTTACTAACAGCAAGAGCGGAAAAAATGCTCTTTATGAATATATAATAAGAGAGAAAATTTAATTTATACTGTTCTTTTGGCCAAAATGAAAATTTGCTTTATTTCAAACTCTAAAGCAGTACAAATAGATAAATAATTTTAAAATTGCTGGTGGTAGGATGACCTAATTTCAAATCAGCTCTAGTAGTAGAATTAATATCTGCAAAAATATAAGTGCAAAAACAATGAATAAGATATAAAAGATTGCTGCATAAGCAAAAATTTTGTTTACGAGCTGTTAAATGCTAATATCACCATCTTCTTCTTTTGCACTGGAAATCATACCGTATTAAGTGTTTCTCTCACTATTTCATAGAAATTCCGCTGGTATATTCGATCCTTTACTGTTCAAGAAGGAAGTTGACCGTGTTTAAGTCCACACCTACTATCTCTCTAGGATCATGAAACTTAGATTTTGTTAGATGTAAAGAGTAGGATGTGTTGTTATAAAAATATATCTATTCTGCAAAGCAAATATGATTTCGCACAATCAAATAGTACAAATTCAAGCAATTGTGTAATAGAATATTTTATAGTTTGACCATACTGGATTTTAAAAAGGGGAGTTGTTAGAGGAAATCTCTTTTCATATTGAAACCAGCAAGCCAAATGTAGTCATAATCCAAATGTAGCTAATGGGAAAAAATTCTATGTTGTTAAATCTCAGGAGATTACAGTTATAAACTAAATTTTAAAAAACATTTTTTTTTAATTTTTACATTGACTGCTGAGAGTAAATATAGTAGATTGAATCACCTTAAAAATAGTATAATTTAAATCAGTTTTTAATGCTCTGTGTTAAGTTGAGAGAATATTCATAATTTCTATGTTTTGAAATCTGCTGCAATTATACGCTGAAGAATATTAATTGGAGACAACTACAATTAATTTAATGATATTTATACTGAAAATTTTCCATATACTTAACATTGAAAGATATTAAGTGCCTTTCTGATTGCATCATACTGTTTTTAATCCTTCATTTTTGTTATGAAATGTATGCAAATGTTTTGTACGTTCTTATATTTTTATCATATTATAATGTTTTGTCATTTTTATTTGAAATATGGTTTATAATGAAAAAAGAAAAATAGAATATTCTTGTAGCAAATTTATTGAAACTACATCTTTGATTCTGGGCAATTTCTTTTAAAATTTATTTTACATTATACACATTTAACATCAAAACATTCATAGGAAGCAAATACACTTTCTTCGCATAATTTTTGCCTCTTTTAAGTTGCATTTTGACAAAAATTGAATGCTTTTCATATAATGTATAAAATCAAAACTTCATTGCAAATTTCTTGAATTGTCCCACTTTGGAATCTTTGCACGGCAGCCGTTTTTCTATTTTGTATGTGCAGAATAAGATGACAAAATATTAAAAATGAAATTATATCAACAATTTCATGAACATCACATAAATTTCTTTTCAGAAGCAATGAATGAAAAAATAATTCCTGGAATTATTATGAACTTTAAAAAAAATGCGGGACTTTACCCCATCATCCCCATTTTTCTGTCTCGCGTTTCTTTTTCCATACTTTTTTGGTGCTTATTTTAAAAATGTTCTTATTCTAATAATTTCTTTTTATTTAAAGATTGTAATGATTAAAGTTATTTATGTATTTGTATTATTATTAACTGATATTTTACACATGCTTTGCTTTCTCTCTCTTTTTTTTTTTTTTTTTTTTGAGAGCTTATTCCTTTTTTCCCTCTTATTATTATTTTTTTTTTCTACTTTTCCTCAACTTTTTGTCTTGCAGTTTTTCTTTCCCTATCGCTTTTACTTTTATTTTCAATGTTCTTGCTTTCTTTGACTAAGAAACTTTTAGTGAAATTTTTAATTAAATTATTTTATTTAAATGTACCCAATAATTATATGAGGACTTTTGAATAATTTGTAAAAATTGTACTTCAGAAACTGTTGAATGTGAGCGGAAAATGAAGCATTAAATAAGATTTGAGAGAGCATTTGTTTCAATAATTGACATCACTTTGCTACTTTTGAATGTTATTACCATTTTATTTTAGAAAGAATATAGTTCTTAGACATAGTCTTAAAGCATAAGATTTCTCTTAACAAAAAAGTGCGGCAAAAATTATGCAAATAACCCGTTTTACATATAACATAAATCTTATATAAATTATTTACATTTACTGAATTTACCAAAGCAAATCTAGACTGTTAATATCTTACTATGAAACACAAATGTATTTCTACATATACATGTAAAAATGAGGCAATTCTTTGACACAACTCATATTTAAGAAATCGTAGATGTGTTCAGAAATCAGCTTTTAGGTAACATTCAAATTGCATGCAGTGCATTTACTAATGAAAATTCAGATTACGACCAAAATATAGTGACTTGTTTCTGTCCAGTTTAATAACCGACAGGAATTGCTTATTTTTAATCCATTTAGTGATTTTTATTTGTTGTTGCAGTCTTAATCCGCTACCGTAAAGCTGCTTTTCCGTTACGAATAGGCACTATAAAAATTTTAGCGCATCAGCGAATAGATTCAAAGTTTTTGAAAAGAAAATATTTTTATAATATGCCTTTTCAGATAATACTAATTTAGATTTTATTTTTCTAATCTCCATCGCTTCTATTTATCTATTCTGATAGAAAAGGTTACATTTGTTCCAACAAAAAATATAAAGTTTGTTTTGTTTTACTCTGTAAAGTTTTTTTTTTAAAAAAAAAAAACAAGATCAAGACCCTGAAACTGACTGAAATCAATTTATATCAACTGTGGTTATTACAGTAGCTGAAACTTAATTCTAAATTCGATTAATATATGTAGGAATGTTAACTTTAACATTTATATAAAGTAAAACCCATCGACGAATTCTTTCTTGCACAGCAATGACACTTCTCAAAAGCCAATTTTTTCGATTTTTTTTTTAGAGTGGATTTTCGAATCAAAGACTAAACGATAAAATTATTTCATTGAATGGTCACTTAAATTTCACCAAGCAGAAGAAATTGTTTTTTATGCCATTAAAATCTTGACAAGGTATTTTGCAGAAATTTTCTACCAAAACTATTTTAAAATTCTTTCGCTTCATATATGTGCAAATTATTTGAATTAGTGCTGTTACTTTTCTAAAAATTTATTTTTGTGCCTTTATCGCGCTAATTCGTACTGAAAGTACCCGATATGAATTGCAATTATTAGCAACTTTCTGATCAACAGATGTAGGGGAAATTAAATTTTGTCATTCCTCAAAAACTGATAATGAATCGGAGAACTCTGTAGGTTTGCTTTTTCAATTTTAAAATAATAATAATAAAAACTAGATTGACAATGATGTTACCACGGGGAAAGAAAAATTATGAAAGATACATTCAAGGCAAGAAAGCAATTGTAAAGAAATTTATTTCTCGTTTTATATTATATATATCTTCGAAATCAATACATTTTGTAATCAAATATTTAAAAAAAAGTTATCAAAAATGATTAACCTAATCTTGTCCTCTAATTATATTATTATTTTTTATTTGGGCTTATTTTTTTATTTGGATGTAAGGCTGGTTTCATTAAATTCGAATTCTGAGCAAATGATTGGGTCATTTAAAGAATAGAAAGTACGTTTGACGAAGTTTCGATTTCTGAACACATCCATTTGGAAATTTTCTTCTTGATATGAATTTCAAGCACTTGTAGACACAGAATAAAATATACAGGAATATGGAAATGACTAATGTAATTGAAAACAACAGTCAACAAGATGGAAGTTGATCTCCAGGTTGGGTTTAGTTTAAATCTTTTTAGGCACATCCCTGAGAACCCGATGAGATCAACTCTCTGTTTGGCATTCCAAACGTACACAACACTGCGAACTGCAATAAACTTCTTAACTGTGTTTTTAAAAGAATTCTCTGCAAGAAGCCTAATTGCTTGATTTAATTATATTTACAGACATCACTGCATCTTTTGGAAATTTTTTTAAAATTCTGCTATTTGAAGCATTAATTGTAACGGAATATTTTTAAAAAATCTGTTATATGAAGCATTAATGGTAACGGAATAAATAAAGAACCTCCTTAAAATTATTCTGCTCATATATATATATTTCCAAATTTTTTTTATAGAATAAAGTTTGTAAGAAAATTTTAAAATAATTTTTCTGTACACAGTGAAAAAAAAAATGCAGTTTTCTTATTTTAAAAGAAATGCCACCGATTATGTGAATAGCAATTATGCGTACATTGCAGAGCCTTATAACTTCGTATATTACAAAAACCCGTATATTTAGAATAATGTGCACTTTTAAAAACAGGAACTTTATGAAGTTGCAGACCATACGATATTATACATATTGCAGGTAAAAACAATTGGCACCAACACAAATTAAAGCTCTTAAGTTGACAGATTTATGTAAGTCACATAAAAAAAATGAAAAGTAGGAACTTTGAAAACATGACACATTGGAACGACAGTAACAATAAGTGTACCTTCGGTTCTTCGAAGGTAGCATGTGCTTAATCGGAAATAGTTTTCCGAATGTCAACTTACACAAGTTGATGTTTGTTCTTAGGATTTTAATGTAACAATATTCTTAAAGTTTTCATTGAATATTGTCTATTTAAAATGGATGCAATATTTTATATCATTGCTTGTTAAATACAATTTAAATTTCTTAAAATAATTTTAACTGTATAGTTTTTGAAAATGCAACTTCAGTTTTGAAGTTTAAAATTATAAATGAAACTGCAAGGGATTGAAGTCAGTAAAAGTAGGAACTCGTTGATTGGCTGAAATAAAAACCTTTGAAAACAGCTTCCTCTAAAATAAATAATGACCCTTAAATCAAAAACCTCTAAATTTTTACACATATTTAATTTTATACGAATTTACTGAATCTCACTTTTGAGTTTTTTTTTAACTTAGTATTGGACAATGAAATAACTAGCCTCTTAAATAAATGTCTTATTAACATCATATATAGAAAATGTACACTTTTCTGATAAAGCAATGTAATTCTCTTATCTAAATTTAAATATGCATGCCTCAAATATTCCCTTTTGAAAATACTTTTTCTTTATTCTTATTCGAAATGTTTCTCTCTATTTTGGATTATAACACATATATTTTATATTTATGATAATAAACATAAATTGTTTTAAGCATTAAACAAATATCAGAAAGCCAAATGAAAATATTAAATTTCTACAGGATATGTTTTTTTTTTTTATAATAATAATAAAAATTACGTTAAAAAAAGTATTTTATTTTAGTAAAAATTTTCAAATCAATAAATTTTAACTAAGTTATTAATGCACATTGTAATAAATAATTCATGTCGTTGAGGGAATACAGTTGATAGCTTTAACTGATGCGCAGTTGGTAACTGATGAATTGCAATTTTAACTTACTTTGGTTCAGAAGAGTAAAAGTGACTAGACACCTCATAATTTTTTTTTTTTTTTTGCTTTGGTTCCCAAATTAAAAAACTTACTGAACTTACAAATAGTATATTAAAATATCCAACAAAAAAGTAAACTAACAGGTAAAGATAACGGCAGTAAGAATTTTGATTTTTAAATACACAACAAGTTTCAATACGAACCTACATTGCTTAGTCAAAGAAATAATATTCATCGACTAGTATTATTTTCACACTTCTTTGTCTGTAGGAACTTAAATACAATTTCCCAATCTGTAAATGGATTTTCATTTAAAAAACTACACTTCTCCAATAATGTCTGTGTAAAGCACTAATTTTTTTTAAATAAATAAAATGTTCGATTGAGAGTACTGATAATATAAATAAGAAAGTCGTTCTCTCTGTCACTGATTGTGGAAATAGTACGACAGTTTGTTACTAATATCAGCTGATTCTCCTTCTTCAGGTACCACACGCATTCGAAACGAGAAAAGAATTCTCGGGGAAGAGAGAAATGCACATTTTGATATCGAATAAACGTCCTCCGCAAGACTTTCTTCCATGAAAAAATACAGTACATTTTTTTTGAGTCCTGATAACACAAGACGAATCTTATCACAACATGGATATGTTTCCGAATAAATATAGTGTCGAAAAAGGAACTTAATTCTTTGATTGTTTTTACGATTCACACTCTTCTATGGCATTGATGCAGTTCCCGTTGATGCGAGAACCCGAAATGATGTGAGAGTTGAAACGAACTTTGTCATCGCACCTCAATCCGCACTTGGCGCAGGTGAACGGATCGCCCTCCGAGTGGTAAGAAGAGTGGAGTTGCAGCAAGAAGGCGGTCCCTGTATCGAAGCAACAACTCGAACACCAGGAATCCTCCGATCTTTCCCAGGTTCTCAGCCCATTCGCTTGCCGTGAATTCTGTTTTGGTTTTTCATAAACGTGCTCCATTTTGGGAGGAGTAAAAGGGGATGGTGGCCTAAACTTGTACTCCGATTGCCTCGATCCAAGGAAGTTGTGACCATCCCATTTCGCCGTGCTCAGAGCCGGTTTGAAATTTATCCTCGGTACACTCTTCTTAATTTCGGCTCCGTAGGTTGGCTTTCCTTGAGCTTCATTGGGATAATAGTTTTCATACAAAACTTTCATTTTCTCTAATTCGTTTTCAATGCCGTCTGAAACCGGATCGTTCTCGATCATGTACTGATTTAATTTGAAGGCTTTTCCCTTTCTGCGATTAGTTTTTTGAGCAATCGCTTTAGATTCTCCATTTCCGAATTGTGGACTGGCTGAGGATGATCGACCCACTGTTGTCATGGCTTTGCCCCCAGGAAGCTGACATCTGAACGATGAAGTTTCATTGCTTTTCCTTTCTGGAGATACCAATTGTTTCACACTAAGATCTAACGGTATGCTGTCAGCAGGATTACTTGCGAATGGGCTCATTGCTTCAAAAATTTCTTCTTTTACTGTCAATGTTGCGTTTGGTGAAGGAGTATTTGATTTCGTTCTATTTTCCTTACGTTTCTGATATCTTCGTTTGAGATGCTGCTGACCGTTAAAAGAAGAGACAGGAGTAGGTATAGCTCGTCCGTTAAGTGACGATTCCTTGAGATTGACAATACTGTTCTCAGGTGACTCGAAGCTGTTCATTGTGCTATTAAAATTCTGGAAATGAGTATCTTTATCTGTAGCATCCTTGCTTCGACTTTCTCCAGCATTTTTCCTGTCAACAACAGTCGATTCGCTCATAATGTTCCTAGAGAACGGTTCGGTATTGAAATGAGTTCCAAAATCTAGAGAATTCAAATTGGGTGGTGGTGGTGGAATAAAAGGGAAATCTTTCAAACCGCCATTTCCATTTTGGTCTTGATTTACGTGAGAGCACATATGATAATGATATACTTCAACAGTATCCGCCACGAATTCACAATAAGCGCATTTGAATGTGTATCTTCCAATGCTCGGCGGCGAATGCAACAGATAATTAGTGGCTTCTAAGGCTCCTGATCTTATATACAAATTCCCCGTGTAATTGTTATAAATATGGGGATTGTACATAATTCGGATATTCTGAGATGGATGCGGGTTAAAGCTAGTAGACGGAGGGCTTGGCGAAGACTTGGATTTTGGCGATTCTCTTCCTTCTGGTACCAAATCAGTGTCACTCTTTCGCTTCTTGCTTTTAGGTCCCCGCCTCTTGCCGTGCACATCAATGATTGTATTGCTGTTGACGCTTCCGTCAGGGTTAAGAACGCGTCCTGGTTGATGGTTGTACTTTCTCAAATGCATTTTCAAGCTGTGAAGGTACTTCGTCATGTATGAGCAATTTTTGCATGAATACTGATAGACGTCAGAATGTGATTTATAATGACTGTTTAGCATTGACCTGTTGACACAGGAGTAATCGCATCTGTCACACTTGTACGGTTTTGATCCGTAATGATTCCTGAAGTGATATTCCAAGTGATGTTTGTACAGTGCGATGAAAGGACACAGATCGCAGTGAAGCAACTTCCCAGTTTCTGAATGCACGTCTCTGAGATGCGCGTAGTATTCCATTTTACTGTTGCCTGTAAAATTATTGCATATCTTGCAAGGAGTTTTCCTTGGCTTATCAATGTTCTCTTCAAATGGCTTTACTTTAGAAGTCTTCTTTGGTGAAGCCGGCTCAACGGGAGGTTCGTGGAACAGGATATGGTCATCCCACATGGAGACGGGAATGTCAGAATGATCCTCTCTCAAGTGCATTTGGAGACTATCTTGAGAATCAGCCAAAAATCCACAAGAACCGCATTCGTATGGATCATGCTTAAGAGCATGCTCGTGCAGTTCGTCGTCGTTGCGACCAACAAAGTCGCATTTGTGGCAGCGGTAAAACCCATCGAACACGAGTTTATCGTTGCCATTCATGGAGGAATCAGCCAGTATATTCATACCATTTATTGCCCTAGCATTCCTCCTGGGATTTACTATAGAACAAACGTAATCTAGTGGAAGTTGAGACGATGACCCGATAATACTTCTTAGTGATCCAATTACATTTGGTGAATTATCGTTTGAAGGAAGAAGATTTCTCAGTTTGTTAATGCTGTCCTCATCATCTGGATGAACATCAGAATTATTCTCCGATGAATTTGTTTCCGTGGAAGCGTAATGCTCAACAGGATGCTCTGCTGCCAAAACATCATTTCCATTGTTTTTCTCTTGTTCGACGAGTGGAGCCATTTTTGGATCTTTTAAAGTGTCGAAAGAATGTGAATTAGGCAACTGGCTTGGCGTCTCGCATTTGTAATTTACACACGATTTGATTTCAGTTACACATGAAGTGGACATTGTCGCCATTTAATAAAGTTTTCTGTGATCATCTTGAAAATTTTTCTGCAGATCTCAAGAATAGGTCAATAACTTCAGCACTTTTTGAAATTTTGAAGTTATCAGTTGTGAAAGCAGGCGAAAAGAAATGGATCATATCTGAAAATATAAAAGAAAAATTGTCCATTAGCAATCAATAGTGCATTGAAAACATTATTTCGAATAAATAAAATTTAATAAGAATAATTTAAATCGAATAAATAAAAGAACCAGTAATTTCATTTTGCCTCAATAGGAAGGGTCATCAATTTGGGGAATTCAATTTCGAATAAAGAATTAAAATGCCAAAACCTCATTTGAGACTCAATGTTATATTCCATTTAAAACTAGCATTACAGCTCATTCTCCGTTCTCTAATTTCTAAGGATCCTTGCCTTTTTTTCCCCCGTCTCTTTCACTCGTTTCCCTGCTCTAATTCGTTTCTATTAAATCTAATATTGAAAATTCCGAATTAAAAACATTAAATAATGAAAGCAAATGCAACTAATTTGAAACTTGTGTCTTTTTTCAGAAAATTGTCATCCCTCCCATGATTATTAGTAGAAATAGAACTAAGTGTGTGTCTGTGCGTGTGCACGCGCGCGTATCCCTAATGGTACAATATACTCAACAACATTGTAACGGATATCTTTACGCAACTGGTAGACGTTTAATATAGAAAAACATCGCAGAGATATCGTACAGCATCTTATAGCAATAGGTGAATCTATGCGTATGTGAAATAGCGTTCAGCAGAACAGTTTATTTGATTAAAGCCGCCAAATTTAGTACAAATATACTTAGGAAGATCAAGAGGGACATCTTGGAATAATTTTTTTTTATTCTGTCCATTTCATTATATATATATATTATATGTATACATACATTTCCATTACAGCGAGACTTGAGCAATTTTCTGCGATAACGCTCAAAATTATTAAAACGCATAATTGACTTTTACACCATTTTTTTTAAAAAATCGTTCTTTTAATTGTACTAATTTAATTGTCGTACAATTATTTTTCTTGGTTTTACCCTCTTAAATATTTTTTTACTTAATTTTTAACAATAGTTTTCACTGTCGTCATTTGTTAAGAGAAAAAAGAATTTTTTTCAGGTAAATAATCTAATTTTTTAATACTTTCATTTTGACATAATATGTTTGCATAGTGAAATTACTCATTATCCATTTTAGATAAGATATTTTTTTTAAATAATTCTTCTCCAGTTATTAAAAAATGAACGAAAAGCTATTAAGTGTCAAGGAAAATTTTCTATGATAAACGGAGCGTACAAGAATTTATTTGATTTTAGCCATTCAAGTATCTGCTTTCCACTCTTCATTATAATTTTATGAATCTCATTTACGTCTACATGCACGGAAATGAAAACGGCGTCTTTCAGTTTCGTTCTCAGACATAACTTAATTGCTTCTACATCGACAACAAAATGTAAAGACTGCCGAAACAGAAGTACAAACATCGTCAGAAAATGTTGCACTCTACTTGGAAGAGCCATTAGTAATCAGCCAGTTTCCTCGTATGATTTATAAAAGGGGCTCCCCTATAGTTGATCTTGCTGCACCCTTCCACTTAAACAGTAGGAAATGGAGCGGAATTAAGAGAATTATCTTTTCCCGAGCAGTCCAGACACAAGACCCTTTGTTATTTCCCGTCACTTCCAATGAGTAAGCCATTAACAAGGGGCGAAAATTCTATCTGAAGCAAGATTGTTTTCAGATTTCCATATTTCGGTCATTGTACATCAACAAGAGATGCACAAGGGGTGTAATACAAGTAGTACTCTGCTGTCTTGAGCAGGAGGACATGCCACGACAAACATAAGGGTTATTGAATGATTGTGTGTGAGTGTATGTATTATATAAAATAATTAAACTCTGCAATTATCACTCTAATCTTAACTCTAAAATTTTCAAAAATTTTATTTTTGCACAATTTAATAAAATTAAAACAATTTGTAATAACAAAAATTTTTTATAAAAGCAACAAATAGTTTTATTAAAAATTTTAACATTAATGATTTTCCCCAAAACTACTGCAATATCAACATAAATATTTTAATAAAAAAAGAAATGATGAAATATTAGTAAAATAGATGGCGCTCATAAACTACTTTGATCTTTATTTACGCTGTATTATAATTGGAAAGGCAGTTGGGATGATATGGTGAAATTTTTTCGCCTGTTGCTGGTTAGTTCATTCCCTTTTTTCTTTTCTTAATTTTGTGGTTCGTTGTAATATTCTTATGTAGTTTTATTTTATTTTATATATTTTGTTTTATTTGGTGATGTTTGTAATGCTGCTTTGTTTTGTGTTTTTTCGCTTTAAAATTGGTATATCTCTTTTGCCTTAATTTTCGGATCACGAAGGGTCAATACTGTTGGACATTGTCCGAGGCTTCTCACAGAAAAAAAAATCCCTTATTTTGAATCCTTGACTGCGGGTAACCCTTGAGAAAGTCTTCAGGCCGGATTTTTTTTTCTATTGGCTGTAGTTTTGATTCGGTTGTGTTCCTTTTTGCTTGGCTTATTTTGTTAATGTATATAAGCATTTAATTTTTTAAAAACAGAATGACTGTTTCGAAGACAATGAAGAGACTTTCAATTCTTTGATGACATTTTATTTCATCACGGAGAAGCGGGTATATTTATGTGCAAGCTGGAGCGACAAACGAGCACACAAGTCGGCAGATGGGAAATCACTATGACTTGCTTTTGGAAATGTTCAGAGCATCAGAAACAATTATCGTATAGAAATGGTCTATGTATGTTTGTAAACCGTTTTTAAATATTCTGATGAAAATTCAAACTCATCCGTCAAAACATTCAATCGCATGCTTTTACTAATCATTATTTCGCTGGTCGAGTTTTTACTTTCACTTTTGTTTCGAGTACATACTTTTTTTAAATCTCAGCATACATATTCGATTGAATTCACTTGTTTCCCGATCATACAAAGCGACAAGGGGAACGCAAAAATTCAATCATTTGGGCAGACACTGGGATCTTCGATGGAGGCTAGTAATAATAGTTTCTTCTTCTAGCTAAAATAGGCCCCAAGAATCAAACATAAAAAATAAAATAAAAACATTAATGGGAATCATTAAGGATCCTTAGTTCGAAGTTTTTTAAATGCTGTATTTTCATTATCAGATCAACACAATTTTCTTCCCAAAATTAAAATAAATATACATACATAAAAATAAAACATGCAACAAAATCACAACTTCTGAATTTATACAAATGTGTATTATAAAGGGTTCCCACATAAATCTACGATAAAAATTCATAGCGTTAGCTATTCACTATTATTTGCGTACTTTGAGAAAAGGGACCAAATTTCATTCAAGAGCAAAACCGATTCATTGGGCTTTCCCTTCTAAAAATCTATTCTGTTGCGCAATAATTGGTGCGGCGCGTCATTCTTCCCCGTCACAGGAGCGGTTTTCAAAGGGTCAAACGATAATTTAATTCCATCAGCTGCCGAATTCTCGCTGTGACGAGAAACCACACCACTTTACGCAAGCATCATTCTCTCATATCCCCCTCCCCCCCCCCGAATGCTGCCTCACCCTTTAAAATTTGATAAATTCGATCTGTACCAATTTACCTTTGAAATCGTCTGATTGAATATAAAGCTGTAATATTGTAGAATTGCAGTATTTTATTTTATTCTAATCTAAAAATAGATCTTCCAAGGTTTAATATTTTAATTTTTTTAAATGCGACATATTTACTTTAAAATTTTTAAAAAACAAAATCTTTCTTATTAAATGCCTTTGTTATATTAAGTTATTATTATTTGTTATATACCTTTGTTATTTATTATAATACTAATTTTTTGTGCTGTATTTTCATATCATTATCTTTGTTACTTTTTTTTTCTTCCGAAAAATAGTATTGTGAGATATCGAAAATATTTAAACTCGAGTGATGCTTGATAACAGTTTTTTTTTTTTACTTGAACCATTTACATTTTATTGCAATAACTATTTAAAGTCAAATTTTAAACAGTTTTCTAACGTCTCATGAATAAGCGATTTTTTGAAATGAAAACCCATTGCTAATGCATATGTATTTAAATTCCTGTTCAATAATTGATTACCTGAACAGAATAATTGAGAACTAAAATAATTTTTTCCAGCAATTTTTTAAAAATAAAAGTCATATTTTGCTATTTAAATAAAGCTTTAATCAATTAATGTCTCACTCACAATGAATGATAAATGATACGATTTTATATACTCGAACAACATTAGGAAAATTCAAAAAAACCAAATTACTTGTCTTCCTAAGCAAATAAAATGCTATCGACGAGTAGAATATCACTAATTAAAATAATAATAATAATTCAGTTAACAAATGAAACGTTCACTTTTTTCTCACTAGATGGCAGTACCGAGACGAAATCTTGGAGTTGACACATTTCTACTATCAAAGTATCATTTTGCACAAGGATGAAATGTTGATCTTGACAAACATGACAAAAGAAGAGGCAGATTAAATTTTTTAAAAAACTAAGTTTAGTTATTTCTAAAATATTGAAATTGTTTATTTTTATAACCTTGAAAGAAAAATTTTCACGGATGTGTTTTTAAAAAGAACTGAAGAAGAGAAGCAAATCGAGAAATTAGAAACAATTAAAAAATGATAAGCATAAGGCATTCTTTTTTTTTAAAAAAAAAGTATTCAAAGGATAAATTTGAGAATCAAAAAAACATTTATGCAATATGTTCTTATTCCTGTTTTATGCTAATACATATATTTATTGATAACATTTGTTTAAAAATTAAAACTTTCTAAATGAAAGATAAGAGTTTAGTAAAATTAAATTCCAAGGTTACTAAAGTCAATTTCATTTTATTTATCAAGAGAAAGAAAATTTTACGTATAATCAACAACTTATATATACATTCTTATTCGCTTTTACTAAGAAAAAAAAATGACAATCAAAAACCTTGTAGAAGGAGACATGGTTTGGCTGATTCATTCATCAAATGTATGGGAAAAGCGGCGAACCATCTCAAAAACCATGTCGTCGCCCTTTGGACACATGCTTTTGTCCAGCAATTCTTCATTAAGCTTTTCATTACGTGGGTCCTCGATGAAGACTTCAACCCGTGGATGTGCTCGGCACAGCTGCGAGTATGAAAGGGGAGGTCGCATTTAGGGTGGGTTAACGGTAAAAGTGGGAAATCAGATTGTGGAAAAAGTAATCAGGATGGAAAACCACAGGGACATAAATTTTCTCTCTGGGCACCATCACCACCAGAAAGGGGCCCTCCAAACCCCCTTCCTCCCGCCGCGCCAGGGCTAATTTGTCTCTGGATCCCCCCATCTGTCTTGAAGAGTTTTGGTGACCAGCTGCCACGCGACCCAACGGTGAAAGGTCGAACTTTCATCATATCTACCCCTCTCGGCTCCCTTCAAAATTCAAAAACTCTTTCTCGCCAACAATGCCGAACGGTCATTAGTGAAACCAGACTTGGATCGCGTGGCCGATAAATTATGTGTCGAAGGACAAAGTACAATTCATACCTAAATCCATTCTCGAGTATGATCCAACGGAGGTTGTTCAACTCTTTGAAGCTAAGGCTTGCAAGGGGATCAACCTCAGGGGCTTATGGTTAGAGAACACTTAACGGGGTATTATCGGCGAACAAAAGTCAGATGTTGACGAGTTCTAGCATTGAGTTACGCCAAAAATGTTAATACGCATCATTGAGGAATAATATATATATTATATATATATATATATATATATATATATATATATATATATATATATATGCTTCCAATAAAGCAGCAAGCCAAGCGCTTTATTCTTCGTGATAAATTTTTCGCTTGTTTCCGAAATTCTTTTCTTATCCAACGAAATTTATAAAAAAGCAAACAAATAGCAGGTAAAGAAACAGTATGTATGCATACGGAACTTATACAATTTTATCTAACTAAGAAAGCATTGCATTTCTCAGAATGTGATTTATGATATGGTGCAATTTTATAACCGAGAATTAAAGTTACATAAACAAGACTGATAAGCCAAATGTCGGTTTAATTTAGAAGTTAAAGCATTATAATATATAATATATTAATGCACAAAAGTTAGAAAATAATTTTAAGATTCGGAGGAATTTAATGCCTATACTCCGCTTCAGAAATCACCAAATCCAAGAGATTAAGGTTAGACAATTTATACATTTATAGATTTTATTTTCAAAGTTATTAAAACTTTCTTTATTAAGGACATACATATTTTAAATAATACAAGACATACTTAGCTGTATGCAGTCAGAAAATATTAAAAAATTATTAAAAAAATCTTTAGAAATTTTAGTAATAAGATTATTATTTATTAGAAATCTTACGATGAAATCAAGCTCACTAATATTTTTTAAAAAAGCATAAAAAGACATTTAGCTCTTACAATATTTAACGATTTTCAAAAACTCCATATAGAAGTTCCAAGCAAATAACATCTTTAAAAAAGAGCCGAAATCTAGTCATCTTTATTTTCAAATTTATGATAATGATTTATTAAAGCGGACATCACAGACAAAATCCAGGGCACTAAGGAACTCGGCCTTTTGGAAAGGATGCGAAAGAGCAAGGACAAACTACACTAGTCAAGAACTCTAAAGCTCAAAATAAAACTAACAAAAGCGAGATTAACTTTTGAGAGAACACTGGACATGTCGAGATAACATCTCAGAGCAACAAAAAGTCGGTGTGCAGCTGTACACAAAGGGATTCGTCTCTCTCAGTAACAGCACAATACCGCTGACCGCACTTTTTTGCGCAACAATCGATCTCCCAAGACGGAAAAGTCGTAACATTCGAATTGTCTGTGGGCATTCCTTGAGAATAGCGTACTTTCTCAAGAGAAGAAACGTGAGAAAAGGCAGCAGGTGGTTTACGGTGTTGGAGGAAGATGAATTGCCCGGGAACACCTTGGCGGAGAGCGTAAAAGAGCTTATGAGTGTTTTGTGTCCTTTCTAATCGTCGGCTGCCGAGATTTCATTTAGAAAAGACAGAACTGGTTAATGGTTTGCAGTCCCAGGCTACCTGTGTGGTTTCAGATGTCTCTAGAACTCGAAGAATGGATGGATTTGCGTTTCTTACACACTGGCCTGATTTGGAGACCTCTTGGTTCACTTGGATTGATGGTTACTAAAAACTCAAATGAAAGCTATACTAATATTATAAATTTGGATGTTTGTATGGATCGATATTTGTTAGCCAATCACGCCAGAACGGCTGCGTGTGATGTGTTAAATTTCTGTTTGCATCCTTATACACCCGTTTACACCGTAAGGCAGGACAGCGATATGGTTTAAAAACGACCTCATTTATACATTTCCCAACATTTTTGATTCTGAAGCTAAATCTGAATTGCAAGTCCAACAAAATTTCAAAGACTTTGTGTGCCTACATGAACCAAGATTGGTAGTTCCAGGTCAAATGTTCTAATCCCCTCCTACTTCTACGCACCTTCATGGCTAATAGATATATATATGGAAAACAAGTAGCTAATAAAAAATTAATTCAATTCCTATTCTGGTCAATTAAGAAAATTTTTATTTTTATTAATTGTTATTAAATATTAAAAAATGTATCCATTTTATATATAATTTATTTAAATTTTTAGATTGGGGACCATTTGGCTACTCTATTAAAAAGACTAATAATTAATAAAAATAAATTAATTAATTTAAAAAAAATAAACTTATTAGCGTCAAGTGTCATTACTACATGTTTAAAAAAATGTATTTGAATTTGAGTGAATGAATAAAAATTAAAGAGTGAAAATTTAAACAAGATTATATTATATATATATATAAAGAAGACTGAACTAATTGTAGGAATTGAAAAAGAAATACTCTAAGATTGTATAAACCTAGTATCTTGATAATTAAATTTTATGGTTTTAAAGATTCTGCATTTAATTCAATATCAGCTTTAAAATAGCTTCTTACATTTCTCTTCATTATAAACTTTTTTTTCTCTTTCTCTTGCGACTCTACTTCAGCTACAGAAATTTTTCGGAGTCAGAAATTGCATTATTTGAATTTTAAAAAATAAAATACTTGAACGGAACATTTTTTGTTGAAAAGCGACACATTTATTTTTCTCATTAATTATCTCTTCATCAATTGAAATAGAGTATCATGAACAAATTAGCACAATTGTTTTTTACAATAATCTACAAAAACTCTCTCCTTTTTAGAGTATCATATAACACGACTTCACACGGGACCAGGAATTTAGAAGCCACAATATGTATATAAAAAGAAATGACTGTCTGTCTCTTATGCGCTACCCTGTCGCTTAACCCAGAGGTGTCCAAACTACGGCCCGCGGGCCAAACCCGGCCCGCCAAGTGATTTTATCCGGCCCGTGAAGGGAAAAAACTGAAAAACAATTTCCAATTGCATTTGCAGTAAAGATCATTGCCGATTTAAAAGAAAAATTTCAAAAGCGATTTTCTGATTTGGACATGAATTCAAAAGAAATTCGGCTGTTCCAAAATCCATTTGATTGCAACGTTGCTGAAATTTCAAGCCAGCTTCAAATAGAAATTATTGATCTTCAAGCAAACGAACAAATCAAGGACAAATACAAGGAAGGAAACTTAATAGATTTTTATAAATATTTGGATGCAAAAGAGTTTCCAAATTTGAAGAAATTTGCTCGTAAATTCATTTCAATGTTTGGGACTACTTACGTGCGCGAACAAATTTTTTCTCGAATGAAGTATCTCAAATCAAAATATAGAGCAAATTTATCTGATGATCATTTGCAGTCATTGCTTATGATTGGTGTAACAAATTTTGATCCCAACTATAAAGACATTCTTCAACAACAACAACAAAAAAAAAAAAAAAAAAACAGTTTCTTCATTCGCATTAGAATTTGCATGAAAATATTTCAATTTCTATAAAATAATTATATAATTATACTTTGTTTGTTTAGTATTTTGTATTTTCAAGTTACAATAAAATAGTATTAATTAATAGTATTTAATGCTACTTTACTCATAATGATATTTTTCAATTTGTATATACATGTGGCCCGTATAACATGGATCTAATTTCGATCCGGCCCGGGCCGCGAAAAGTTTGGACAACTCTGGCTTAACCGATTGCGATGGAACTCTGAATACTTACTACTTACACTTACAGGATGGTTATAAGCATAGTAAAATTATGTAATCTGAATAAACAAAAAGGAATGTTTGTCTGTGTGTCTCTTATGAGCTATTGTGCCGCTCATCAGACTCTATTCAGCTTTATGCTGGATGGATAAAAATACTGCCTTCCGTAAAGTTTTTGAATCATGAAGTGTTTTTTTTTTTTTTTTTTAAAGGAAGAAAGATTATTTCCGCTTTTTCTTTATATCAATTTCAATGGATTTATTCATTTCCGATATGGAAATAAATATTATTCTTTCTATCATTCCCAATGAAACAAGGCAGTTGTTTGAAATTCCAAAATTATTTCTTCAGTGGCAGCAATGCGCCGGGTATCGGCTAGTGAATTAAATTTCTTCAAAAACCTGTGATATCGATAATTTTATGCAACTACCACACTAGCCTAAATGATGTTGGGAAGGTAATAATTCTTGCGATTAGTTAATTGAAATTCATGATTAATTAAATGATCTTTCAAAAATGCATAAGTTTATAAGCTTTAAATACATGTCTTCATTTTGTTTGTTTATTTATTTTTTGTTTTAACCTAGCTTTGGAATCTAATATAGACACTATTTAAGAATTTGATGGCAAAAATATGTTCTTTCAATGGCGCTTTATTCATGAGGTGATTTCGAGCTGGTTTCATTAGCCCATTCGTAAATGACGACTTTTGCTTCATTGTAATGTCCATGTTTAATTAAGATAATTAAGAATGAAAGTAGTTTAGCAGCAGTAAAATAATTTGAAGTGATTAAAGTTGGAAACAAGGCTTGATATAATCTCAAAATATCCTCTTTGAAATATGTCAAAGAATTCATAAATGTTGACCACACAAATTTAAATATCTTACCTTTTTTTTTGTGTGTGTGTGTGTGTGTGTGTGTGTGTGTGAGCAAGGGGTTCAACATTTTTTTATTTTTATTTCAGCCCCCTTGATTTGCTTACAGTTTTAACTGATACACAAATGGAATAATTTAGCTTTCCGCTCCAGAGTAATTCAATGATCGGAGTTTCAATGTATTCTGTAAATATTGCAATTTGTCTCGTATTTCAATACGAGAGACATATTTTTACACGAAGTATTTTTTTTTTTAAATTGGTTCCGCTGACGATCGAATTTTACTCTTACTCGCTCTCTCTCTGGAAGTGTCCGGTAGAAAAGAAAAAAAAAGCTCCGTTCCGTGAAGAATAATAGCATCCACTGTCGATGCCGTCACGCGGGATTTAACGGTGAAAACCAAGAGTACATGAGAAGGAGGGGACGACACAGTAGCAGCCGCATCCCCTCGACATACGTGCACACTTTTTACTCCCCCGCCTCCTTTGGATTTTTATTACCCAATAAATCACATCAGCTCAATTCGCGGGCTTGACGCGCTTTCAGAGAAAGATTCTCGGTGTCGCTCTCCCCCACAAGCGCTCGTGCCATCTGCCTCAGAGGACAGAAAAATTGCATGTATGGGGAAAGAGCAACTCTGAACCGTTAAATAACAGAACTACGAAGAAAGCAAGAAGGATTCGTCTTGGAAAAGATAATATTGCTTATTAATATTACGCTTGTTACAATTCGACTCGTGATTCTCAAGTTTGAAACTGTTGTTTCGTTTTCGGAGTAAAACCAAGAATTCGATTCGCGTTAGTGTTTAGTACCAATAAGTCATTTACCTGTAACGCTTTCTGAAAATCGCTGAATAAGATCTCCTCTTCTTAGTATTAACACTAAACATACCATAACCCGATTATAAACTTTTGCATCGAAAGTGCGCATATCATCTTAGTGTTTTTGCACATTGGATGCCTTTTTATCAGAATTATATACTATTAATAATTTTACATTATCTTTCGCAGTCGGTCATTTGATCGGGTGAACAATTTATTGCTTTAAAAGGTTATCGGCTCAGAAACTATGATGTAATGTATATTCAACATATTGTATTTCATTAGGTTGTGCATTGATTTAGCTGGCCTAAATACAAAACGATCGCTTGTACAAAATGTCCGCATTTTGCACAATCAAACGACAGACCAAAGTATTTTGAGACCAGATTTTTTTAGAACGGGCCTCCGATTTTCGAGAAACCCGTGAATAGCCGCAAGAAATAACAAATACAAAACGATCGATGTCTCAGTCTATTATAGATTTATATCACCATCTGTCTCAAAAATAATCTGCAAGTGAGAAAAATATATTTGCAGAAAATTTACAATGGGAACACCCTGTATATGTTAAAAATACGATAAGTAATGAATTAAAAATTGTTATTCTTTGCCTTTGTCTATTGTCAACTTCGATGAATTGCAATTTTGTTTAGTTATAACGAAGTTAATTTGTTTATTTTCTTTCCAACACTCGTATTTCATCCATTCATTCAGGAAACAAAATCCGGTCATTTGACAAGCTATGGCTGAAATAGGTATGTATTAAGTGTTGGTATGTTTAGTGTTAAATCCACTCTTATGAAATATAAATTTTAGAAACAACTTTTTGCACCCTGCGTTAACATTTATCTGGCAAAACGTTAATAATTGTTTTGTCAAAAATTGCAATGATTCTTGGAGTGTCGCATCGGAATTCATCATTCCATCCCAGACACACAAATGAGGGATACTTTTTGGTTGTGAGGTGATGATGTTATTAGTAGACACACTAATAATGAGTTAGTTATCTAACAAAATGGCACAATTTGGATTTCGTGTCATTCCTTCAAAGCAGCAAAAATATTTGACAATTCTTATCTTTTTTTCATAAATTTGCGTGACAGAGAAATGTTCACATCATTTGGGATTCGTTACGTTGAATTCTAATGTTAAACAAATCACATGATGGAATTTAAAAAAAAAATCGGAGCGAATTGTCTTTAATATTAAAGAATGGTAAAAATGACTGGTAAAACCAAGCGCTATCAATAATTACGTTAATGTATAGAACTTTAAATTGTTTTGGTTGATATATCACTCATGGTTTTTTTTTTAATTAGATGGTTAAACAAAGGAAAAACTATGAAATAAATATAAATAGCTGATTTCTGATAAAGTCAAACCTCCAATATATTTTTAAAGCCTCAAAATTCAACCTTTGTATTATCATAAATAATGGATTAAATTATTAACATGCATTTTAGATTTTTTAAAGAAATTTTCATTCTGAAATCTGGAACTTATCAAAGGGATTTTTAATGACATTTTTCAAATCAATATTTAAATGTCTCATAAAATTACAAAAAGCATAAAAATGAATACATTTTTTCCCATACCTGTTGTGTACAAACGTTGTTTGAATAAAAAGAAGCAAAACTCAACAGGATACATGACTTCGTTAATAAATAAAATTTGATACACATTCAATTTCCTTAAATAAAAAAGCAAAAAGAATTGTTTACAATTTTTTTTACCTGTTTTCTGAATTCTGGCACTTATTAATGAAAGGGATTTTTTTAATGAAATTTCTCAAATCAATATTTAAATATCCTATAACATTATAAAAATCATAAAAATGAATAACTTTTTCCTATACACTTGTTTTGTATAAATGCTGTTTGAATAAAAGATGCGAAATTCAATAGGATACAGGATTTTTGATTCGTTAATAAATAAAATTTGAGACACATTCAGTTTTTTTAAGTACAAAAACAAAAAGAATTATTTACCATTTTTTTTTTTTTACCTGGTTAGTATCCAGTGCCTTTAGAGTCATTTTTCAATCTCATTATAGCAAGATTGCCGACAATCAGGTAGGAACTGTTGAGCATAATACATTCCGATTGATTGTTCGTATAAACAGTCGCAAATAGATTGCCCCACATTAAAGCGTGGATTGAAACTTTAGACCCCTCCTCTGCCCAAACCTCCCCCTACTTGTAAAATGCTGCGTTTCGTTTCCTGTACACGCGACAAGCACATGTGGACCCCTATTTTGGGGCCCCGACCCCCAGACATTTTTTTGCTTCTTTTCACCTTCTTCCGAAAAAGTGCTCTTTCCCCCCATTCCTTACAGTTTTTACTTCTCTATTTTGAGCATTAGGCGAAACTCCCCTCCACCTAAAGAGCCCGGAACGACTGTTTTTTCCTCTCCTCCGCGTGCCGGGAAGCGCTCCGCAAAAAATATGGACCTGCGAGCGACTAAAAAGGTTTCGTCCTTTTTTCTCTACAATCCATCTCTTGTCATACGAGAGGGAGGGGGAACAGCAAAAAAAAAAAAAAAAACATGACCCCGATTGAGTGCAAGGAACATATTGGGTTGGTGCATAATTATCGAGCGTCTCTTTGATGTGTTATATTTTAATAAAAAATGTACAATATCTTAATTTATGAATGGAAATATTCTTCTACTTTTTGATTATAAAACTACATGCCAATAACTATGCTCATATATGTCACATAACGCTGTACCACTCTGAGAAAGGATGGAAAGCAGCGCATCCACGTAGCGATCTCAATGAACTTTACGGTGAGGGCACAATACCCGAATTATAAATATACCAAACAGGATGTGTCATCTAATTAGAAAGTTGAATTCGTAGATCGAGGGGTGAATTTAATAAATCAATCTTTTAGCAAATAAAGAATTGAAAATGAAAACTTTCTTGAATAAGAATTAATTAAAAAAAGTTTTTTTTTCATCAACTTAATTCATTCACAAATACATTTCCTTTATAAATGATTAGCCACATAGCATACAATGACGTGTCTGAGACGCGCATTGAATGATTGAATTTTTAATCAGCAATGAAGTGAAAAGTATGAAATAATTTAAAATAAAAAAAATCACTTGAAACGCATTATTTTTAAAAGAAATTAAAATAATGGTACATATTCCAATCAGGAAGCTATTCAATTCGTCATTTAATAAGGAAGTTAAGCAAATTCTCATATCAAGTGGTTAAATTAGTTTGAATAATAAGTGTAAAGCTAAATTTCTTTCAAAACCAATAACCTTGCTATATTTTACTTCATTATTCACATGACAAACATCAAACAATGATTCAGTCTTTACTTAATATAAAGAAGTGTTGGTGCTTTGCAGATAAGATCGTTTGAGGAGCTCTTATAGCTCTTTTTTCCAATGCCGTGGAAACACTTTTTAATGATAAACGCGCATTTTCAAGACAAATCCGCATTCTACATATTTGAATAATGATTGGGAAAGGTAATAGCAATAAAAGAATCTTTTAAAATGAGAACTGTTTCAAAAGAGGCGCTGCTTTAAATTAAATTTAGTAAAGAAACAAAAAGGCAGGAAAGAGCCATTTCATTCTTCAGTTTATCTCTTTCTGCGGAAGTCAGTTTATCACCGCGTCTCTCGCCACGTCTCCGCTCTGAATTTTTAACCAATGCCTTCAACAGCGGCTGAAAAACATTTAAAAGATGTTTCTTTCGAAAGAGGAGTTCAATATATCAAGGGAAACAAAAGATGCCGTTTCTTTGGGGCGGCCTCCAAGGGCGGCACGTAAAGCGGAAGGCTTTTATAGCCCGATGAACAGGGCGTTTAAAACAGGAGGTGGCCACCCAACTACTTTTTAACGAGCGCTTTTTCCTGCTTAAAAATGGATGGACGGAGAAAATGTGCGCCGGAAATCTTAGCCTTAAATCAGGAATCGCAGTGCAGAAGTTGAAGGTGTTCTTGGAATACAATTTTAATTGTTCAATCATCTTGTGGCACAACTTGGCGAAAAGAAAGCATATTTGGTCAATCAAGCGTATTTTTTAAGCTATAAACACGAAGATTTTGATTATACGCATTTCTCTGCAATATCTTAAGTTGACTTTATCCTCACATCTTGAATGTCCCGACTTTCCAGCTTCTGGCATTTCGAATTTTGGTCAGATAATGAGAAGTCACACAACGAAATAGATAGAAAACAAAACAGAGAGTGTGCCGGAAAGGGCGCCACAATTTTAATTCTGTTAGGGTAGACTATTAAAATCAATAAATCATGCCAATTAAGTGAAAATACATGACATGACATCAAGGGGACAAAGCTATTTAGGGCAATAACATTTGACGCATATGCATTAAAATAATACCCGGAGACTACATCATGCTTTACTCTCGCTTCCAAGACATGGACTGATAGTTCAGGGCAGCGACCGCCAGAGGGCCAAGGAAAACAGTTACGGTTATAAGAGTAAGGTTCTGTGTAGCAGCAATTCTCATGCTGATAATTATTCTGAATATAAGCAGCTAAATGAGCAGAAGAACCAGTTAGAGTGGTCTCCACAAATTTTACTCGCATATTGTCTAATAAAGTTGAATTTGTCGTTGAGTCCGGTTTTTTTCCCAGCCCTTTGACACAGAACTGCTATTGCAGTCAAAAGAGTCACTTAACAATTTTGCCCTGTTTAAGTTATTGCATTTTTGAGTTATCACATTTACATGCTTCTGAAAGGACATACTGACAGATGGTGATTAACCGCATGTTGGCTTTAGCTCCAAATTTCTTTATAGGTATCTACAACAAAGATGATAAATCTGTGCACTGCATTTTATCCATTTAGCTTTTTCGCTTTGTAGTTATCATGCTAATTTATATAGGAACAGCTGATTCAACATACTTCATCTAAATTGATTTCAGTTAATCAGATCTCTCTAAATGGATCTCAGTTTGACAGAAATCTCCAAACTTGGTGTAAAGCACATTCATTTGTATAGCTCAAAGCGTTTTGAATTTTATTTTTTTTGTTATTACTACCATTATTATCGAACTAGGGGTGGTCTAAAACTGAAGTTTCGAATTCCAATTTTTTTATGATTATAAAACTTTCTGAATACTAAAAAGTAAAAAAAAAATGAAAGCGTTTGACAAAGGATTGGGTAAGCATTCCTTCATTGGCACTCACTGTATTTAGATAAGAATTACTATTTTTTAAGTGAAACGTCTGCCATTTCTTAATTTTAAGATACAGTTTTAGTTAAAAGCGTATAATTATTAAAAATTATTAACAAATAATTTTAGTTAATATTTATTTTAATGAATGTTGTATTAAAAGGTGATTTAGGAATTGAAAATAGTCGAATACAAAATAACGGTAACTGCATTAATTTTTTATTGCAGATATAAATATATATTTCCAGAAGTATATATTTCTCGTTAAGTTTCCGAGAAGTACAAATTGCATTCCTTTGTCAAAATAAGAGAAAAATATAAAATTTACTTTGTAACTAAATACTTATGTCTTTCATGAAAGTCATTGGGACCTTACAATCAAGCCAATATTCAGTTGAACCCATACCGCCTTCCATTTTAACTACTTTTTTTTGCATCGGCAGTACAGGTCTTGCGTGTGTGCCAAGTACAGCCTACCCTGAGATCGCAGAATGTATATTTGACCAATAGAGGCAAATTAGGCTATCTCTACGAAAATAAAAGTACGCATATTTTAGTAGAACCCTACTCCCAAGAAAAAAAAAATACAATAATCTAGTAAAGAGAAAGATGTTAGTGTCACACATTAAAAAAAATTCTCGGTCGAACATTAGTATATACATAATGAGAGTTTGCCAGAGCACATTGCACAATCCCAAAGGTGTTCACCCCCCTTTACCAAATCCCTTCCGATACCTGCTCATGTTTGCACCCCCTTCAAAAAAAGATAGAAAAGGGGGGGAAGAAAGAAAGGAGGGAAAAAACCTGCAGAGACATCGCTTAAAGCAATATTCGGTCACAGGAGCGGTGCAGAAAAAAAAGGGGGGGGATGGGAGGTAGCCGGGAAATCGGTCGTAAAAGTCAATGCAGGAGCAAGTATTAGTTTATTTATAACCAGGGGGGAAAAGTATTGAGTAATTAAACAGGGGGGGGGGGGGTGCAAAGGTTTTTGAGGAGAAAAGAATCCTGCGGTTTGCCGCCTGACCACGAGATCGTAAAAGGGTGGAGTGCAAAATGCCCATTTAGGTAGAAAATTATGAGAAAGTTTAATTTTTATACTATGCGACACCTCAACAAGTGTTGGGGGAAAAAAAACTCCAGTTTTTTTTGCCTCCTCCCGCATTCTAATTTCTATGGCTACAGCGACAGGCTTGGGACTTTCACTGAATGAATCGCATAATCTGCAGTTTCATATTTCCACTCCATTAACTTTTTAGGCTAAATGCATTTCGTTCGAAAAGTCTCACTCCTGCGCATGCTACATTCCATTAAGTATATTGCATATACGGTTTTTTTTCTTTCCTCCCCCCCTTTTAATCTCTCTGGAGTCACTAAACCTAAAAATGAATAATTCAGAAGCTTTCCCACCCTTACTTTAGATTATATGAATATCAGCCGAAATATGGAGCTCGAAGAAGATGTATCTTGAAGTCATCATTTACAAAGAAGTAGTTTAAAAGCGCAAGCATAAATTCTTTTTCAATTGTTGAAAAAAATCTAGAGTCTCCTATGAAGGTAAAAGATTTCGTTGCAAACCAGGGCCTTTCCTTCAGTACAGAAACCATTGCAGAATGGACTTTCATCAGAGCATTGCCGCATCACGCGTCATTCAGCATTTAATAATAAACAAGGGAAATGACAGGAAGGGGAAATACGCAAATTGCTACACAAGTATTAGGCAAGTCATTTGGAGCTATTTCTACTACATAATATGCTATTTCAATAATGCAAAAGAAAGAAAAATCTGTCTGTAACCAAATTAATATTAATTTTTTCATATTCCTTTTATAATTACCCTGTAATGTGCATTAATAATATTGAAATGTTAATACAATAGTCAAGATCATGTTTTGTGTATTCAGAAAATCAAGATTAATATAATTTTCATAACTTGTTAACTTAAACAACACTCAAATAGGTTAGACATATAGCATTTCAGAAATATTATCATTATTATATATATAGCTGTATAAATCAGTTGGATCTAAGTAATGCCAATCCGTTATGAAACAGTTTCTAAAATTTTATCATAAGATTGCCTTCTGTAATTTAATATATTTATTAACATTATTTTAACATGGAATTCTGAAAATCTTTTCAGCTTTCTGCAAGAAGTTTCATTTGATTTGATAAAATGTTAGATTCTTCAATGTCAATCGATGACCGATCAGAAGCATTTATACTCTATGAAAATTGCTATGTCAGTTCAACTCTACTTTGATCAGCGAGAGTGGTGTTCCCGAAACTTTCTCGATGCTTTACAATAGAGGGGAATTTGTATTTCAGACATGTTTTTTCCCAACAGGTTCAATCCATAATTTGACACAAGTTCAATCGTAGTGACACACACAATTACGCATCAAATTTGATGTATTAAAGTCACTGCGTTTTTGAGTCATCGCGTTTGCATGTTTGCAGACAGATAGACACTCGGTCTCTTGTCGACGTTCTCAAAATTTATAAGCATCTACAGTATAGTGTTAAATTTTTGTACTCAGTGGATTTGTGCATCCATCATTTCTAAAGAACATATACCAAATTTCTTCCCCCTAGAGCAAAGCATTTTTGAGTTACATGCACCCCAAAAGCACGGACAAACGGATGGTCATTTTCCAAAATAAATGTGTTTCAGAGATGTCTTAAGGCCTTATTACACTGCGAAATATCGTCCGCACTTTTCGTCAGTAAACGACAACGAAAGTGACGTCACCATCAAGGTTTCACATAATTAGTTGAATTTCGTTTGCAGCTAACATGTCGTCGGCCTTTTCAAACTGGTTAGAAAAAGGGAGCAATGACGAAACACTTGCTTGTGGGTAGAAGTGGGAAAACTGCTGACGCCGTGTGATGAGACCTTAAAATGCAGAACCTGACTAAGGATAGGGGCATACGGGGCAGTTGCCCAAATCAGAGCCCGCCCCCCCAACTCTAATAGAAAGTTTGTTTTGCGTGTTCTTTAATGAGCTTTTTCTAAACATAATATCAGTACAGTGTAAAATCCGTCAGTTTTACGTTAGCTTCTTCCTTAATCTATCGTATGGACACAAACAATCTACATTCAGGGCTTTCTAGGGTGGAATTCAGCTAAATTTTCACAATTACAATGGACAGATTTGGCCAATCTGAAGTCTGTATTTTTACATGCATATTTAATGCGAGACTTCGAGTTAAGACTAAGAGCGTTTCTAGTTTAAGTAGCATTATGGATTAATCAACGAAAAATACCATAGACGAGTTCCATGCGTGGTTCTTCATTACTGAAATAGGGAACCAGAGAGTGCCCTTCCCCCCTCAAAGAAATTTTGCCCTGGGCTCCAATTAGGCTAGGTAGGACCCTTCTAAAATACTCAAAATTTTTGTTCATAATATTTTCTCTATGCTTTGTATAAGTCAAAAGTACTCGAGTAATTCTTTGCTGGAATATAAAATAAGTAAATAAACCCGTATCTTTTTAGGAAGCTATTCAATTCGTTATTGAATTACAATTTTCTTGAAACCTGAATTTTCATAAAAATTCTCCACCTTTAACATATCTCAAAAAACTAGCAGAGGTAATTACATAAAAATTTTAGAGAGTATTTTAAGTAATATGGGCAATGAAATGAACCAAAATATTCATTGTTGGCGCAATACTTTTTCATTTGTAGGTGTTGTTTGAAAAATTAAGAATTTATGAAAAAAAATGTATATATATGTATATTTTTCCCATCACTTCTTTGCATCCCAAAATGTTTCTTGGATTTTGGTTCATTTCATTTATCGTCATATTCCAGAAATTGTGTGCAAAGAAAAATGGGATGGCTACCTAACAATTTTGCGTAGAGTGTTAACCATTTTGGTTCATTTTCATTAAAATTTACTACAAAATTTCCTATTTCTCAAAATGTATTATATTTTCGAACAAATTTTTGTATTCATAGTGTTTATAATTACCAATACATCTAAAAACCATAAATAGTGTTTAAAAAAATCGAATTTTTAAAACATTTTCCTACGAATATAGTCGGATACCTTAATTAAGAAATACCTCACCATTTTATTTTTTACTATTAAGATTTTTTTTAGGTTTATGAATGGCTCGTGAGCGGAAAAGCTTACATTATAGAAAAGCTATCCGAAACTGTGGAATAGGATAAACGCCATGTTCGGGTCCAGTTACCGTTTTACAAGGATGCTGATGCGGCAGGTTGGGTCCCATCAAGAAAAAAGGAGAGCCTTATAAAATGTTTGGGCGGCGAAGTCGTAAATGAAAGCCGGGTTGGTGTAAAAGACAATCTAGGGGTTTATAGTTGGCCGTCGATAGCAGTTTTCTGCGATCGTGACGCCACCTACCTCCGTGATTAGTCAGTGGGCCCGATTAATAAAACAGAGGGACAGGCCACTTTCGTTTATTTGGAAGGAGCGCGCCTTCTCCGATACATCTCAAATGTAATTATATCGGAGCCGGGGGCCCTTAAATTTTTTTCTCCCTTTTCTTTGCAAGGATGACTAATTTAGATAAAAACACAGCGAGCATTTCTGAACAATGCAAGCGAGGGTGTTTGAAACCGTGGAGCTTGAATATTCCACAGCAAATTTATATTTAAAAAGATTTATGTAAATCTTTGATATATCGAACAAGTAAATAAAAATTGATTAAAAAATTCTCCCCAGAATGAAAACAGGTATATTATTCGTGAAAAAAAAAAGATGGAGAAGGTATATCTTATAACGAATTCTACAGGAATGAATCCCACTTCCATGCCTATGCGATCCAATTTTCATATTAAATTATTTTCCGAGCGCCTTCTAAGATATCAGGAAGTACACCCTACTAATTTTTTTCATTCCCTTCAAATGTTTTGTCGTCTCATCTTTCTGGTTTAGTTTAGTTTAGTTATATTAACATCCCGTTGTAAAGTAACACTAGGGCTATTTTACGGCGGACCTCGTCATTTTGAACCACTGTCAGATGCCGAAGACGACACCTGATCAGGCTCCACACCACACCAGCGGGAGGACGTTTGGCCCGACAGATTTAACGTGCACGAGACCGCGGCCCAGCATTAATGGGAAGAAAAAGACCCAGTATAAGGTTAAAATGCGGAATTTAAAACAAACGGAATTTGATGGAGGTCGAGATTAATAAAATGGACTATGATTAAATGTTGCAATGAAGTGAAAAGTGAAATTATGAATTGTATTATACTATTAACTAAATGTACCAATAATTAAATACCCTTTCATGCATCGATCAAAGTTTAAAAAGTGATTCTAGGTTGAAAAAATATAATAAATTTATTCTATAAATGGTCTAACTCAAATTTATAAACATAAACGAGAATCAAAAGGTTTGAAAAAATTTCTGCACTAACGTTTATTCATCCATATGTGTTTGCATATTTCGAAATAATTTCAACTAAAATATAATCATTTCTCTCTGCACTACATTATTACGTTAAGCCATGTTATGCTATGCTATCTTTTCAATAGATTTTTTTAGAGAATGGAGATAGCAGGCTCTCCTTCCAAATACTTCTATTCGCTGGTCAAATCGGCGATTTCAAAAAGCCACGGCTTTACCAACGTGCTAAAAATAGGCACGCGTTGCGTTTCACCTGCGCGTGGATCTCGGCTGACAACTTAACGAACGCATCTGGGGATGGGAAATATGAGAATTGATTTAGCTGTTCCGAGAACTGCTCAAGGAAGGGGTTTGCAAAGAGAATAATCCGGATTTTCCAACTTCTCCGGTCAGTGAGGAAGTGATTTTTGTAACTCATTCGAGACCACCCGCACTGTTGACTTTTCACCGTCTGCATTTGACACTGCATCCCATTTATTCCGACACGATTTGTGATGTATTGGAGGAGGCATCGATCATCTTTATGTTATCAGGGTCAGTTTTTCAATAGAATGCAGAGGCAATCAATCCTGTTCCAGAAAAGTTACTGATGAAGAGCTCAGAATGATTCGATGAATATTATAAATGTGAATGTTTGGATGGATGGATGTTTGTTATTCAATCACGTCAGAACGGAATTGGATGAAATTTAGCACACACATAGATTAGAGTTAGGAATAGAACAAAGGCTACTTTTTATTCCGGTTCATTTTTTTTTATTCTTTAAAACTTTCTAACTTTCGCACCAAAAAGCTGAGGCCAAATCAAGCCAAAGATGAGCAAGACTCCAGTTTCCCCCCCCCCCTCCCCAACAAAAATGAGGTTAGGGTTTGCAGAATTTCAGCCAATTATTTCAAACGATTCTGTTAAGTTTCTTTGTGTTTGGTGTATTTAAAATCGAATGTTGTTATTGAATCGATCTTTCGGTTTCATTCTTAAGTACTTTTAAATTAAAAGAGTACATAATAAAGGAAATTTTTAAAAAAATTCTAATCTCCATTGCGTCACCCCAATTGGCTTAGGAAAGTCAGACAGATGCGTTACGCCAACTGGCGCTGAAAGTTCGCACGTGATTGTTGACAACTGTGTTTTCATTCAAATGAAAAGTTTAAAAATGTTATGTATAATACTGTTGTAGCTATTTCCATCTCGATCAATACGTAAAATGGATCTGACCGGACTCGATTTGTTGTTTTATTTTGGGTATAACAATGTAAATAAATTGTTTTTACGTTCGTTGTGTGTTTTTGTTATTAAATTGTATTTATGTTACATATTTTTTGTATGTGCTTATACCCTTAAATCCATCGTTTTTAGGTTAGGTTTAAATTTTTTTATTTGTCATTGTTTGATAGTTTTCCGAACATATACATCAAAATTTCCCCTCGAACAGAGTTGCAATTAATAGCTATTAGGTTGTTCGGAAAGTAATTTCGTTTTTTCCTGACAAAGGATTTAATTGCATTTTTCGCACCCAATTTCATACTTAAACTGCAAAATCATTTTATGTTTTAAGAGCTGATATAGCAAGGCTTGAGTGTGAAAAAGTGCAGCTGATTCTTCGCAGTAGTTTTTGGATGGTGCCCTTTTAAATATGGAGAGCAATAAACAGCATTTTCGTCATTTTTTCCTTTTTTGCTATATAAAAGGTAAAAATGCTGTCAAGCCAGAAATAAATTAGCCAATATGTGTGGAGAAGATGTGTTAACAGTACATCAGTACCAGAACTGATTTGCAAAATTTTTCCTTCAAATGAGGAGGCCAAAAACCACCTCGATCAGTTTTTTTTACAGCAAAGACCAAAACTTTTATGAGCGTGTAATCATGTTACTACCAAAAGGTATTAGACCAGAATGGCAAAAGGTATTAGACCAGAATGGCAATTTTATAATTTAATAAATAATTTATTCATTAAACGAAAATTTCTTTTCATTTTGACAAAAAAAAAAAAAACGAAATGACTTTCCGAACAACCCAATAGTAATTACTATAAGTAAAAATCTATCGAAAAAGAATCGAGATTTATCGCTTCATCCATTTATTCATCGATCTCAGCGAGCTCTTGCAGAGAGGATATTTAAAACATGGAGCAAACTAAACAAGATTCGAAACATCTTGGTGAAAAAATGAGAACGAACTGTTCTTTAGTGAAAGAAAATAACCAATTAAAACATTAATTAATGCACGTTTATTATCTCGTTTCAATTAGCTCTATTCCATCATTCATAAAATAAATTCCATACTTCAGTTCCATTACTCCCGCAGAATTTTAATTTGCTCTTTAATTTTTTAGCTTTATCTGATTAACACATGAATCAAGTATATATGAACAACGAACTTGTTTTTAAGCATTCGATGCATTTGTAGATGGAGAAACTCCGAAAAATGTTTTTTACTTGCTAATAGTTTTATACGTAAGGTGATGATATGTGAACATTGATTTACTTACTTAAAATGAACACAAATATTCAATATAAAACTAAAATATTTTCCTAGAATGTGCTTTAAGTTAATTAACTGTTCATTAAAGCATTTGTGCCCAGGCGGAAGCTGGTTCCTAAAATTCCAATTTAGGGAAATTACTTTAAAATTTTTATCATTTCTTATAAGAAAATGAGCAAATCCAATGCTTCGGTTGTTGATATCACCAAACACTTAACCAAAAATTCATTCAAAAATTAAAGTACATGATAAATGTTTAAACGATTTCTTTAATTAAAATAAGATACTAAATTAATTGATTTTTTTTTCTGAAACTAACAAGAACAAAGAATTATAAGAGTTAAATTCTCCAAAAAATTATGGTATTGTCAATCTCTCCCACCCCTCTTCAGAAGGATAGCTATTATTTCAACAACTTTATTCATAATTGTAAAAATAAAATCTTTGGCGTTTAAATGTGAAACTAATTTTCAGTAATAAATCAATTCTTGAAAGAAAATACCAACTGGACAGATAACTAAAGATGAATAGTAAAGAATTCGAGAATGTACTTAGTTGGCAGGCGATGATGATGAATAGTTTGCTGCCCACGAAAGCAGCTGGTCCTTTTCTTAAACAACACCTGACGTCGCAAGCGCACTTCTCAAGTACCAGCTGTTTTTTACTTACAGTCATAAAAAATAAAGGGTTGTTGTAAAACTTACCGTAGGGCTGCGCAGATAAAGAATGAAGGCTTTTTGAAAAGTTCATTTAACGTCCGCCCACAAGACAGTTCCTCTCAGGTAATGATACGCTTAAGATTTGAAATTTCAAAAGCCAGTTTTCTGGACACCCCCTGCAGAGAACCCTCAAACAGGCCTCCACCCTTATTTCACTCAACCTTGAGTCAAAGAAAAGGGTTAAGAAAGGGGAAACTGACCAATGGTCAGTGGGATGGTGGAGAAAAAAGTTTTCAATGAAAGTGGACAGAAAGATCCGACATTTGCTCAAAGGATTGTCCTGGACAAAAAAAAAAAATGAAAGTGCTTCAAAAGAGCGAAAGCATTCTTCAACCCTTTCTGCACCATCCATTTCCTTTTCGGGGTGTTAAAAATGCCAGTTTCAAGGTTGAAGATAAATCGATCAAGGTTATGAAAATACAAGAAAATGTTTAGATACAAAAGTGAACACCAATCGAATCAAAAGTAAAGATTATTTTTTATAAATATATTAATTTTGAAATGCATATTTGATAAAGAAAGATTCTGTTTATTCCTGGAAGTCTTATTCACTTTTTTTACTTCACGGGGCAGACTTTAAAACTGCTCAAAAGGAGATCATCTATAATAATTATAAGCTTAAGGAAAGTCGCTTCTACTTTTGACACTCACAAAATGCATTGACCCAACATCAATAAATGCATACAGTTTTGTAGATACTTAAATCTTAAACATACTTGGACCCTCAAGAGTTAATTATTATTTTCAAATATCTTAATCACTATTTATTTAAGCTAATAATACCATTATCTTCATTGCATCATCTTCCACCATTTATTTTAATTAATCTTAAATGAGATCTTATCAAGAATATTAAAACTATTTTATCAATCAAGAACCACTTTTTTTTTCTCAGTAACTTGAACATGTATCATTAAAGACTCACGTTTAGATAAGAATCTTTCAAGAACTTTCTTGAAAAATGTAGCCGAAATGAAGGGAATGAAAATTATAGTGAGAGAGACAAAACCGCAAGTCATTCTTCAAATTTATTTTGTACTGATTAAAACAAAACGACCTTTATATCCTACTTTATCAAATTAAGGACTTAAGAATTAGATTTATCAATAACTATTTAGCTCTAACAATTTGGTTACTATGGTACACAAAAATAGTTTTTTAATAATAACAACATTTGGTTATTTGTATTTGATAAGGTCTTTCGACCCTCCCCCCCCAAAAAAAACAATCTTTTGTAGTGGAAAGGAATAAATGCTAGTTTTCTTTTCCAAAACCAATCTTTGAATTTGAGAATTTATTTGATTGGTGCATCCTTTTGAAAACAAGTGCATTCACTGACATGATCTAAGCTCGCTAAATCAATTTTTATTCACCTATACTTATAATAAAGCTCAATGTGTGTGTGTGTGTGTGAGTGTGTGTTGGCGCTCTACAGGCCAGATCGTTGGACCTACAGCTACCAAATTTGGTACATGTATACCTTGGAGGTCGGGAAAGTGCACCTCGGAGTCCTTTTTTTGAATTTTTAATTAGAATTTGAATTAATTAAAATTTAAGCGAAATTTCGACTTTTTTCCGCTATAACTTCCGAAATTATTATCGGACAAACATGATTTTAACATCAATTTAAAGATAAAAAAATTAGCTTTCTAATGGTATCAGTGTTTTAATGTATAAATCAAGCTTCTATTTTTAACGAATTTTTAAAGAAATATTTTAACCATGTTTTTTTAGCCCGTGACTGGATAAAATAAAATAAAAAAATGCCGGAAGTTCAAATGAAAAAACAACAACTATCATCGTAAATCAAATCTAAAGAAATACAACTTTCAGCACGTGACTGGATAAAATAACATAAATTTAAAATGTGATATCTTCTATAAAAATAAATGTAAGGCAAAGGATTCTAAGAAATCGTTAATTCCATAAATTATCTTTATTTACAGTAAACCTGATTGAATTTAGACAGGATAGGCATTGAAATTCCGACTTAATGGCATATTTCTATAATCGTTTGCAATATCTGTATCATTAATTCAATAATTTTTTCCTTTTTTCGCTTTCTTAAAAAAACATATTTAACATTTTGGCAATATCACCGAAAAAAACATTTTTAATATTTTGGAAGCATAATTGATAAATTATTAGGGCATTAAACACAAAAAGTTTTTCCGAATAAAGTTACCAACTCTTTAACTACTAATTTCTGAATCTTTTAACTTAAACTATTTCTTAAATTTTGGCTAAAAAAATATATGATTTAATTGGAAATTTTAGAACGCATTACTCATGGCGAACCAGCTGGTCGCCAAAGGCGGCTAGTCTGGAATAAAACAAATCAGGCAAATCACAGATATTCAAAATTTATGATATCTAACAGCATTTATAAATTTATATATCATTAAAAATAGCTTTCTGCTTTTATGCGTATAATGTCAGCTAAGTATGTACAAAATTAAATGAAAGCATTCTTCTAAAGTTACAATGCACTTTTTAAAAATTATTCTTGCACTTAAATGAGTAATATAAAGCCAAAATGTAATATATCAAGATACAAAGACAGCTAAGATGATTGCGGAGCTGTAAAAAAAACTTTAGAAAGGACTTTATCTGAAACAAGGTAATGCTATAGACTCAATTTGCCTGTCTTTTATTTCCAAAATTCGACCTTTATTACTTATAAATCAATTACCGTCGCAACAAGTATTTTAAATACAGTAATTAAGACAATAAAAGGTACATCTGTGTATGTTATGGTATACATAAAAAAATTTAGTTAAATATTTATTTAAATTAGAAAAAATTAGTATCGATTCGTTGGAAATCTAGTTTCTTGAATTTTAAAATTGCTTGGAAACGGGTTTCCTACTATGAGATGCTACGAAAATGAAAACATAAAATTTTAAATAGAAAAAAAAATCTATTAAAGGTTGAAAACAAAAACCTTTAAATAATCGTTTACTATAGCAAAAGTAAGCCAGGTTTGGTAGCTTTAGTGCCTACAATTGATCCTCCAAAATATTTTTTTTAAAATAAGTTATTATTATTTTTTTTTATTTTTTTTTATTTTGAATCCCGTCTACAAAGCATAGTGAAAATATTGTAATCTTCAAAATATTCGAACTTAAGATTTTGACAAATCTTCACATCCCCGAGGTCGAAAAAAAAGTTTTTTTTTTTTTTTTTTTGAAAACCTTCATTTGTTCTGTTCGTCTTTTTGTAACTCAAAAATGCTTTGAGACAGACATGATGAAACTTGGTAAATGCTTTTTATAAATAACGAATAATACGATTTTATAATGATGGAAAAACACGATAATGGAGACACCAAATTTTGAGAACTTCAACAAGCGACTGTCGACGTACAGAAGCATGGAAATGCGGTGACTCAAAAATTTAATGATTCAAACACATCAAATTTAATATTAGAATAAATGTAATAATAAATAAATAAATAAATAAAAAGTAATAAAGTTGTAGCAGCATTAACGTTCTCTAAATACAATGTATTCTAAAGGCTCAATAAATTCTGTCGGTAAAATTTGTTTTTGGATAAAATTTAATACGCGATTTTTAATTGAAATTGTAGCTCTCTGTCAAAATGTTGTTTTAATCTGTTGTGTTAAACTTGTCTGAAACGCAAATTCGATTTTCGGATATTATTAACCGCAATCACCGATTAATCGCCAAAGAGATTCAGTAAAATTACTAAATTCACACAAAAAGTTACTATTTGGTAACTATGGTACGCGTATACTATGCAAGGCATTCTCTGGGATAGCAATTTTATTTAGGAAACATTCGATAGAATTTGGAGTACACCCCACCCTCTATTTTTTTCTCTCTTATGCATGTCACAATGTACAGCATAGCAGCATATAAACAACATAATGTTGAAAATAAGTTTTCAATGTTCAAACTTTTCAGCCTGGCAATTCGATCTGCCGGAAACGAATGCAATCGTCAGTAAACGGTTATAGCGAACGAAACGTGAAGCAATTATAATAAAACAGCATTCATTGAAGCCGTTTTCTAAAGCTCGTGTGAACAAGAATCTTACAAATGAAATTACTGGACCAAAGTAACATTTCGCGTGACCTTTCCTCCAATGACAAATTTATTATATATTTGATGATTTTTTTTCTGAAAAATTCTCTTAATTATTAGACAATATTTATAAACAAAAATGATTTAAACATAATTTGGCTATAGAAGATTTTGTTACAATTTTATCATGACCTGTACATTAAATTTTTTTTGGTTGTAATTTTTTGGTTTAAAAAAAAACCAAACATTAAAGATTTAGAATTTTTCTGTCAGAAAAAGAATGGAGGATGCGAACCATTCACGTATGTCTACTAAATAAAACTCAGCTTTCTGTATTTCGAATTTGCTGATCGTTATTCGATGATGCTAGGAATAAGAAATATGATTAGATAAAGACAGGGTTCAAATTATAGTAGTGTTAGTCACACTTGTTTCCATGTATATCGTATTGTTATACGTTCGGGACAAAATGCTGTTTCATAGGAGTCGACTGAATAACATAGAATTCAAATAGAGGTTACGGTTTAAACAATCGTTTTTTCTTTTGACAAATTTTAGCGCATCTTTATATTCACCACTTGACATGCGAATTTACTTAACTTCCTGATTAAATGACGAATTGAATAGCTTCCTCGTTGGAATATTTAATATTCTTTTAATTCCTTTAATTATAACACGTTTCGAGTGACTTTTTTCATTTTAATACTTTTCACTTCATTGCAGATTAAAAATTCAACCATTCGATGCGCGTCTCAGACACGCTATTGTAGGCGAAGTGGTTAAAGTCAGTGCAGTTAACTATTTCAGCAATTCACAACCAATTCTTCCAATAGATGAAGCAAATATGTTTACGCATAAGATGCATTGCCTTATTGAAATACTTATGAAGAAGTGAATAGTTCTTAAGTTTAACCGGATGTTACAGCCACCATATTGGTACGTAACATCCGGTCAGTCAGAAGTCTTTCACAAAGGGCAGGCTGGCATTGGGTCAGTTCCCCAACCTAGTGACCATACCAGTGGGTCACCTTGGCGGCTAAAAAGACCATTTTTTTTATATTCTTTCTTTCTTTCTCTCCCTACTCCTTTTTTTAAACAAAATCCCTCACTTTTCCCCCCCCCGACCGTGGTCAGGTCTGTATAGCAGTTCTTTAGGGGCAGGGGAGGGGAAGTCTTGAAAAAATAAACAGGAAGGATAGGGGCAAAAAATGCGTAGGATTGCTGTGCCCCCCCTTTTTTTGTGGGGTTCGTTTTGCAGGAGTTATTTTGGGAAGATGGCCGAATATGGCTCTAAGAAAGAGCTGAGGGGTATAGGAAAAAAATCCCGACACCTTCTTCACTGTGTGTGTAACTGTAATATAAAGAGTAGTCGGCCATCTGTGATTCTCTTTCATTATGTTGCAAATTAAAATCCATGTTCCTAGTTCTTAGGATCTTACAAGAATATCCTCATAGTATTCTTTAAAAAATTGCAAATCTTATTTAAATACAATTGATATGAAATTCCTAATTTTAATAATACAAAAAAGGATAGGCGATTGGAGATTCGATGCAATTTGTTTTGTCAATTTCTTATTGTATTCGATAGTACATTATTATTATTTAGACACTTTATTTCGGATCTGAAATTAAAACGTACGTGTTGCGCTTGCTTTCAATAGCACCGACCCCAGCTATAAACGTATCGGTCTGCAAGCATGGAGAAGTTAACAGGTTCCCACTCACCAAAATTTTTTTTCAAGGAAATCAATAATACTTATCGAAATTTACGCTGAATTTTTAATTGGAGATTTATTTCATTCTCAACCCAATAATTAAATTTTAGCTATTCCTCAAATGCTGTTAATCATTGCATCGAACAGAATTCACAATGTTAATGATGTATATTTTTAAGAATTCATTATAAGACATATTTGAAAAAATGACTTCAAACAGAAAAAAAAACATGTTTGAAGTTAAATGTGGTGAAAAGATAAGCATGCATAGCATTAATGTGATTAAAATAAGGTAAATGCTAATTTATGAAATCGATAGAGAAAATAGATTGATGGATAAATTTCGAAACAGTTTCAGGTAAAAGTCATGCAATTTATGCATATACTTTTTCAAAGAAAATTTTTTACACACTGTCTGAAAAAAAAAAATATAAATATATATTGTTCCTTTTCTAAAACTCTATAACAGCCACTGTTTATTATTGAAAAAAAAACCTTTCAACAATTTTTAAAAAACAGTTCAGTTAGACTGAAAAAATAAATGTCATTAAAAACAGGACGTTTTTTTTAACAAAACTTGAAATTTTAAAATTTAATTTTTTTAAATGTTGGCTTTATTTTATCAAATGGAGCAAATTATCGCAATGTATGAATTTGAAATTCATTTCACAGTTTCTTACATTCATTTATTTTGCATCTTAAACACAGAAAATTGGAGAAGAGTTCCATCCTGCCCCCTTTTTTTGTCTTTCGAAATCTATCATAATTTCATGCAAGAATTATAACTTTTCGAAATATTTCCCTCTAAATATTAATGAAAAAAACTGCATTGCTGAAATAATTAAAATAATGGTGCTAAAATCATAATCATCATAAAAAAAGCAAAAAAGAACAACAATGTTTTAACTGCAATCTTTTTAATATTTAATTTCTTTTTCTATTAACATTTTCATGCGAAGGATTGAATGCTATTAAGTTTATCACAGTTTTTGTTTAAAATTAAAAAAAATTTAGACTTATTTTTAATTTTTTGTGAGAAAATTAGTATTACTTAATTATCTAAATAAAACATGAACATAGTTAATAAATTATTATGAATTTCAAAATATTAAGTCAAATTGTAAAGTCACAGTTAAGCAATTTAATTTTTACATCAAAATTTTAGTCACTAAAACAAAGGATTTGATTTTGTATATAAGACGTTCCATCGACTGAAACAAAGGTTTAAAAAATAAAGAAAGGATTATCTGGCTGGAAATTGAAATTATTGGACAACGGATATGCACAATATTCATTTAAGAAGTTAATCTTGCTCCATTAAGATTGATTAAAAATCTTTACAAGAAACAGTCAATTTGCTTCAACTGAGCGTCGTTTGATTAAAAAAATTTATAAGAGTGACGAATCTAGTTTCCTTCTTCTGACAAAATTAGAAATAAAAGAATATTTGACAAAAATCTCCAAACATGTAAATAAAATAACATGGCTGGAACTCACAACTAGTAAAAATAGAGTACCATTTAATTTGTATCATTTAAAAACCTAAAGTATTAATTAGCTGTTTCTGTACTGAAATTAGATTTAAATACATATAAACTAGATAGACTTTACACAAAGAAATTTAATTATTTCCTTCTTGAACTATAAAAAAAGCGAAATTTTACAAATATAGGACGTAAATGATTGTGAAATAGATAAACTTATACGACATAGCATATTTCAATTCTTAGCCAGAAAAGATTTTAAAAAAAGAATTAGATGCAAATATAAAAAAAAGATAGCAAATCGTTTATGTAGTACATTTATTCATCTTAAAAATAAAGTGTTTATAAACATTCATTAATACACCAATTTTTTTACAAATCAAATTGTAAAACAATTTCTCGGAGATCATTACGTGGTGGACAAAACTAAGTTATAGCAGAAAAGCTAGTTTTTTTGAAAATCCATCTGAAGCCAATAAAATTCATGTTTTATGTATTCTAATGTAAACAATATTCTCAAACAACTTGTAAATATATCAAATGCTTTTTCATAATTTATTTGAAATAGTTAGCAGAAATATAAGCTAATACGCAAAAAATTTTGCAAACACATTTTTAAGTTTCCAAATAAAAAATATAACCGGTTACGAAAAAAAAAAAATCAAATTGTAAAATCGTTTTTTAAACAGCTTGAAACAAAGTATTGAAAAAAAAAATGTAAATCGTTTTTAATCAGATTAAACAAAATTTTAAAAAAATTTACAGATTAAAATTTAGTTTTTTTTAGTTTGATATTTGGATTAAAATGATTATTTCTCCAATACAAGTCAAACTTATATTTTGAAAAAAAAATTATAGAAATCTAACTAACATATAAATATATTTAATGTTGATATTTTCTTAAAAAAGTTTTTCTTTCACTGCAAGATTTGTTCTAGACTCACGATCCAGTATACCCACAAATTTAAAGAAAATATATGTTAATAAATATAAAGATAGCTATAAAAATTACCAAATTCAATATAAAGAAATAATAATATCCGAAGAGTAAACTCACGTTAATTACTGAGGATGCTAACAAAATGGTCCACTACTCTGCGAAGTCTCGACCGCTGAATCCGAGGGGTTTTTTCACTACTGGTTTCAAGTCCTGGTCCTGAACTTTTTTAAGGAGCAACTTCTTCTGACAGTGGTCAACTTGTAGAATGAACTCTAGAGATGTGGTCTTGGGGGTCATGCGAAGGGGGGAGAGGCAAGTGGGAGGTGTCGATCGGGTCGGCGAATGGTAGCGAGAGATCTGTGATTGGATGAGTCAGTCGTATTGGTTAAAAAGTTTTCTCCCGTCGGGTTTCTTCACCGTGGATGTGTAAAAACTGGTTTTGGCCGAACCTGGACCAGCCCAGAAATCCCGGCACCGCGCGTTTTTTGCCAATGAGGAGAAAGTTGCGTTCATTTATCTTGTTATTCCCCAACCCCTTTGTAAGAAGAATGCGAATGACAGAATGCATACATCTTTAAAAAAAAGAAAAAGAAAAAAGATGCTTTTGCATTTTTGAGCTGACCTTAAAATGACAAATTGATAAGAAAGCACTTTTTTTCTCTTAAAAATCTGAGAAAGGCATGAATCCAAATTGGAATTTTCGCATTTACAACCAGAAATTAACTCTGCTATAGTAAAAAATCTGGATCAACTAGATATTATTTCGCATTAAAAAAACCCTTTGGAACAAAAAAAAATTCATGTATTTCGGGTTCATGCATAGGCATGAACAAAAAATAGAATTTTCGCATTTACAACCAGAAATCAACTTTGCAATATTAACCCATTTATGGCTAAGGTTAAAAAATAAGAATTTTTGCATGAAATTTCTGTATGTTAGGTAAAAAAATATAATAAAAATAACTTTTATGTGATGAGTGTTCCAAAAAATAGAACAGTAGGCATTAATGGGTTAAAAATCTGGATCAACTGGATATATTTCGCAATTAAAAAAGCCTTTAGAATAAAAATTTTTAAAAAGAACATTTTAATATTTAAATGGATTCGACGCAATTTGTGAATCAATCCCGACATATTGCGTTTTTGTTGAACATTTTAATGCATTTATTGAGATGAAGAAGTTGTTAAAGAGGAAGATATTAATCAACCAAAATCTATTGAAATAAAATTATTGGTAGCTAACCAGCTATGCAATTTTAGGTATTGAGATCTTGTACCTAAGAAAATTAATTGATAGCTGTGTCTTATTATTGATAACTGTGCAAGTTATGGATTGGTGTTATCGATAATTGTTAACACTAGCTTAGAAAAAAATGCGATCGACATCAAATAAGTAAAACAACTAATTAAAATAAAGGTATTCAACCATCATGTAACTTTTAAGTTAGGTCTAATTCGGTCTCTATGGACAAAAGAGGTGATACTAAGCTTATTTAGCATTGCATTATACAAATAGCGTTGAAGAAAAAAAAGTTTTCTTACCCCCCTTTTTTTTTCAGTACTATTTCACATCATAAGATTTGCTAATGATTACAAACATGTTCTAAACAAGTATCTGAGCGATTTAAATGCTTATCTTTAAAAAAAAAATTATATTGATAGGTTCATAGTCATACTTTGAAGACATCAGCTGCAACAATAGTTTGAAAGATCATAATTTTAAAATTAAACGCTATTTTTGAGTATTTTTGAAACTATATAATTTTGAAAGAATTCCTCAATTTCCAACCTCATATGCATAATTAGAATGAGAATAAATCATTCCTTTTTTCCTCATTTTCTTTTAAGTAGTTTATTACATAGAGTGGCTCAAAAGGTTGAGAGTACGCCTTACTTTTACTAAATAAATCTGACTTTCAATATAAATAATACATTACTGAGAAGTGCAAACATATTTTTATTTTTACACATAACAAATGGTTTAATTTAGAGTAAAAATAATGAAAAATGAAATAAAAACTTCTAAACTGAAAAACTTCAGAAGCATTTTAATTAAACATATTTAGATTTTTGCCTCAAAAAGTTGAGTACAGCAAAGAAATTTTTGCAATACATCGCATATAAAGAAAGCGTCAGTATTTAGTTACACGTCTTTTGGTTTTTAAAATGGCCTCTTAACGTCGTGGATCCATTTCACTAATTTTGGAGGATATCTAAACATATTTTACCCCATTTTTCTTGCAACTCTTGTTTTAAATGGGTTTTGTTTCTTATTTTGTGTTTTTGAACCCCTTTTTCGAGTATGACTTGCGAATATCCAACGGCATTGAAGTCTGAGTACTGTGGTAGTGTGTATATTTGCTTTTTACAATGAAAAAGATACCACAATTTTACGTTATGCTATTCTGTTTAGGATCCTTTTAAAGTGAAAAAGTTTTCGGAATTTCCATCTAAACCCCAATTTTTAACAATTTTTTTTCCGAGGTGGGTGTAACTCCGCAAATTATTAAAAATGTAAATAAAATGCTAAAATTCTTCCGCTGAATTTTTATGATTAGCTTATTTATATTGACAAAAAAAATTAGTAAAATTACATGACTGAAAATCATTTTTTTTAAATATTTTTTTTAAGATATTTTTTTATTATTGAACAAATGATCAATAGAGTTATTTTTTAGTTTCAAATTTTGTTGAATAACTTTTTTCGGAGCTTATGATCGTTTGTTCGCAAGTTAATAAAGCTTTATTGAAGCTTTATTGGGACTTATTCTTTGCAACTTTATTGTTATCTATTAATATAAAAATGTATAAAGAATGCATAGGAAATTATCACTGCAATGTAACTTTACAATATTCTTTTCTATTATCGCTATTGAAATGTCAAAATCAGGCAGATAAAATATTAGCTCATAGTTTGATAGGACTCCATGTATTCTTTGACTGTGATTAAGATATTTGCAGAACATGCCATTTAATTGATTCTGATAAACATTCATTTAAAAACAGATATGGATAAAAACATATTTATAATCGTGGGGGAAAAAAGACTATAGCAGACCAATTATACATATTTAAAAGTTTTTTTTTCACAATCGATTTAATTTCATTTCATATGGCGCTGATGATGGTTATTACTATTTTTATAATGCTAAAATCATTGAAAATATTGTTAATGGCTTCGTTACTAATGGCGTGTTTGACACGTGCATCGAATTACAGATTTTTTAAAATTTTAAATCTGCAATTAAGTGAAAATTGTAGATAAATGGAAAGCAAAAATGACTAGGACATGCTTCATTATCTCAGATGTTCTTATGTTCATGTAGAGATAGAAATAAAAATAAATGGCCCTAACAGAAAGAAGCATCTGCTGTTACATCATTTATTGTTCATTTAATTAGGAGATTAAGTAAATTCTTATGTCAAGGGAATTAAATAACGAACAAAAATACGTTGTCAAATAAAATATAAAAATATGTAATTTGAGTAATTTTAAGAAGAGTACTTTTCAGTTATATATATATATATATATATATTGAAACTTCACCGAAATCCATTTCTCACCACAACATATTTTTGATTGTCCGGCTGTCTTCGCAAATGTTTTAAAATTCGGGATGATAGCACTCATTGATATACAGTTGGAAATATTATACAGCTCTGAAGTACCAGAATCGGTGGCCGCGATTGTTAGAACATTTGGGGGGAGGGGGAATTCTGATACTGAAATTGTGTTTTTAAAGTTACCTTCTTTTCGCTTTGTCTTAAAGTTTTGGGGTATTCCATTTTTTAAAGGTTTTAAGGTATTGAAAACTTTTAAAAGTTTAGTTTATGAAAGATATGTTTTGAAATGTATTCAGGGTTTTAATTGTCTTTTTCCCCCATCTAATTTAGGGAGACGACTACAAATAGCGTTTGTAGTCGTTACAACTACGTCAACTACGACTACAAATAGCGTTTACCCTTTAGTTTATTGATAAAATAGGTAAAATTCAAAAAATTATAATAACAAGCTGCTACCCAGCACGTTGCCGTCGAAAAAGAAATAATTTTGGAAGTATCATTTGAAATTTAAAATAACCGTCTTGTTTCATTAGGAATGATAGAAAGAATTATATATATTTTTTTTCGTATCGGAAATAAATGCATTCATTAAAATTGATATATAAAATGATAAAGAAAGAAGTAAATAATATTAATTCTATTTTTTAAACTTTATTATTCAAGACTTTAAAGTTGGTAATATATATATACAGTAAACTCTCGCTACAACGATACCCGATACAACAATAACTCCCTCTACTACAATAATGCTTTGTGGTCCCGGTGATTTTGCATATAAACTAATGTTAATCTCCCCTCAATATTGCGATATTCTCTAGAACAATAAACCTCTGTAAAACGATTTTTTCAATCTAAATTTCAGTATTATTTTCTCCCTTTATAATAATATTTTGATTTTCAAATGCTTTTTTTTCGTTTTCTTTTGTTATTTTTTCCGTCTATTAAGACTCATTGTGGATGTTGTGGAAGTTGGTGGGAAGTAACAGAAAAAACCATTCGGAATTGCTGGAAAAAGGCTGGTCTTTGTGTTATGGAAGATAAGAAATCTGATAATGATGAAAATTCCATAGACAAGGATCTCTCAGATGATCAAGAATGGGTTTTGCACATCAAAAAATCCATATCCCAACTTGAAGAAACAAGCGGTAAAAAGTTTAAAATTAGTATAGAAGACTATTTAACAGCAGATGATGATCTTATGGTTTTCGCAGGAGTTACTGATGAAGATATTCTCTCTGAAATTACTGATGAGATAGGAAACAATGATGAAGATGATATTGATGATGATGATAATACAGGTCCATCGCAGTCCTTATTGTCATCCCAGGAAGCTCTTCAATCTGTGAATTCTCTACGGACATTTTTTTCAAGCCTTCCGTCGACAATTGAAGAACATTTTCGTGCATTAGACTCAATGTATACAGTATTGGTGAACTTAACAGTTAAAAAAATGAATAAACAAACAAAAATATTGGATTATTTTCAATAAAAAGTGTTTTCAGGTATGTGAATATTTTTACGCTTATTTTCTGAATTTATCTTATTTATTTATTTTTTTAGTATTTAAATCACTATTATTAGTATTTTACAAATTAATTTCTTCTAAATATAGACTTAAAATAATAATAATAAAAAAAACTCTTATTCAAAGTATTTATAACTTACTGATTATTAATAACTGTCGATATTTTAAGTAGATTACATCTAATGTAAGAATCGAAGGTTCGTTTAAATTTTCTGTCCTTTTTTGAACAAATTTGAGCTGCTTTATTTGGGTTACATGATTGAAAAGAATCAACTTGTCAGGATCTTAATCATGCGACTTTATAAACGATTGATTTATCTTGGAACATCTGGACACTGGTGTGAGATAGCAATATGAAAGATGAGTACTGTTTATTATTTGACGATACAAATAGAAATCGCGATATAGACTGATATTTTTTGTGTAACTGATACGTGATTCAACTTTTTATTTGAACAATTATTTCCAGAATGCACACTTGTTTCTCGAAGAACGAGTCTTGGTCTTTTGAAGAAATTTAAAATTCGATTTTCGAAAGAAAAAAAAAAAGAAAAAAGCTTGTACAGAATTCACCACTGTAATTTCAATTTCTACGAATAAAGATTTAGAAATTTTACGAATAAATTTTTACCATTGCCAATGCATGATTTAAAATATATTAGTTATACTTACAAATACATATTTTAATTTACACTGATTTCTTTAATAGTTTTGAAAGTATTAAGCGTAACATTGGGTGATTTCGAAATACTTTAAGATTCTTTATTGTTTTAAAACACAATTGCCCTTTACCTTATGTGAATATCGTTACCCAATAAAAAATAAAAGGTCGAAAATGAATTTTATTCTTATGCAAAATCTTTTCGTAAGATCTGTGGTTTTAAGATTTTAAAAAATGCACCATTTGAAATTATGATACCATGTTCAAACTAAAGTAGATTAAGTATTGCTGATATTTTTACTGCTTTCGACTTTAAAGACATGACACCTCTTAGATGCATTGAAACTGGAAGTGGAAAAAGATGATTTGATCGGAGATGGAAAAAAATTAGTGGTAAATTTTAATCTTGTTGCCATCAAACTAGTTTAGCTTTTTAATTCCTTTCTTCATTAAGTTTTCATTCAGAAATTCTAAATTTCATCCAACTTCATCCATATATTTTAAATAATAGATGGCATGGATAAAACTAAATTTAGATTGCCAGTCGGCCAATCTAAATCACTGGTGCAATTTTTATTTTCCATCTCCCTCACTTCACTTTCTCTGTGAGGAAATCCTGAGATAGAATTCAACCACTGAATCAATTTCGATCATTATTATTTCATATGAAAGGATGCTCATGATTCTTAGATATATCATCAATGGTCGTCTATAACTTTTTTGCCCATTTAAGGAATTATTGCATTAAAAAATTGACAGAGACTTTAGTTCGTTAGGTTTCGTCGCCAAACATGACGATTTCTATACTTTGAAATATAGAAACCGATCACAAGACTCTATAGTTATTATGCGAATAGAATTTGAATTAGTACTTTTGTTTATTTTTATTTCATACTAGCCGCCTTTGGCGACCAGCTGGTTCGCCATGAGTAATGCGATCTAAAATTTTCAATTACATCACATATTCATTAGCCAAAATTTAAGAAATAGTTAAAGTTAAAAGATTCAGTTATTAGTAGTTAAAGAGTCGGTAACTTTATTCGAAAAAACTTTTTGAGTTTAATGCTCTAACAATTTATCGATTATGCTTCCAAAATATTAAAAATGTTTTTTTCGGTGATGTTGCCAAAATGTTAAATATGTTTTTTAAAGAAAGCGAAAAAGGGGAAAAATTATTGAATTAATGATACAGATATTACAAACGATTATAGAAATATGCCATTAAGTCGGGATTTCAATGCATATCCTGTCTAAATTCAACCAGGTTTACTGTAAATAAAGATAATTTATGGAATTAATTATATATCTATTGCAAACGATCATAGAATCCATTGCCTTGCATTTATTTTTTTAGAAGATATCTCATTTTATATTTATGTTATTTTATCCAGTCACATGCTGAAAGTTGTATTTCTTTAGATTTGATTTGCGATGATAGTTGTTTTTTTTTTTAATTTGAACTTCCGGCATTTTTTTATTTTATTTTATCCAGTCACGTGCTCAAAAAAACATGGTTAAAATATTTCTTTAAAAATTCGTTGAAAATAGAAGCTTACGTTGTAAATTACAAAAACTGATGTCACAAGTTCATTTCTTTTTAATTAAAAGCTAAATATTCTTCATTTTTTAAAGCATTTATAGACTCGTGCTACATACTATGCAGCTATTTACTTCATTTAGACTTTTTTTTATAGATGTATTTCTATTATTAAACAAAGCTGATTTATTTAATTAATAATATTGTAAAAGTCACAAAAAATTCTTTGCATTTTCTTTTAAAAAAAAACATATTTCATATTTATTTCCTTTCATGCAGACACCTGCTGAAATTGCATTTTTAAATGTTTAATTTGCAATAATTATTTATTTTTTTAATTTGAGTTTTTATCTATCTGATGGCAACCTATTGATAAAAGATAATTTTTCCCTTTCCACTCGTAACGTGCTCCTGCAGATTAAATTTCATTGTTTTGTCCGAAATATATTGTTGAAAAATATAGTTGAAATGCTTCTTTAAAAATTCATTACAAATAGAAGCTTAAGTTAAATGTTAAAATACTGATACTATTAGAAAGTTAATTTTTTTAATCTTTAAATTGATGTTAAAATCATGTTTGTTCGATAATATTTTCGGAAGTTATAGCGGAAAAACGTCGAAATTTCGCTTAAATTTTAATTAATTCAAATTCTAATTAAAAATTCGAAAAAAGGGCTCCGAGGTGCACATTCCCGACCTCCAAGGTATACATGTACCAAATTTGGTAGCTGTAGGTCCAACGGTCTGGCCTGTAGAGCGCCAACACACACACACGCACACACACACACGCACGCACACACACACACACACACACATTGAGCTTTATTATAAGTATACATTGTAACTGTCGTTTTGTAATATTATTGTTATGATGCAACGTAATTCATCAGCTTAAAGCAAAATTAATCGTATTAATACTGTTATTTTATGGCACAAGTGCTGTTTTTGTTGATGCTGCGCCAAACACAAAATATGGCATTTTTATATTACAATTTCTCATCAATAGAAGATCGATAGAAGATTTTGATTAAATTTTTACGTTTGCAAAGAAGTGAAAGAAAGTGGTGAAATCAATTGAAATTGAAAGTTATTAAGCTAGTTAATTAATTCTAAATAAATACTCTTTGCATGCTTGTATAAATACAAATTATACTCCTTAACATGTAATGTTTTTATATATCCCTACTGATTTTCTTACATTATAATCACGTTTATAAAAAAATGATAACCTACTTTATTACTGACACTTTGAAAAAGGAAATATTATTCAAATTGATCAGAGAAAGGAAACAGCCGGCTTTTAAAATGCCAACTCTTTCAACTTAGAATTATTTTTAAAATTAATGGTAATGTTTTAGTACGACATCATTGGTGGATGGAATTTATGTAAGCTGATTTCATATCATATGTTTAAATCTTATACTATAATACGAGGAATGGTTGCCAAGTCGAAAATCGCCCCAGAATTAATAAACTCAGGTAAACTTGGGGGTCTGGGGTTTTTGGCCACGAGGAATCGATTGGCGCCGGTTTTGAAGCGCTACGTTCGAGCATTTCGGAGTTACAGATAGGATATTTTCAAACTTTATTAGTTCGCCATAATGGCTAATAGGTTTCAAGCGGTAACGTGCTGCCATCTAGAGCCAATATGGCGAACTAATAAAGTTTCCAGAAGATGATCCGGAACTGATCTCGAAATGGATGATCCATAACCCGTGTGGTGATATGAACCCAAGCGCTCCGTGCATGGTCAGCAAACATGGAAGAGACCAGTGCAGATGGGGATTTCCAATGGAACATCAAGACATGACATCGCTGGTGGACGGTGAAAAGCCGAGGTTTAACCGGTTATCTTTTCACCAATGGTTTCACAAATTTTCTTATGGCATGTATTGTTTTGATAAATCACTATTGAAAATTTAAATCTTCGAGTTAGCTTCGATACCTGTTTTCTCCGAGCGGAGCTCGATCACCCGCTGGCAGAAATAATAATGCAGGACTCCATTTTTAAAAGTAAAGCGACTGATTCATACAATTTTGTTGCCTGGTTGGAAAAAATTACTAAAAATTCCATCAATTATCTTTATAAGTATCTAAACGGTAAATTCCAATAAGTGATTTAAATGATTAAAGTGATTTTACTTTTCTTTGAGAATGTTTGTACTATATAACTTTTAACATTTCTTCTCGGGCAGAATTTTAAATTTTCGACTTACAGCTCAACATTATAAAAAAAGTTATTCCTAAAAAGCAAATTTTACATTAAGAATCACATCAGGGGTCTTAAAACTGAAGCGATTTTTAATTTAACGAATCTGATTGCCTCTTTTATTTTATTAGTACGCACTCGAAAACTTGCATATCACGCGATCTCATTTTAGTTGCAAATGTGTGAGTGGGAGAATTAAACAAGTATTGAGGCGTCAATAAATAATAAACAAAGAAATTTTTATCAAATGTACTTGATGAGTTTTATAAAAAGAAATGTTTAAAAAACGAATGTCTTTTTTAACTATGTGAGAACATCATTTTTTTTTTTTTTTCGTTAGACGGTTTTGAATAAATGAAGGCAATAAACAATTGATGCTCGAAATCGCGAAGGCAATGAATAAAGCCCAAATGGCAATGTTCATCAACATCAACATCTTTTAATCGCATATTTTTACCTGCTTTTACCAGTATTGCTTTTTTTTATCACAAATGCTTCTTTGACAGCAGATGCGTTTTCAAAAGGTTAACGTAGAACTATGACATCATAGCCGTTATTTTCAAAGAATGTAATTTTTTTGGAGGAAATTAAATATTTTGGTTTTTATAATATGCTCAAAAAACTACACTCGCGTTTAATAACAGTTTTGTTAAAAAATATTTTCTTTTTTCCACAGTGGGAAAATATCATTTCTTTCATTCTTAAGTAAAAAACTTTAATCCACTATGGAACTGTTTTATGATCTCGGAAATTAGAAAATAACAGTTGTGTTTTCCAAAATATTGTTTTTATAAAAAATTCTATATTCATTAATATATTTAAGAATTTATTAGGAAATTATATATATATTAAAATGATTTAAGTGCCTATTATATTGTTTTTAAAAAACGTATTCTTATTTACCACACACACTCATGGAAATAAAACTGGTATTTTTGAAAGATTCGATTTTACTTTTTAAATGATGAAGAAATGACGTCTAATATTGCGCTACGAAATTAATAAAAGAAAACTTTAAAATTCTGTTTCATCTTAAACCGACAATTTAATTAAAATTTTGAAAAACTATTCATAGTGGACATATTTGTTATTGTGTAACAAATTTGATATTTCTAAGGACAACGATCTGTTCCGTAGAACGATTTTTGCATATCGCAATTAACAAAAAGTGAGCCAGCCTGAAAAAAATTAGATTAAAAAGTGATTAGAATTGCAAAAACTAAAAAATTATTTGGTTTTAATATATTCAGAGAAAACTACGCATAATGAAAATCTATTGTATTATCAAGATTTCTTATAAATTAAATTATTTACTTTTATTACTTTTTCAGTTATAGTTGTATCATATGAAATGACTGTTTTTTATCCATCCATAATCAGAATTTCCAGAAAATTTGCTTTTAATTACTTTATTTAGTTTGGTTCTTCTCTTGGTTCTTTGATTATACATAATAACCACTGAATTTGGTAAACATGATAAATTATTTCATATTTATCAAATTTAGCGGTTAGTTTATAAAATCCCCATTACGAGTTGGGGATGACGCAGTTTGATTGAATACCACCCACAAGGTTTAGTCAACTATCTCAGTTGCTCTATAATTGTCCTCCCCTATTTCATTCACAGAAAACTTTTCATGTGGCAGTTTACATCGGTTTTTCAGTGTCCATATATCCTGGGCATTGTGTGAAATACAATTAACCCAGCGGGAATCTCTTATCTTGAGAAAGTTAACAATTGAAGTAATCTCTAAGTGAGCTTAACAAGCTTGTACCGACTTCATAACTTAAGTTAAAATTTGAGAACAGCTGTTAGTTAATTAAAATATTATCGCATCTTCCATCAAAATATAACATCGGATCTTTGATGCCTGTACCGGCTTTTGTAGAATGGTTATATGGTATTATCAGTTCAATAGTGAAAGGGGTATCGGTCTCCATTGATGTCATAACCAGATGTTAGTTAGTTTATGGTGTATTGTGAATGATAACTATGTCGTTTCTTTCCCTCAGCTTTTGAACAAATGTTGTTTTAACTTCTAATCTGCCACAATATGGCCAATTTTACGCCAATGAGTCATGAGCAAAACAAACATATCAGTGTCTCACACTATCCTATTCATCATTATTTGGATTTTCCATTGAAAATATGTAACTTTAAATCAGTAAATAGCGAATTCTAATTTTCTCAGTTTTTGAATAATTTTTAACTGTAAAAATGATCCCTCCCCCCCAAAAAAAAAAACACTTTTGCTTAATATGGTATTAAGCTGTAATTAACAGCATATCCTTATTTATTATTATTATTTTTGAAGAAATTGATTTAATTGTCGACATATTTCAGTAAGTTATTTAAAATGAAAAAAACTTCGTCAGTACTTTCTTGAGCTTAGCCTCTTCCAGCGAAATGAAATTAACATCTCTCCATCAGAATGAAATGAGTTTGAAATGAATTATAGGTGATTTTAAAATATCAGATATTTTATTTTGTTTTGAACGTATCGTCTATACACTTTGTAAGATGTCATTTAGATTTTCAATGCATTAAATTGAGGAGTTTGATAATAAGAGTAAAGCATTAAAATTTGTTTTTTTTAATATCGGAATTTAATCAATTGGAAAAGAAATATTTTTTTATTATATACTCCTTAATCCACGAATCTATTTAACTGCCATATTAAAATTACACATTCTATTGAATTATTTATTATTACTTTAATTTCAATAATAATACAGGCAGTGTTTGAGATATTCAAATATTTGTAAGGGATTTTTGCTTTTTAAATTATAGAAAACTTTTACTTACTTCAAGATTTAAAACTAAAAGTACAGAAACTTGATATGTGAAGTGGTTAAGAATTTTGGCTCCACGGAAGTCATTTAGCAAGTTGCGAGGATTTATTAATCTGGATTTATAGACTACAACAACAAATAATTACCTGGATGTGAGATGAAATATAATCCGTTTCAAATCATCTTACACTAATTAAAAATATTCTGTGCTAAGATATTAAATTAAATAAAACGTTGCAAACATACACTTATGAACTGAATTCCAATGTGAATAATAAAAAATATTTCAAATTTGAAAGATTTTCCAAAACTGAAGAAATACCGTATAATTTTTTTAAATTTGCTTTTACCACGATAAATTGGTAACTCAAAGTGATGCCATTTCATAACCGATTGCACTGCAATTTTTTTATATATCTCTTCCAATTGTTATCCGGAAGATTGCAATTTGCTCCATTTACATAGTGAAAAATTTAAATTTTTTCACTCTGTTTGTAGAATGCACTGTTCATTAGTTGTTGTAACAGAAGCCCCAAATAATTGTTTACTTTACAAAAATTAAGTGACATGTTTCTTCATTTTTTTTTCGAAGTTTTAATTTTAAATACTTCACCCAGAAATAAAAATTTAGAGTAAGTTACATTAGAATTCCTAACAATGCAAGAAAGAAAAGAAGTTGTAGATCATTAATATGTTTTAAAAGCGAAAAAAAAAATCCATTTTGTCATTTATTATTTAAAATGAAAGTGACACGAAAATGAAATGACCCAATGGTAGATTGCCTTCTAATTAAATAAGCGCTTAAAGCTACAGGAGAGTTATTTTTAACAGTTTTCACGTCAACTCGGCATTTCCTCAATTGAACACGCTGCAGAATATTTGATCACGGATGACATGTTTTCGTTTCATGACATTTAAATATATGAAAATATGGATTTCAAGCAGCAATTCGACAGTTTAAAGACTACCAAAAAGCGAATATGAGATTTGAAAGAATTTCTTTCCCTTACATTCTATCTCTATAAATAAAAATGAAGGTTTGTCTGTATATTTATATGGTGCCGCTCATTCGATCGCGAAGAAACTTTGAATAGCTGATTCTTGCATTTACGGGATGATTATAAGCATAATAAAATTATGTCATCTCTATAAGTAAAAATGAATGTTTGTCTATGTGTCTGTAATGTAGTGCCGAACCGCTCATCCGATTGGGATGAAACTTTGAATACTTATTACTGGCACTGATTTGTTTGTGCTAAAGATGGAAGAACAAAAGTATATTGCCAACCCTAAAGTCTTTTAAAAAATAGAATGGATATTATTTACTCTTCTCTTTTAAATATCACTCCATTTCAATGAATGTATTCATTTCCGATGCGAAAATAAATATTATTCTTTCTATCATCTATATTTATAATAAAGCTCAATGTGTGTGTGTGTGTGTGTGTGTGTGTGTGTGTGTGTGTGTGTGTTGGCGCTCTACAGGCCAGACCGTTGGACCTACAGCTACCAAATTTGGTACATGTGTACCTTGGAGGTCGGGAATGTGCACCTCGGAGCCCTTTTTTCGAATTTTTAATTAGAATTTGAATTAATTAAAATTTAAGCGAAATTTCGACGTTTTTCCGCTATAACTTCCGAAAATATTATCGCACAAACATAATTTTAACATCAATTTAAAGATTAAAACATTAGCTTTCTAATGGTGTCAGTGTTTTAATGTATAACTTAAGCGTCTATTTTTAACGAATTTTTAAAGAAATATTTTAACCATGTCTTTTTAGCACGTGACTGGATAAAATAAAAGTATGCTGGAAGTTCAAAAAAAAAAATTATCATCGCGAAATAAATCTACAGAAATGTAACTTTCAGCACGTGACTGGATAAAATAAAAGAAATAAAAAATGTGATATTTTCTTTA
>JAPMOQ010006428.1:1444869-1469305 GCA_026543055.1 Argiope trifasciata | reverse complement strand
AGTTTTAAGTAAAATCTCCTCACAGTAAGACTGTTTATCCAGCTCTTCTAATATAGGTTAACACGATAATCACAAAACGAAGAGAGCTGTATGGATCTAATTCGGTGCACAGATTTCACATCTGTCAAATTTTGTGCCAAATCCAACAAGGTATTAAACATCTGTCTGTAGATACTTTCAGAAGTATATAAATGTTATGATTCAAAAATGCTCAAAACAAGTAAATTTAGCATGAGATTTTGTGACCAAAATTGTAGTACCATATCAAATTTTTGTTTAAATCAGTAGTGAAAAACGTGCCTAAAACACAAATGCATCTTTATTTAAGTATGCGAGAAAGTTTTGTTGAAACTTTTCCCGCTGGCATTTATTCCCTCATTAAATAATGATAATAATAAATAACCACACTAGGGCATTTCGACACATTCTGATTCCATTACACTTCTTTAAGGGTACCATGGAAACGGTGGATTTATTCTTAGGATTAACATTCTTATAGAAACTAAAAATTCGATATCTAATAAAACCTTAATCTGAAACTTTGAAAACAATTATAACAGATATAGTACAGTGATAATTTCCTTTAAAATGAAGCTTTCAAAGCAGAAATAAATTTTTGTGACCATTACAGCCGGACAATTTAACTAATATCATTAAGTACGATTTTTAACTTTATTTAAACCATCTTTATCTCATTTCTACATTTGAAGAATGAACAAAAAACAGGAACATTCATTTGAACAAAAAACAGAGCTTCACATGAGCTTTTTTTAATGTGAAGAAAGAATATTTTCAGATCAATATCAGTTTGTTTGATATCATAACTCTTATGCAGACATGCTCACATTCTCATGCTCTTATATATATATATATATCCCAGATATCACGGATATTAAGGACAAGAATGTTACTTTTTTACATTCTAATGGCGAACCCTGCCAAAAAGGACAATGAATACACAATTGAAAAATATATGACAGCAACTAAATTGACAAATATTTGACGGCTGTAACTTTGTTTAATTTTTGAGTTAATTTCTTCTATCTCTGGTCGTCATAAACATCCTAGGCAGCTTCAAAAGAAGGCATTCACATCTCAGAGAGCAGCTGCGAAATCACGAGTGATTTATTTTAATTGTCACTTCTTTTTGTCAGACTTGACGCGACAACAATGGAGTCGAATGTAGAAATTCCGAGAGGACATGTGGACGAACGGAGATAAGGAATCAGGTTCATTTCCGGTTTCTAAATGGAATGGAATGGCTAGCTTAAATTAAAATTTACCTTTTGTATTCTGCAAACAAAACCAGATGAACATTTCTTAAGTGTTACAATTTTCCTTGATAAAACATGTCAAATATATTTTCGAACTTGTAAACTTTTGTGTGCAACAATGGAAACTATATTAAATCCTCTTATTAAAACGGTCGGAATAACTGTCATTTGATTGTGTAATTACGATTAGAATTTTCAAGGATATAAAATCGTTAGCATTTAATTACAACCGAGTAAAAAAGAATTTTGATACCTTGCATAATTATATTACTGGAATTACTTCCTTATTGTCAGAAACTTTTTAACCACGATGCTTCTTCAAAGTGTGAAGTATCTAATTGAATTATGTCACCTTAAAAAAAATTGATAACTATTTAATTTTAGTTTCTATAGACAATGCAAAAAATGTTTCGAAGCGAACTTTTGAAGTGCAGTCATATTGCTGGGCTTAATACGCATTGCAAGGAATAACAGATAACGCAAAAAAAAAAAATGCCTTCTGGTCAAAGGACGGCCAATGACAGATTTGCAAATAAAAAAAAATCCAAAAATGAAGATTTAAGAATCATCCAGAACTTAAAATTTCGATTTCTAAAGATCGAAGATTTAAAACTTCATTTGTAGCTATTAATAAAATGAATGTAAAACAAAAACAGAATAATTTGATATTAACAATATATTTTGTTTGTTTAGAATTCATACAGAATAAAAACAAGAAATGTGTATGAAATCTATAAAATTTTAAATTATATAAAGATTTTTTTTTTTTTTCATTTTCAAAGATCCTATAATTTTTAGTAATTTTCTTAAACTTTTAAGGTGAAGATAATTTTTACCGAAAAAAGTTAACAGTTATTAAAAGTTTTATTTTACCAATACATTTCAGATTTGCAAAAAGAAAAAAATATATAACATTAAATAGAGTAGATAAATGAATTACATGCGGCACTAAAAAGAATGATCAGTCTTATATACAAGATATATCAAACATCAGAACTGTTTGCCAGTGGAGACAGGTTTCTTACAAATGTATCTTCAACAGTGATCCGGTCAGGGAATAATAAATGTAAAGGCAAATTTTTTGCTACATCTGAGTGTTTAAAAAATATTTCTGCACGTTTTTTCCCCCCACATTCATTTCATGATATTGGCAGAGCATAGAAGTTTTTTTTAAATAGGTTTTGATTATTGATCAGCACAAAATACATGCATGAATAGACTGGTATGTATCTGATATAAGAGAATGCACGATTTTTCATATTAATGAATTTAATATTTTTACGTAATCGGGAACCAACAACTATTCAATAGTTTAGGTTGCCATCGTAAACTACACATTATTTTTGTATTATTTATAATTTTTATTAAATGAACTAACTTCTGTCTATTGTAAAACGAATTATACAATAATTAACTTTGAGATATTTCCCCATTAAAATTTTTTTGTAATATTTTATGGGAACAGTTAAATAAGCAATTTGTATTAACTCCTGGATTTGACAAATTTCACATACTGCACTGTATTTTTCTACAGCCACAGTGCACAAAACACAAAACGAATTCTTGCTACATGTGTGACAAAAATTTGCGGGGTAGCGGTGACCTGGTGGTAAGGTCTCGGCTTCGGCACCGGAGTGTTTCACGCTCGAGACTCGATTCCACCGAAAAACCGTCATGAGAGGGGGGTCTCTTGCACGTTAAATCTGTCAGGCCAAACGTCCTCCCGCTGGTGTGGTGCAGTGAGGGGGATGCCAGCTCAGGTGTGGTCCTCATCATCTGATCGCGGTTCAAAATGACGAGGTCCGTCCCAAAATAGACTTAGTGTTGCTTAACAACGCAACATTAAAATAACTAAACTAAACTAAAAAAAATTCGAATCTCAACCGCATCTATTAACCAAGGATTCATCTCCAAATAACTCGCCAAGGAGACAGTATATTTTGTAAGAATGCTAAATCCAAGCTAAAGGTTCATATTTTATAGCAAATGTCATGCAAACAACGGGACGTTAATGTAACTTATCTAAACTAAACTAAAGAAAAAAATTTGCGAATGTTTGATGATGAAATACAATTGTTACTTCTCAAAAGAAAAAAAACAACAACAATGTATTGAATTAGATAAAAACGGAATGATGAATATTTCCATATAAGTTACATCAAACATAATTAGTTATTTTCATCTATATACAATTTTCTATTATATCTGCTATACACGACTGAATTTTTTGCGCCTTAATAATAACAACTTCACGCCGAATCGTCTTGAACTTTCACTCGCATAAACCCCCAATAACTGTTATTACTCGCTTCCCTCCTCAAATAACACCGGGGTGTCGATACTGAATGCCGTTACTTATTTCTTCCTTTTCATCCATTGTGGAGCGCCTAAGTACATCCGCCCACGCGCGCACCCTCGCGCCCACAAAGGCGTGAAATATGTATTTTTACGCCTCTCGCCCAGATGTTTGTGATTCGCGTGAGTGTAGTTATAATCGTAAGAGTGTGTTTACCAGAGGATTTGTAATACTAGCATGGAGAGGCGGCCGGAATCTGTTTTTCAAGCAATAGACTTATTTATTTTTAATCCATTCATTGGCACTGGAGATGGTTTTTGCGATTGGGAGTTGGGTCATGTGCGGTTGAGGGGGGGGAGGGGAATCCCCGTCATTTCTCTTTTTTTATTCACACCGTATTCATTTATAGATAGTTCAGCTTTGATATAATACATACTAAAAAAATAAATAAAAAGGTGATGTTTGTCGTTTCTGTGATGTGACGATAGTGCTACTACTTTATCTGCAGATAGTGCTATTATTTTATTACTCATATATTTTCAGCATGCATTTTCTTAGCCAAAGAAAAGCCCTTTTATTCCTAATTTTTTCAAAGATACTTTTGTCACATAACTGAAGTATTTTGGTTTCATAAATGTTTTTGAATCCTTTTTAGGCATAAAAAAAAAAAATTCGCAAATGTAATTATTTTAGAAAATTGTTTTTAAAAAATTGTTTTTTTTTAAAAAAAAAAAAAAAAAAAAAAGACCCTAAACAAGAACAAAACTTTTCTTAATTTAATCCTAAAAGTTTAAAAAATATTTGATTTCACTGTATATGCGGCGCCGAAAAACACAACAAACCAAAACTATTTAAATGCCTTGCAACCATCACTACTTTCAGAGTAGTCTATACTTTCCTGAAGCGGTGGTTTCGTAGTTCACGAATGATGACGGATTATTTCTCCTTGAGTTGAGGGGGAAAGAGTCTTGTAATTTTTAATGAAATCTTTCACGTTTGTATTTCTTTGCAACAGAAAAAGAGATTTTGACTCCATTTGTCTGCTCCTTTGATAAAACGAAAAGTTCATATGGTTGAAAAGTTCGGTTTATCACGGTGAGCGATAATTCAGTAGACATCTGTTGCCACTAGGCCATTGTTTCATGCTGTACAGAGCCCTCGAAATAGTTATCTGGATAGGTTGTTAAGAAAGTGACTGGCAATTCAACCAATTATTATATTTGGGAGCAGATGTTAATAGGATCGATCTGACCAAAGAAGTCTCAATTGGCCTACTATATAAGCACAAGAGAAGGGGGAGTGAAACCAGATGACCACCACAGTGTCCATTACAACACATATGCAAACAAACAAAAACAAAATCTCTCAGAACTTTCAGCAATAAAATAGTAATTATATATCCTATTCATCATGAAGGAAGATTTCAAACCATTCTTAACACGTTCCCTGCCACTACCCTCGCCTGATATCAGGACCCTCTATCTCATGAGATGACCCCTTCTTCGCTACTTTTTAACTGTCGTAGAGAAGGTGTCATCTAATTACACAGATGGTTTGGTCATAGAAAAGAAGGCAATCTATGAGTTATCTCGGCAGTCAACGTGTTAATCCCATTCTACTCAAAAGAAATCGCCAGTTCTCGATATCCCTTTCCCATTTTCATTTCCTGTGGCCTAATGAAGCTCTGTGTGCATGAAAGGACTGACGTCGATTACACTGCTTTCTTGAATAACTTTTTTGTTATTTTGGTGAAATAATTTGACTTTAGACTTTTTTTTAATAGCTCCAAAATGTGAACGTGGATAAATATATCTGGCCTGAACTCGGTATAGAAATACTTCACGTATGTTTCAGAAATGCTCACTTGATTAATAAGCAGATGCTCGATTTGCCGATTTGAGGGATTGATCGGAGAATAGTTGAACTCGAAATTCTTAACATCAAACCGTAACAATGTTGAAAGAAAATACAAAACGATTATAGTTAGATAAAAGGTTGCTGATAAAAATAAAAATTTCAAATTACCTATTAAAGTGAAGATTTGGAGATGAAAGGAAAGTTTTAAAAAATGGAGGGAGGGGTGAGAAAAAGGGTTTATTTTCCTTGATACTCTGATTCCGATTTTTTATTGTTTTTATTTGCCGACACAATTACATTTATAGTCAAAAATACTTTAGAAAATTCAATTATAACTGATACCGATCTCAAATTGAATCAAGAATTACTAATAATTATTCTAAACGCAACTGAATTATTGAGACCACGATCATTCCTTGATTCTGTTAAATGCTGTCTTACCCAAATTAAAAACAGAATATTCAGTTGATTAACGATTTTATCATAAGGATTGCAACAAAACAGATGCATATTTCATTTCTATTCTCCTAGTTACGATAACATTTATAATGCTAATTAATAACATGGATAATGATCGAGACCTGAATAGCCATTCTTATCCATATTAACATTAACAAAAGCTCACGTGACGACTTTTATCAATGATTAGGGTATCTTTATAATAAGAGATACAAATTTCAAATGAATTACTACTTTTAATTATTATTCATTCTCGCATATTGCGTAATGAATAATATTGCGTATTATATATTCTCGCGTATTATTATATTGCGTATTATTATATCTCGCATATTGCGTATTATATATTCTCGCATATTGCGTTCTAAGATTTTATTTTTTACAATCAAACACTCTCTCTCTCACACACAAAAACAACAACAATCCTGAGGTTGCGATAGAAATAAATACAGGGTGGCCCAGAAGTCACTTTACATTTTGAAAATTAAATAACTTTTTTTCTATTAATATATTTCTTTTTTTCTTTTCAGAATTACAAAACATAATCCCTGGAAATTTTTGGCATGGATAAGTTTACAGCAGAACAACGAGTGAAGATAATTGAATTTTACTTTGAAAATGGACGGTCAATTGTTGCAACGCAAAGATCGTATATGCGCCATTTTAATGTTCGACATCCCCCTAGTAGGCCTGCAATAAGGAACTTAGTGACGCGTTTTCAACAGCATGGCTCTGTAAGTTTTGAAAATTTTGAAAATTAAATAACTTTTTCTTAAATGACTGTATTGACTCTGTTGCAACAATTGACCGTCCATTTTCAAAGTAAAATTCAATTATCTTCACTCGTTGTTCTGTTGTAAACTTATCCATGCCAAAAATTACCAGGGATTATGTTTTTTAATTCTGAAAAGAGAAAAAGAAATATATTAATAGAAAAAAAGTTATTTAATTTTCAAAATGTAAAGTGACTTTTGGGCCATCCTGTATATTATCGCTTATTATTTAATCGCTTAACTGTTTTGCCCATATGCCAGACGTGCTTCTCTGCGATGGATGCGAGAAACCATTGGGGGCTCTAAATTTTTTGCAAAATAAAATAAACCGTGCATTTGTATAGATATGTTTAATGATGCGTCATTTTCTTTTTGCTATTAATGACTCCAAGAAAATGACAATTTTTCCGATTTCTTTTTCGATACTTAGTGTCGCAAGAGCGTTTAAGCATTATACCCATATGCCTGACAGAAGAGAATCCTTTATTTCCTTTTAATTTGCTGAAAGAGGGTTCTGCATTTATTATATTTAGAAACTGGCAATGTAAAGGATTATAAAAAATAATACATTAGATATAGACAAAAGTAGATAGTTGATGATTTGCAAGTCTATTTAAAGCCTGCCTCAGCCCCGACTTCTGTGCACCGGGCACGCCGCTTTGTCTTAACATGTATGAATGGGATTTCCTTATCCATAAATGAACTTTTCCAGCCTTTCTATAGATAACATTGCTATCTTTGCCTCGTAAAGGCGTCAGTCGATGCGCAGCCAGCCACATGAAAATAAGCTTGTAGATTTTTAGTATGTGTCGCATTATTATTGTTCTGAACACTGTTTTAATTCTTAATCGCGGTGGGACCCCCCTCAATCGGAAGGGCCCTGGTGCATAGCCTTCGCTGCAACCCCCAGATGGCCAGCCCAGCCTACGTTCATCGATTTATCGAGTTTCAATAGTTGTAAACAAGAAAATAAGCCATTCATGACGATTACAATTCAATTTTAAGTTACTTCGAATACATAAATGAGTTAAAGCATTCAATGAATTTCCATTTGAATCAAAATTAGAAAGTATTCCCGAAGTAGAAAATATCATCTTATCAGATAGAACAGTTAAGTGGTTCATTCTAGTATGCCTTCAAAAAAATGTTTTCTTCAGGAAAAAATTTTAAGTTTTTTTTTCCACGGCATTAAAGAAATGAATAATATAGTGTTCAAAAGCTGGATCAAAAGGAGAAGAATGTTTGTATGTCAAGCATGAAGATGGCAACGATCCAGTTAGATCAAACAATGGATTCCTATATGGAAATGAATTTTCAAATCGATGAAGTCATGCCTATGATAGGGTAACACAGTGCCGGCCATCTCTATGAAGAGGGCCGGGTGCAAGAAACCATTTGGGGCCCTAAACCTTTAGCAAAGAAAAAAAAAACGAACATTTGCATGTTTACTTAATGAAGCGCGATTTTGTTTTCGATATTAATTACTGCAGGAAAATAACAATTTTTTCCGATTTCTTTTTCTACACTTAGTACAGCAAAAGCATTTAATCATTATACCATATGTCTGACCGAAGAGAATCCTTCATTTCATTTTAATTTGCTAAAAGAGGGCTCAGCATTTATTATATTTAGTAACTGGTGCTGTAAAGGACTGTAAAATAATATCACATTAGATATAGACAAAAGTAGATAGCTGATGATTTACAAGTCCATTTGAACTCAGCCTCTACTTCTGGACACTCGGCGCACCATTCTGTCTTAACATATCTGACGGCGGTTTTCTTATTCCTAAATGAATATTTCCCGTCTTTTTATGGATATCACTGTGATCTTTGCCTCGTAAAGGCGTTAGTCAACGCTCAGCCAGCCACATGGAAACAAGCTAGTACACTTTTTGTATGTGTATCATTTTTATTGCTCAGAACACTGTTTAAATTCTTAATCATGATTGGGAGCCCCCCTCAGTCGTGGGGCACGGAAGCATAGTACCCCCCCCACATGGCCGGCCCTGGGGTAACATTATATAATTACTCTGATATTACTCTCATCTGAAGGTTAAAAAAAAAAACGAAAAATTTCAGATCTTAAAAGTTATTAACACATAATAAAACTGAATTATTGATTTTTTAAAAATCCAAATACTTTTGAGATCAAATTTTTTGACGACGATTCTACATATCGTTATAAGAGCAAGTAAAAATCAAGCATTCGCACAACATTATTCCAGTCATTTCGAGCGACTTTAAATGTTCTCTGAAGTTTCTTTTCCAATGAATGAACCTAACGACTTCAGTGATGCATTCTAGCAACAAAATATGACTGTCCGTTCCATTTTTGCCCATCAACACGAGATAAAAAAGTTCAACGAACGAAATGGTGCCTGGCACGCTTCCAGGTTGGCATCTTTCCAAGTGGAGAGGGAATCCCCGTCGGAGGCCTTCAGAATCGGCTGTCTGCAGTTTCTAAGTCAAGGGCAAGGACGAAAGAACCTTCCTCACTTCCCCCTTCTCCTCCCATATCAAATTATCATTTTTTTTCGCCTTCGTTGTATTTTTTTAAAACTTGTTCCAAAAAAGGCGATGTTGCTCAGAGGGTGCAAGAGAAGTAGGTCAAATGGGAGACGGTCGATCTTCGTTTTAAGGGTACCGGGAAAGGGTACTTTCTTTTTTTCCAAAAGAGTTTTAAATATTTCTCAGACATTATTTTGAGGAATTAGCTTTATATATAAAACAATTAAAGATCCACTTTTTGTCCTCTTCCCAGCTGTGTGATCAAGATCAGCATGAAGATAGATTATTTTATTCAGCCTGCTTTTAAGCACAGAGATGAACAGAAATACTCGTAGTTTTTCTGTCTATCAGTGGCGGATTTCCGCACAGGCTTTGGAGTGTGACGAGGTGTTAGGGTTCCACAATGTTTAGATCGGTTTCGTAGTATTCAACCGAAGGTAAATTCAATGATTCAAGTCTACCCTTTGGTGTGATTCGCATACTTTTCCCTTTTTTTTTTTTCCTTAGAGATAAAAGTGTTCATTCATCGATAAATGTGCAAATGAAAAAGCAGAGTATTAAGTACCATTCCTGCGGAATCAAAATGCAAATCTGCACATTCTTTTCTTAAACTTTATAAGTTCAGAATACTTTCTCATCACCCTCTCTTTCGCACACTGTAGCATATTTACCAGGGTTTGGATAAATAATCTGGATATTAAAATGAAACTATTTCTTCGAATTCATGAAGAATGAAAATCGCTTAAGAACTCGTTGCTTTAAAAAAGATTCATTGATAAAATAAAAGATTCATTGGTTTTGAAAAAATAATAAAAATGACTTAGAACATAAAATAAACTGATAAAGGCATAATATATTCACAAATAAAATAAAAATAAAAGCACTAGGAATTGCCTCTCAAAACATCATGGTATTACAAAATAAATATTAAGATAAAGTTAAGAATAAACTAAATTTATCGTGTTTTTTTTTTTTTTTTTTGTCAACAATAGAATTTACCTAGAAGGGGCCTCAAAATATTTCAGTGAATGTGGCCTCGTATTACCAAGAACCGCCAATGCTCTGGTCTATCAGAGCCTGATTAAGGCAAGGGCATATGGGGACTGGCCAATATGCCCTTGCCTTCAAAACGGGCATGTAAATAAAATAAAGAATTGATTTTGCTTTTTCTTCTTTAATGAACTTTTTTAAAACAAAATATCGATGGAGTGAAAAATCCGTCAGTTTTATGGTAGCTTCTTCATTTATCTATCGTATGACCCATTAGTTAATGCAATTCTACCATCATAAGTATTTTTTTTATATAAAAAACAAATTTTGAATGAAAAAATATGCCATCAGATTTCGAATTTTTCCTAATGATTTTTGAGATTATAATTATTCGTTTTTTTAAAAAGTCTTTACTATTTATCACTTCAATTGCGCTATCATATTTTAGTTGTAAAATAGAGAACTTTCCTTTCTTTCTTTCGCAGGAGGAAAGCAAACGTTTGTTATAATGTCACACCGAATTCCGCAATAATTTGAATAAGGTAATTCAAATAGAACTGGTGAGGAATTCTTTTTTAAAAATTATTATAACGTACCGAAAAAAAAAAAATGTGCGGAAAAAAAAAATGAACTTACCGGAAGCGTTTTCAAGCGAAATAAATAGCAGCTATATACTTCTTCTTTCATAAAGTCGAAAACAAATCAAAAAGATGTTCCAACTGCGAAAATAAAAATAAAATCTGTTAATAACTACCGCAAACTACACTGAAGGATAAATATAAGAGTTTTGGTCATAATTGTTAGAATGGACTGTTAACATTTTGACTGCCATTTCCCCAAATTCGGGCGATAGTAAAAGCTCACATTCAATCTAGGATTTGATACAAGTAGAACATAATTTTGTCAAGTGCAGGGATGGCGAACCAGTGCCACGCGACACGATAGATTGGGCACGCCGCCAATCGAAATGACATGTTTGCATGTGACTTTAATTGATAAACAGAACTTTTCCCAATTCGAGTGGATGGAAATTGAAGAATTTGAAATACAACGGATTGATTTCTAGTCCAGTTCAGACTGGTTTCAGAAATTTATTGAAACAAAGTAAAGGTGAGAAGGGATTGAAATAGAAAGATTAACAAGCAATATACACTGAAGTGACAAAAGTCATGGGATGACTGTTAATATCGTGTCGGTCCTTCTTTTGCCCGGCGAAGTGCAACAACTCGACGTGTCATGGAGTCCACAAGTCGTTGGAAGTCCTCTGCAGGAATATTGAGCCATGCTGTCTGTATAGACGTCCATAATTGTGAAAGTGTGGATGGTGCAGGAGTTTGGGCACGAACGGACCTTTCGATGATGTCCCATAAATGCTCGATGGGATTCATATCGGGTGATCTAGGTGACCAAATCATGCGCTGGAATTGTCTGGAATGTTCTTCAAACCAATCGCGAGCAGTTCTGGCCCGGTGACATGGCGCATTGTCATCCATAAAAATCCCATCGTTGTGTGGGTACGTGAAGTCCATGAATGGCTGCAAGTGATCTGCAAGCAGCTGAACATAACCATTTCCAGTCAATGATCGGTTCAGTTGCACCAGAGGACCGAGTCTATGCCATGTAAAAACAGCCCACACCATTATGCAGCCACCACCAGCTTGAACAGTGCCTTGCTGACAGTTTGGGTCCATGGCTTCGTGGGGTCTGCGCCACATTCGAACTCACGAGCCCAGGAGAGTCGCTGCAGGCGATGTCGTGCTGTCAGTAAGGGCACTCGAGTCGGTCTTCTGCTGTCATAGCCCAAGGAAGACAAATTTCGCTGCACAGTCCTATCGTACACGTCCCTAATACGTCCCACATTGATTCCTGCAGTTATTTGACGAAGTGTTGCGTGTCTATTAACACTGACCATTCTACACAGACGTCGGAGGTCTCGGTCGTTAAGTGCAGGTGGTCGCCCACTGCACTTAACGACCGAGACCATGATGGGATGTGATGCCTGAAATTTCATACTCTCGGCACACTCTTGATACTGTGGATCTCGGAATATTGAATTCACTAACGATATCCACAATGGAATGACGCATGCGTCTAGCTCCAACTAACATTCCACTTTCAAAGTCTGTTAATTCTCGTCGTGCCGCCATAAATCACGAAAAACCTGTTCACATGAATAAATTGAACACAAATGAAAGCTCTGGAAAACGAACTACGCATTTATACTTTTTCGCTGCGATACTACTGCCATGTGTATATTTGCATATTGCTATCCCATTACTTTTGCGATGTCGTGCTGTAAGTAAAAATGCCAATAAAGAAATTTTGGAATAATAAATTTCAATTCCAGACCCATCAAACTGTTTGAAGAAGCTGTGTTTATGCTATTTAAACCATCATTTGCTCATGCTACTTTAACGTAATTTTTACAACCTATGCCTGAGAGTCATTATTTTCAGAGATGAATAACACTAAAGACTCGCTTAGAAACCCTTTGGCAGATGACTCCCATTCAGCCTTGCATTCTGAACATCTTACAATCCCAATATCAGTGATCTGTCATCCAATCTGCAGTAAGAGAAGTCACACTAATGTTGCTTTCGTTTGAAAGACTCGTTTAACTAAACCTCTACCACTATATAGTGTAAAAAGTATTTGCAAGTAGTAAATAAAGAGTTTTGAGTAGTCAGTATTTAGTTTTATTATTTTCCCAATAATCAACTGGTCAAAACTATCTGACGGGCACACCTATACTTTTCTTTAGAAAAAATGACACGTTGATCCATAAAGGTTTGCCACCTCTGTTCAAGTGTATATCTCTTTGCTTTGATACATTCTGCACCATGTGAATCGCCTGTGATTCATATTTAGTTTCTTATAAAATATTTTCTTCTACACTGCAGTCAAGAGGTAGGAAATAAATAAGCATTCAATCAGACAGAATAACAGAAAGGAATCGTGGCAGCGAAATATCAACTTGTAAAATTTTTAGAATTTGGTAATTTTTTCTGTAAAGTTTTTTTTTATATATTTTATTTCGTTTTCCAATGAATGCATGTTTGTTTTAGATTTTTCATAAAATATCATTATCCCTTTAAAACACTGTCTTTATCTATACTTATAATGAAGCTCAATGTGTGTGTGTGTGTTGGCGCTCTACAGGCCAGACCGTTGGACGTACAGCTACCAAATTTGGTACATGTATACCTTGGAGGTCCGGAATGTGCACCTCGGAGCCCTTTTTTCGAATTTTTAATTAGAATTTGAATTAATTAAAATTTAAGCGAAATTTCGAAGTTTTTCCCCTATAACTTCCGAAAATATTATCGGACAAACATGATTTTTACATCAATTTAAAGATTAAAAAATTAGCCTTCTAATGGTATCAGTTTTTTAATTTATAACGTAAGCTTCTATTTTTAACGAATTTTTAAAGAAATATTTTAACCATGTTTTTATCACGTGACTGGATAAAATAATAGAATGCCGGAAGTTCGAATAAAAAAAATTATCATCGCAAAATAAATCTACAGAAATGCAACTTTCAGCACGTATTTGAATAAAATGAAATAAAATAAATATAAAGTGCGATATTTTCTTTAAAAAATAAATGCAAAGCAAAGGTTTCTACAATCGTTTGCAATATCTGTATCCTTAACTCAATAAATCTTCTTTATTTACGGTAAACCTGATCGAATTTAGACAGGATATGCATTGAAATCCCGACTCAATGGCATATTTATGTAATCGTTTGCAATATCAGTATCATTAATTCAATACTTTTTTCCCTTTCTCGCTTTAAAAAAAAAAAAAAAAAAAAAAAAATTAATATTCTGGCAACATCACCGAATTTTTTTTAAAAATATTTTGGAAGCATAACCGATGGTTCAAACTGACTGATTTATAAAATTAAAGAATATTATTAGGAAAAGGTGTACTTTTAGAACTTTCCGTCCATCATCTTAAAGAAAATATTAATTTCAGGTCAATCAATGCCCGGAATTACTTCAAGGCTAATGAATATGTGATTTAATTGAACATTTTAGAACGCTTTACTCATGGCGAACCAGCTGGTCGCCAAAGGCGGCTAGTACAATATATTTTCACAGTTCATACTGTTTTCAAAAGATTCTGAGACGACCGCATTTAAAATCATTTTCATTAAAGCATGGGAGACATTTTGTACATAAGATGAATCTTAAGTTCGAAAACAGTTAAGATAATATCAATGTTATACGTGTTAAACATAAAGAATGCTAAACAGATGAGTATTCTATGGATTATTAAGAAATGATGATGCATGGGAAGATTTTGATCGTAAAGATGTTAAAGTAATTGCGATGTTTGATAGCATATATTTCATAATACTATCCCAATTCTGACATCTACAATTTTGCGCATGTGTGAACGAATAGCACGTCTTCCAATAAAAAAAGAAACCCTAAACACAAGTCAAATATTATTTTTTGGAAAGCAAAAACCTTTTTGAAAAGAATTCAGAGAGAGAGAGAGAGAGATTAGAAGAAGGGGTCAGACGAAACAGGCTGATAAAAATAAAAAACTGAAAGCAGAGATAAAGGTCAGTTGAATACTAAATAAAGATATTTCCTTCAATTTTTTTGTCGACATTATCCTAAAAAATCCGACTTGAAGGGGGGAAAAGTCCCTTCGAAACTGTTTTCTTCTTAAAGATATAAGTATTAATATTTCATTTGAACTCTTTTTACAGATTTACATACTTTTTAATGATAATTTCAAACTTGCTTCATTCGATCTTTTAATTGGCCACTGAAGATGGAAAAGCTTGATTCCCCTGTGTTTGGCATGACGTGGTCAAAACTCACTTCTCTTTTAATCAATTAGTGTTCACTGTTCGAACAATTTTCAAAATTTCAATATTTTTAAATGAATAAAATATTTCAGATATAAATATATATTTTTTATTTTTGTGCTAATCAAAAGTTAATGTCATTAAATGTTTTAAAGTATTATATTATTCTGAAGTTCCCAAAATTTTGAGCAATGGCAAAGTCAATTTCAAATATTTTATTTAATTATATATATAGAAGTTCACATCAATTCCGATTCGAGACAAATTTTTTGATTTCGTTAAATATAATTCATTTAAAAAACTAACTAGAAAACTTTTTTTATGTACTGAAATATATTAACAAATGAAATAATAATTTAAAAACTTATCCAACGAAATAAATATAAAAATTTCATTTATTTCCAATTTGTTAAATATCTCGATGTAGTGAGTTTTACAAGTATAAATAAATAAAACAAAATTTATTGAACGCTTATTATTAATTTCTTAGTATTTATAATTGATTTAATTCCGGTTTGACTCGGCTGCAAAGAATAATTCATTTTCTATTTCATTGAATAATTCAAATAGAAATTCCCATATGTCCAAGTGCATAACTCTTTTCGTAGTTTTAGAGTTTTAGTATGATTATAGTAGTATTATTATTTAGTATATCACTTTACAATTACCGAAACAATTTTTATAACTCCATGATCAATTACAGCTAATATTGTTACTTAATAAAAATTGGCAAGGGAATAAAAAGTGTCTATCTGTCATTGTAATGTTTGAACTAATTTTTTGTTTAGTTTGAAATACTACAAACAATACCATCGTATCTGTTATCATTAAACTGGCAACGATAAACCTGTTCTTGGACAATTTTAAAAATTAAGGATGAATGTTGCTTCGTTATCATCGAAAATTAAAGTTATACAAACATGATTTTAAATGCTCGTATTTTCTACCAATATTAGTGATTACTCGGTTATTGTATTTTTAATTTGTTATTGATTATTTAATTATTAACTCTGCATTCTACGCAGTTAATAATAAAAAAAGTGCTGACAATAAACATTTCAAATATATTTGAAATTATTTTAGTGATATTTCATATTAATTATAACATTGTCAAAGGTTTGTAAATGTTTTAAATTCCTAATAATGTATTCCATTATGATTTTTTAAGCCCATTCATTGCAATTTTTGATGAGTAGCAAACTCATTATGAAGTTGGAAAGAATGTAAGATGAAGAGTAACAAGTTCATGTTTCAAAACGTGATGAAAAAAAGCTGTTCCTTTTTATTTTCCGAACTATCAAGTTAGAAATCATGGTGTAATTTACATTTCGATGTTTTTATTATAATTTCTTTAAGGCAACACATTTTTATGAATACAATCAATCTTTCAAAATAATTATGTCTGTGATATCAATCACAATTATGTCTGTGATTTTGATCTAAGCTCTTAAAGTTTTGTTATGTGTGCTATAAATATAGAAAATACATTTGTTAAACACAAAAATAACCCTAACATTCTTTCACTTGTACATGAAAAGATAAATCTTGTTTTCTTTCGATAGTTTCTGGTTCAATCAAATATCATATCAACTGAACCGTTCGAACCTGTGGGAACGTTCAAAATTCGACGCGGCAGAAAATATCGATGGCAATGAAAACACGTTGAAGCGCGTTCGTTGCTTTTGAAATAAAGATTTTAAAAATGTGATCCATTCCACGACGACACCTCGGCCGCTTATTAAGGTATCCGACTACGTTAAGAACACTGGTTACCACCCACATTGGCGAATGAGCTGATTGTGGACCAGACATTCCTCTTTCCAAAACAGTTCATCTTTTCCAAGAAAAGGAAGGCCTGACTTACCATCAAGGGTCATCTATTTTTCAACCAAAATTTGCCTTTCACTACAATTTTCTCAAAGCTTTAATTCTCATAAAAATTCTTCACCGTTATCGTGATATCTCAAACACTAGAAGAGGTACTTACATAAAACTTTCAGCGTGTGTTTTAAATAATAGGGGCAATGAAATGAACCAAAAGTTTTTTTTGCTGGTTAAATACTTTTTCATTTATAGCTGTTCTTAGAAAAAGTAAGTTGTGAATTGATGGAAAAAATGTATATATGCCTATATTTTTACCCGTCACTTCTCTGCATCCCAAAATGTTTCTTGGATTTTGGTTCATTTCATTCATCATTGTATTCTATAACTTGCGTGCAAAGAAAAATATGATTGCTGCATTACAATTTTCTGTAGACTGTTAACCGTTTTGATTGAATTTCCCAAAAATTTGTAACGCATTTTCCCATTTCTCAAAATATATTTTCAAATAATTGTTTTTGTATTTATAGTGTTTATAATTGACAATACATCTAAAAACCATAAATAGTGTTTAAAAAAATCCAATTTTTCAAAACTTTTCCATGGAACGTAGTCGCGTATTTTAATTGACGAGAACTTTGCGAGACAGCTGCAATCAACCACTTGCAGGGGAAAGGCGTGCCCCCCACGCCGAGGCGCTTTGGTCCCGGGCGTCAGGAGGCAACTATCACAGAAGTGAAAATGATATTCTCAGCCCCTATCAATAATTTGAACACAGTTTGGAGGAGAAGTCTTTGGTCGAAGATTGATTCATTCAGAAAATAAAAAGTTTTTCCTGATTTTTATAAAGGCCTTATCACGAGGCGAAATATCGTCCGCACTTTTCGTCAGCAATTTTTTCCGTTTTTACCCTCACGAATCAATCAAGAAAGTTTTTCGTCATCGTCCACTTATTTCAACCAGCTTAAAAATGTAGGCGGCAGCGATGGAAATAGTGTCTGCAAACGACATTCAACCAATCGTGTGAAACTTTAATAGTGACGTCACTTTCGTTGTCGTTTGCTGACGAAAAGTGCGGACGATATTTTGCCGCGTGATAAGGACTTAAGGTTTCGAATATTTGTGTGGCCTCGCTGCGAAGATTATTTTGGTACACACACCTATGATATTCTTACCTCTCTTCTTAACTCTTCAAGAACTTAACGGACGAGTCGATATCATTCGACCAAATAAATACTTTTAATTCTTTCTAAAGTGTAGTTGATTTTTTAGAATATTTTTGGCGAATGCAATTTATTTTGGGCAGTGAATGGAAATTCACAAGATACTTTGATATCTATTTTTAATATCATTTGATGTACGTGATTCTGTTTTTTGATTAGCAATTTGATTTTTACTAAGTTGTGTGTAAAATAATATTAATACATTTGCTATATGTATATAACATACATTTATTGCTGTTGATACACACTTAAAATGTACACTGCCAGATATTCGAACTATCTAATTGGTTGTTCCTTTCTTTGCACTCTTTGAATTGCATCGGAGTCATCCGATTATATAACTGGTGGACAATTAGAAACTATACATGAACAGCAGGTGAGATGCATGCTAATGAACTTGTTGAATAACGCTGTTCAGATACAAATATTCCACTTATATTCAGAACAATTAAATAATTCGTGTCAAATTCGGATTTGTATACCACTAAAATGCTACCATATTTACAAATGTGCAGGGATATTTAATAGCATATTTGAATACATTTTTTCGTGATTATTATTTTCTTTTCCATGTGAACTAGTAAGATATTTTGAAAATACTGTGGGATAATTCTTGAGTAATAATATACAATCTCGTCAGATCAGGGGTTCTTCCAAAATAGGCTGAATGCTTTTTATAATTCTTTTCCAATCACCAAACAACATAAAAGATTCTTATTAATGGTGATGTTAACTTTCAAAAACTGAATAACTGCAGTAAGTATAGTTCGCCAATATTCGTAAATATAAGCATTTATTTTATCGAACAGACATTTTTCGGAAGAAAACCTTTTTTACATTCAAGCAATATGTTGTGTCATTCTAAGCCATCGCATAAATTATTAAAAGGTTACAGCTTAACACAATTTCAGTAGATGATAAAGGTTCTGTTTGCCTAGGCTTACGCAATACATGACTTCCTTAAACCATACGAGAGGCATTTCGGTTGCCCATTTCACTTCCATGCTTTTCTTTATTTTCGTATCTTCAATTCATTGCAAGTCTAGAACACATTCCAGTGAAATGAAGACCCAAAAATCCCTTCAGAAGATTTAGCATATGACTATTGAATGGGAATGAACAACTTTCAGTATGTTACTCAGTATCTGACTTCTACTACATTTACATTGGCTGTCAGAAATTTGTTCCCAAAAAGAATTTTTTCCCCTGTGGTTCATACCTGCCATCTAACAGCACCGTCTAATTAAGTTGCCCCTTCTCCGCTACTGTGAAGAGATAGTGAAGAGGGATCATCTAATTAGAAAGATGGACCGATTATCAAGCTAAAACCATGTCAGTAAACATATTAAGTGCGAAGATTTTACCTACTACTAAATTTTATCACCCAATATTCGTTTGCAAGAAAGTTTAAACCGTTTATAACAGATAACACCATTTAAAATATATTTCAAAAATAAATTAGGATATATATTAATGTCTCTCGACTCCAAAAGTTTTGAGTAGAATTTAATTTTTATTTTAAATTTTTTTACCAGTTTTAAAATTTAAAAAAATATTGTTCAAATGAATTAATGGAATGTAATTTTATAAAACCAAGTTAATTGTACGCCCTCCATATTATAGATATCTTCATAACTAGCAAAACGCAGCTTTTTGGTATTCAAAATAATAATAAAAAGTTTTTCTTTTCTTCTAAAATACCTTTTCTCATTTGATGAAGAAAACATAATGGAATTTTTTTTAACGTGATAAAGTTAAAAAAATCCCCCTTACAAGTTTTTCCGATTTTTGTTTGAATTGAAAAACTCGTAAGATTTATTGGGCAAAATAGATAAATATGCAAAAATAAAATCCTCATCATTTTTTAATAAAACAATTTTCTTGTTAATGGAATCAGACTTACATATAGTTACGTTATTGTTTTTTTTATCCTTTATGCAATGTGCAGAAATAATTCCTTGCAATTGAAATTTTTGTCAGCGTAACAATGCTTCCTTGTAAATATATTGCTACAAACGCATGAAAAAAAAGTAAGAGCAATTTTCCATGTATCTCGAGTAATAATTGTGCGACCAGCAAATTTTCTAGCTTTCTTTAACGGATTACCTAATTTTCCCTCTGAGAAACCTTTCGAAATAACTATTTCCATGAAATGTTGCATACTTCTTGCGTACAATCGATCACCCCACCACCCTTGAACGAGGCAATATCGACAATTGTTGCAATCTATTGGTGAAACAAATTATAACAAAAACTACGTATCGGTGGATGACGGTGATTAAAGAAAATAAATGTAAAAATCACGTTGATTTTTATCTGGAACTATTTTCTAGAGACATTTAAACAGTTTATAATGGCTCTCTTGCCTATGAAGAACAAATCAATCTGCTTCAAACAAATAAAATTGAATCATTCTAAATAAACAATGAAATATCGTCACAACTTTTAAGATAAAGAAATAGAAACGTCAAAGACACGTATTGTTTATTTCAACGAATTTCAAAATTCATCACAGTAGATCGATAGCACGTGTTTAAAAGCTTTTCGTTACACGCAATACTCCATTTGCAATAGATGCATACCTTTTGAAAACTGGTATCGAAGTTCTTAAACGTTTTTCTGTTTTTGTTAAAATTCTTAAAATTCATCGTGCAAACTCTAACTTTATCGAAGAATGTTGCAAAAGAATGCGAATATTTATTACTTACTTTATTATCTGAAATTTTTCTGTCTTCTGCTTATTTGTTTTTATAATGTTTGCTACAGTTGCTTTATTTCAAATTTTTCTATCAGAATCCTCTTGATTTTGTTTACAGTAGTTGCCAGTTTTTTTTTTTCATTTGAGAAGGAGAAAAAGCAACCTAAAATAATCCATCCTTTCGATTATGTTAATAATGAATGTTAATGAATATGAAACATAATCTTCCGTTCTTCGCATTACAAGAAAGCGAACATTTTTGAATTAAAGCTGAAGAAAATCTACTGAATAACATTAAAAAAATAATGCATGAATAAAACAGAGTGCAAGAAAGACAATTTTAGTTCAGAAGATATGGTTCAAAGGTATAATCTGAAACTGGGGAATTTCTCAGCCAGCGTAGATTCGCTCGGTCAATATTTAATATCGAGAAGCATAACAGGATTCGGATCAAAATATAAGAATCATTAAAATAGAATTGCTTCATCTTCTTTCTGCAACTGAGTCGCTGAGATCTATATGTAAGTTAAGGTTACCATTCATATATTTGAAAATTATAAATAAATTATTATCAATGTTTCTTATAAAAAATCTTATGATATTCTAATTTCATGATATAAAAATTTATTACTGAAAATGATAAACTTCTTATTAACCACATCGCATACACTAACGTGTCTGAGACGCGCATCGAATGATTGAATGATTGAATTTTTAATCTGCAATGAAGTGAAAAGTATTAAATAATTTAAAAGGAAATAAGTCAGGAAGCTATTCAATTCGTCATTTAATTACTAAGTTAAGTAAATTCGCATGTCAAATGGTTAAATTAGTTTGAATAATAAGTGTAAAGCTAAATTTCTTTCAAAACCAATGACCTTGCTATATTTTACTTCATTATTCACATGACAAACATCAAACAATGATTCAGTCTTTACTTAATATAAAGATATGCCGGTTATTTGTATATAAAATCTTTTGACCTGGAGCTAGTTTGACCTAGAAAGTGTGACCCAAACTTTCACGTATATATTTTGAAGTAATGAAGGAAACCTGTGTCCCGGAACAATTTGAAAGAAAAGTTTTATTTATCATTGCAATTAATTTTGAAAAAAAAATATATCGAACCCCCAGCCGATTATAAAAAGTTAGTAAAATACAAGATTTATTAAGTGAAATATAACATAATACTTTTAAGTAAATAATCAATATTCAAATGTGTTACAGATTCGTATTTTAATTCGGAATTCGGTACTTTAATTTATTAACAATGATTTTAATATTTCAAACTAAGCATACTTTGTAGTCCTGCTATTTAATGATTAATAATTTTTCATTTGGCTAAAAATATTGTTTGATCTGCCTCCTTCGTTCCTGCTTTGTTTAACGACTCCAGGCGTCTGACTCATTTGACTGCTCAAAAATCCATCTCGGATTAAAAACGAGTTACTTAAGACTTTTAATTGAAAATTTGAACGCACATTTGCCTAGTTGGTGAATGGTTATTAATTGGTAGTGAACTGACTGATCGTTCAAAAGCAACTGATATATTAATGAAAGAATGATATGAAAACAGCGGAATCGTGTTTAATGAGCATTAACGTCCTCGAATCCTACTCGTAATGAAAAATATTATTAAAGCGAAACAATACAATTCATGCAACAATAGAGACAGTAGAATTCCGAAGAATTAATTCAAAATAGGACAACGCACTGCATTGAACAAATACTGAAACAGATTTATAACAATGTAATTTATTATTTACGAGCCGCCTTTGGCGACCAGCCGGTTCGTTAATCTTACTGTGTTTAAAATTATCAGGTAAATATTTTATGTAACGGCATTGTTAATTAAATACTTTATGTTACTTGTTTTTTAGTAGCTACTTCGTCAAAGTATTTTTTAGGTTCAAATTTTCATAGACATATAATTCTCTCATCCATTTATGAAGGTATTAAGCCCGTAAGCACTATAATCCTCTCTAATTATCTGATTAGTTCCCGCAAAATTCCAACTTCAAATTAAAGTTTAAATGATTAAATTGTCAATTAATAGAAATACTTTTTTTTTATCGTATAATCATTTTGTTTTAAGTATAAGTAAAAGAGAATCATGATGTCTAGTACTGAATAATTACAATAATTTATGTAATATTTCAAGAATATTCAACAAAAAAAACTTAGGTTCATCATAAAATTCAGGTTTTAGTTTTACTTTCAAAAAGATTTAAATGATTCATATAATAATCATTTTTTTGGTCTATAAACATAATTAAAAAATTATTAAGTCTAAATTTTATACATTTTTAAGTTATAAGGTATCATATTCTATGAAATATTCCTGACACTTCATCTTTCATATGAATAAATGAAGGTTTCTACCTCCTGCTATCAAATTGGATCGAATTATGAAGTTTTGAATTGAAATGTTTGGAACATTCAACATTTTAAATCTCAAACCAGTCAGTCTTGAGAAATTGATTGAGGTATCGTCTTTGAAATGGTCGATGAAGTAATTAAAAATTACCCGTTTATATTAAATAGTGATTTTCATATATTCATAAATTAATCAGTTTTAGAGACTGAGTTGATTGAAGTTTGTCTCTTTTTATTTAAAAGCTAAACAATCCTCATTTTTTTGAAGCATTTATAGACTCATGTTACCTATTATGTAGTTATTTACTTCATTTAGACACTTTTTATAGATGTATTTCTATTATTAAAGTTTTACAAATTAGCTGTTGAACGTTGAATTGAAATTATTTATATATTAAACCATGTTTGCCTTAAAGAAAGCAGATTTATTTAACTAATAATATTATAAAATTAAAAAAAATTCCTTAGATTTTCTTTTTAGAAAAAATATATTTCATATTTATTTCATTTCATGCAGACATGTGCTGAAAATTACATTTTTGTATGTTTAATTTGCAATAATTATTTATTTATGAATTTCAGTTTTTTTTTCAATTTGATGGCGACATATTGATAATAGATAATTTTTTCATTTTTACTCGTGCTCGTGCTGATTAAATTTTATTGTTTTGTCCGAAATATATTGTTGAAAAATATGGTTAAAATTTTCCTTTAAAAATTCGTCATAAATAGAAGCTTAAGTTAAATGTTAAAATACTGACATCATTAGAAAGCTAATTTTTTAAATCTTTAATTTGATGTAAAACTCATCTTTGTGCGATAATATTTTCAAAAATTACAGTGGGAAAATTTTGCTTAATTTTTAATTAATTCAAATTCTAATTAAAAATTCGAAAAAAAAAAGGATTCCGATGTGCACATTCCCGACCTCCAAGGTATACATGTACCAAATTTGGTAGCTGCAGGTCCAACGGCCTGGCCTGTAGAGCGCCAACACACACACGTCGAGCTTTATTATAAGAATAGATAGAAATCTATATAAATCTATATCTACTGAAGAAATGCCCTGTGTGTTTTTTTAGCTGTGACCCAGAATGCAGCAATTGATCCCTCTAATCTTGGCCAGAAACAAAATCTCGCTGATTAAGATTTCACAGACACGTGCTTGTATCCCTGGGAGTCGCATTTGACAACGCTATCCGGTAAAAACGTCTCTTTAGTCGATGAAATTGTTCTCTTTCAACACAGACACGGAAACTTTCAACAAAGGCACAGAAACTTTCAACACAGACACAGAAACTTTCAACACAGACACAGAAACTTTCAACACA
>JAPMOQ010006428.1:1430438-1444859 GCA_026543055.1 Argiope trifasciata | reverse complement strand
ACACAGACACAGAAACTTTCAACACAGACACAGAAACTTTCAACACATGGCGGCAACTCTTCTCCACCGGTTCTGCGAAACGTCATTTGTCTGCGAGTCACTTTTTCACATCTTGTTTTATTCGTTATGTGAATCATCCACTATACGAGATGAGAACTTTGACTGTATTCCTCATTTACGGGGACACGCTCTATAGGGAATATCAGATTCTGCATTTCATGTACCTTATCACGCTAAATGATCTTGGTATCTGTTTATAATATACCCGGATTTTATCGCACAAGCATGTCGTTTCCACTGCACTTTCCCCTTTTATCGCGCAAATCCACTCTTTATTCAGATAACGCATGCTATTTAAACAAGTAGAAATTACGATTTTTTTTTTTGTTCGTCTACTAAACAGTAGATCAAAAAAATTACGAGCTAAATAAATGGGCAGTTAGAGAATTTTCCTGTTGTGTATATATATATATATATATATATATATAGGTTGCTGAAATCTATACATAAAACTTCTCTTATATAATAATAATAAAATAACAACAACTAAGAAATATTTCATGAGCATGTAAATATATATTGTAAAAAAATACAATACAATCAATTATCAATATCGACCAAATTTTAATTATTATTGGAACTTGTATTTGAAATTTATTCTGTACAAAGATTCAATATGCAACAGAGACAGAATAAGCGGATTTTATTCTTGAAAGACCCACATGAAATTTCCGCAGTCAAAAACACATTTTTCTGCATTCAGGCAAACTTTTTAAAATGATAAGTTGATTTTAAATCGACAAGTTGAATTTTGAAACTACTCTGAGCATTCCCAGACACTGAAAGCTACCCTCTTCATTTCTGATTTATCTCATTTGATTCAAATTGTCATTTGTTAACTGTTCATACCTCCAGATGGTGAAAGAAATGTTGTGAGTTTTACGTCGTAAATTATTATTAGTTACGCAAGAAAAAGAAATGTATCCATCAGAGCGAACACAGAAGCAGGCTGTCCATGCCGAACAAGTAGAAACCCCCGAGGGAGGCACCTCGAAATGAGGATGAGATGCTTCCGGTATGGTGGTTGGATCTCGCCAACCCGGTGGGCACAATAAAAGGTGTGTGTTCTGGTCCTGCCATCGATGACGGGACGCACTCCTCACGGGGAGGGTTGTACCGTGACCGGTGATGGCCCTTAGGACTCAATCACAGTTCCCGGCAGTGTTGCTATAGCGATGGTCCGGTCATTCAGTCTTGCGAGGTTTTATCCGCGTTCCTTAATGGCAGGTCGGATTTCAATGATATGACTTACCTAACAAGTAGAATCTTTTGCTTGAAAACAAATCAATTGTTTTAAACAGCAAAAGAAAGACGAATCTCTTTTGCCATTACGAACCTAAATGCTACCCATGCATAGGTGATGTATTGGGTTGGTGCATAATTATCAGTCGTTTTTGAACACCATTTATTATGAACAAATGAAACATAAAAATTCAGCTTAAAATTTTTTTTTAAATAAACGGTCAATCCGAGGCGTAGCCACCATCTACTTGAATAACCGAATGATGGTTGAGTGGTCCGCACTGAAGATGTCGCCAAGCATTCGAGTTGTCTAGCTTCCGTCTCCTTCCACGGATGCCAAAAGTTGCTCAATCATCAAAATCTGAGGGTTGACCTCTCTGGCCCAGTGGCGGATTTGCGCGCAGGCGGTCGCCTCGTATCTCGTGGTGTTAGGGGCCACAGAATCTACTTGAACGTGTATCGTAGTGCTCAACCGAAAGTAAATTCAATGGTTCAAATCTCCCCTTTGGTATGCAGAATTTTCCCCTTTTACCTTCTCTGTAAAGAAAAGCGTTCGTTCATCGTTAAATGTGCAAATGGAAAAGCAGAATTTTAAGTAGCATTCTTGTGGAATCGAAACGTCATCGAAACCCGTTGGTCGACCACTCACTGACTCATCTTCCAAGACAGCAGCCGGATTTGAAACGGGCAAAACCTTTATCTTACTCTGATTGTGCCCTCACCGAAAAGTTCGTTGAAATCGCGAAGTGACTGCATTGGCTACCCTTCCTTTCTCAAAATGATTCAACATAATATGATAAATACGAGTCTGATTATCGACACGCTTCACTTATAACCTAAAAAAATATTTCCATTCATCTATATCTATATACTTATAATAAAGCTCAATGTATGTGTGTGTTGGCGATCTACAGGCCAAACCGTTGGACCTACAGCTACCAAATTTGGTACGTCTATACCTTATAGGTCGGGAATGTGCACCTCGGAGCCCTTTTTTTCGAATTTTTAATTAGAATTTGAATTAATAAAAAATAAAGCGAAGTTTCGACGTTTTTCCGCTATAATTTTCGAAAATATTATCGCACAAAGACGATTTTTACATCAAGTTAAATATTTAAAAAAATTTGCGTTCTAATGGTATCTATTTTAATATATAGCTAAAGCTTTTATTTGTAACGAATTTTTAAAGAAATATTCTAACTATATTTTTCAACAATAAATTTCAGACAAAACAATAAAATTTAAGCTGCTAAAAGTGTAATGCAGCAATCCTTTTTTTCTTTGTTTATAAGTTATCTATATCTATACTTATAATAAAGCTCAATGTGTGTGTGTGTGTGTTGGCGCTCTACAGGCCAGACCGTTGGATCTACAGCTACCAAATTTGGCACATGTATACCTTGGAGGTTGGGAATGTGCATCTGGGAGTCCCTTTTTTCGAATTTTTAATTATAATTTGAATTAATTAAAATTGAAGCGAAATATATTCCGCTTTAACTTGCGAAAATAGTATCGCACTAACATGATTTTTACATCCATTTAAAGATTTAAAAATTAGCTTTCTAATGGTATTACTGTTTTAATTTATAACTTAAGCCTCTATTTTTAACGAATTTTTAAAGAAATATTTTAATCATGTTTTTTTTTGAGCACGTGACTGGATAAAAGAAAACTATGACGGAAGCGCAAATAAAAAAAAAACAACTATCATCGTAAATCAAGTCTAAAGAAATGCAACTTTTAGCACGTGACTGGATAAAATAACAGAAACTTAAAATGTGATATTTTCTAAAAAAAAAAAAAAATACAAAGCAGAGGTTTCTGTAATCGTTTGCAGTATCTAAATCATTTATTCAATAAATCTTCTTTATTTACGGTAAACCTGGTCGAATTTAGCCAGGATATGCATTGAAATCCCGACTTAATGGCATACTTCTATAATCGTTTGCAACATCTGTATCATTAATTCAATATTTTTTCCCCATTATAAAATGTGATAGTTTCTAAAAAAATAAATGCAAAGCCAAGGTTTCTATAATCGTTTGCAACATCTAAATCATTTATTCAATTTTTTTTTCCTTTTTCGCTTTCTTTAAAAAAACTTATTTAATATTTTGTCAAAATCACGGAAAAAAAACATTTTTAATTTCAGGCCAATCAATGCCCGGAATTATTTCAAGGCTAATGAATATGTGACTTAATTGAAAATTTTAGAACGCATTACTCATGGCGAACCAGCAGGTCGCCAAAGGCGGCTAGTAGAGTATAAAAATGAACCAAAATCGAAGAAAAATCTCTATATGCAAAGAAGTGATGGGTAAAATTATGTGTATATATGCATTTTTTCCATAAATTAACAATTTAATTTTTCTAAAAACGTCTTGAAAAATGAAAAAGTATTTCACTGACAATAAAGCATTTGGTTCATTTCATAGCCCATATCATCTAAAACACAAGCTGGAATTTTTTACTTAAATATTTCTATTATTTTTTTTAAGTATCCTGTTAACAGTGGAGAATTTTTATGAAATTTAAAGTTTGGAGAAACCTGAAGACAAATTTTAGCAGAAAAAAGTATGTGACCGTGCATGATAGGTCAGTATTTCTTTTTCTTAGAAAAGATAAACTGTTTTGAAAAGAGGAAAGTATGAACTACAAAAAATAATAATTAAAAAAAACACTCGCCAACAGGGTCGATAACCAGAGTTTTTAACATAGTCGGAAACCTTAAGCCCAAAGATTTCATTTTTTGTTAAATGTTATTATTAAGATATTTTGTTATTACGATATGGTTTTTTGCCAAGCAGTGGACATAATTTTGCAAGGGAGAGGGGTCACTGCAGATCATTTTCAGAGAATAGTAGCGCGATTCTCTTTTATGTGTTATTCGAGATGATGCCTCCATAAATCTGGTATTAAAGAGCCCCTGCTTTTAGCTCCGACTTGTGTTAACTCATGTGTGCCTGATTTATAGGCGTCAGATAAACACGGTATTATGTCTCAATCACTTCCTATCCCCCCTTAATATAGTGCTCCCCCCGCTCTCTCTTCTTGGTTGATCGGGGGGAGGAGGGAGAAAAAACACCTCCAAAAAATAAAGCAAGAGCCGACCGATATGAGGGGAAAAAATGGATGGAGGAAAAAATGGCGCCACCCGGCGTGTGTGTTTTATACGAACGATTTCTTCCTATCCGCCGACCCCCGCCACTATGGAGTGAGTCGGAGGTAGGGTTGCCAATCACAATTATGACAGAGGGCTGCTCGTCATTTGAACGCCAATGTTCGATAGGAACGGAATGGGCCAACTGCTCAAAGTGTACCGTTTCTCTGAAAGTATTCCGTACATCTGTGAAACAGCAGGTGAGCACAATAATGCTCGAGTCGATCAAAACCTATACAACAATCAAACCTTAAGCAAACCTACAACTTGTTTAAATTCTATAATACAAAATTTACTTGTCCCTTTTGGTATGAAAGTTAGATTTTTCGGTTTATTCTTTTACTTTCTATTGTACGTGGAGAAAATATTGTAATCCTGTTGTATTATAATATTTCTATTGTCCTGTCAATTGTAATATTGCAATCATTTCATGAAATAACTCCATCGAACTTGAAATTTTCACCAATTTCTAAGTTTCAGTTCTTCAGTTCGAAAGACATTTTTGGAAAATGTATGCCTCAAAAACATTTTGAGTCAAATAGATGAAATTTGGCGCATGATCTTTACACCGAATTTCTAGATTTCTGTCATATGTTGAGCAAAATCTATACAGAGAAAGTCTATCTGTCCTGCTGATCGAATATAAGCTAACCACAAAACGAAGAGAGCTGGATGGATAAATTTCGATACGCAGATTTAAAATATATGGTGCAGACATCCATAAAATTCGGAGCCAAGTCCAAAAAGGTGTGACCTTTGTCTCTCTGTTCTTTCAGAAACATGTTAACGCGATAACTCAAAAATGCAATGACTTAATTATATAAAATTTGGTATGTGACTTTGTAACTGTAATCTTTGCTCTGTGTCAAATTTTGATTTCAATCTGTCGAGAGAGAGAAAAAAACGACATCAAAATATAATTTATTAGAAAATATTTGAGAAAGTTTTGTAAAAGATCACTCACCCTGCAGGTTTCTTTCTTTTCTTTTTTCCCCTAACAATTGATGGGGAACAACATTCAGATTGAATTAATTGTAAAGGCGATAAACAGTTCTTAAATTTTCCTCACCAACTTTTGCGTGGCAATAGTGCGAGTAAATATTAATGTCGCATCTTATCTTCAATTTCCTCAGCATTCTCTACATTTATGAGAAAATGGACAGTTCCATATAATGACACTTAAAATTACAGAGATTAATCTATAAAGTTCGACTCTGCAAACGTGCATATTATCAGCAAGAGGAAATATTTAATTTTTTAATGCTTAAAAAAGTTATCATTAACATTAGTTTACCATGTGTTAAATGTGTTGAAATGGTACTTTTTTTTGGTTTCAAAATGCATCAACAATGAAAAAATAGTGTTATTTTCTGTTGATTACAGATATATTTTAGGTAATGGATTAAACATGGCGAGACGTATTTTCAATAAGTAAAAATACCAATCTCATGCTACATTATAAAAAAAAATTACAATGAATTGAAACAAAATTATAACAAAAATGGTAAAATAATGTTTAGGATAGTTGAAGGGCTAGCTGCAAAAAATGAGGTAGCTCCAATTGTACAAGTTTGCAGAAAACAGATTGTAGCACCTCTATATTGCAACAAACTAATGAGACAAACAGCTCAATCGCTAGAGTTAAGGCGAGAACTAACGATTGGAGCTACATCTTTTTGGCACTAAACGAAGAAGTTTTCATTTTTCAAAATTTGATAGTACATGTAACACCAAATTCCCCTGTTTGCAGATACGCGCTTTTTTGCAGCAACCCCTTCCATTGTTTACAGAATTAAGAAATTAAATATTCCCTCGCACAGGTAATATACACTTTAGCAGAGTTGAATTTTATAAACTAATCCATGTAATTTTTGGAATAAATGACCATCATTCAACTATCAAACAGACAGTATGACACCACTTGATTTTTAAAATGATTCATTACATTATACAAGTGAAAGAGGCTCGCTCGGGATTGTACTTGACCATTTTTGCTACTGCAATGGTAGAGACAGCTTTTTTTCCTCTTGTATGCGTGATATCGCATATTGAGAGAATCACGTTTACATTTAGATCTTCTTACGATCCATGCCAATAGACCCTCTATTGACCAATTAAATTTTATGCATACCTTATGTTTTATTATCATATTAAATGTCATTCATCTTTCATTATTATCTTGCAGAATTTTTGAATTATGTTTATAATCATACGGATGGAAGAAAAATCAGAATTTCCTTTTAATGGAGTTCGTCTAAGATTTGATATACGCATCGACAGTTTTGAGTGTAAGAGTACACATTCAATTTCATTTGTCAAAGCTTATTCTGTTGCCGAGATGCACCCAAGACAGAGAAAGTAGCAAAAAACAATCTTTTCGAAGCTCGGGGAAGTGTAAAATGGGGATATTAATGGCAATCTCGAGTACGAATTTCTTGTTGTTACCAATGGCACATTACAAGCCCGCCAACCGATAGTCAGGGATTTAAACCTAATTTTAGCGCCCCTTGTTTTTTCTGTAGCGCCAACTAGAGCCAAGAGCACGACTTAGCTATTACATGCTTCACATTCGCTTGTGCAGACCCTTTTTAGAGGGGAGCACATTCACGCTGATCACAGATTGAACACAAAATAACAACCATGCCCGAACCCGGGATTCCCAGAGCATGGGGAAGATACGCTAACCTATGCCAGAATGCTGGCACGAATGTTTTGACGATTGTGATGATTTTCACCTACTGTCTTACTGTCACGAGAAAAACCCTGAACATGGTTGTCGCCAGTACACTAAGTGAGGAGGGAAGTGGGCCTTAAAGTAGACCCCACATTTGGCTAACTAATCGCTCTTTATTGGGGAAGAAATTCTCTTCGTTTGCGATAATGCAGATATCCGGTTAATAACAGTTCTTTTAGCGCCAAATGAAATATTGCCCTTTCCTTCACCCCCAAAATGTAATAGCATATCTCGTTTTCAAGCCGATTGACCCCTACCTTCAGGATTATTAGGGTTTTTCTCGTGACGTTAGGGCAGTATACTTACCCCACATACTTGAGAAAAATAATTATAACTATTCATCAATCTTTCTGGGTATATTTATTTACTTATCCAGAACTTAATCTCATTATGTCCATTCTTAGATTTCCAAAGAAGAAACAATGGCATGTATCAAATTTTAAGCAAAAGGCTTGACTCGTCCCCTCTTTCCCCTGATTCTAGACAAAAGGGGAGGCTCGTCGCACACCCGGAAACACAACACCCACTCCGCAACCCTTCAGAACCTTTTAATTCCTCTAACAACCCAATCAGAAACGGAGAAGGATCAATCTTCAGTTCTGATGAGATGAGGCCTAAATCTCCGGACCTCTCTGCTCTTCTTTTTTCCTCTCTCTTTTTTCCCCCTCTTGGTTTCTTTCTTTTCCCCCGGCCTCCCTCTCCTCCCGAAATGGTGACCGAAAAAGGGGTGCCGTCCCCTCCGTTGCGAAAGACGCCTTTTTCCGCGAGTTAATCTCTGCCCAAACATAGATTGTCCTCCGCGCCGGAGATTTTCTTGCTCTTCTTGCTTCAGTCGCTAATCAAAAGAAACCGGAATGGCATGAAAAAAAGAAGAGAGAAAACATGGATTGCCCGAAATTTTTGTCTTAATGAAGCCTAAGTATCTCACCGCTCATTAAAAATTGAGAAATACGATTATTCAGTCAGATGTATTTATTTTATTTGCTTTCAAAATGGTAGGTTTAGCAAAAGTTTTTTTTTTTTTGTTTATTCTTTGATAAGCTTCATGTTAAAAAAGTGAGTACAGAATGAAGGGGTAGTCATAAAATCAACAGAAATTTTTTTTTAATGCGTGAATATGTGCATGAAAAAAAGCTCTTACTTTCAGAGGACTGATTAATTTCAATAACAAAAAAATGTTATATTCATGAAAGTGAATGTAAACTAATTTATGTATTACAAATTACATAAATTTTTAAAATCTACCTTTCTATCTCCAATTGAAAAATTCTTTCTACCTCGAAATTCTGACGGATCTTAAAGTATTAAACTTCTTTAAGTCCGAAAAAGAATCATTTATTAAAAATTATTCCTATAAGGGTTACGATAATTCAAAAATATAAAGAGCTAAGTGTCTGACAATTGGTAAATGGTATTTACATTTTGACGATATTTGGAATGAGGTTTATTTGATGTTTACTCCAAAAAGAGTATCTATCGAATTTCGGTTGAAGCAATCAACCGTGAAATCTGTATGTGCGACACGTTTCTTCATATTCATAAACATGCGAATGTAACTTAAAAAGGCAGTCGATCGGATGGATAAAATTTGACGTATTGTTTAACATCGTTTTACAGATAAGCATTAATTCAATCCACGAATAAACAGTTCGTTTGTTCGCATATGTGAATACTTGTGTTTAAAAGCTCAACAAATTTTCAGTTGATGGTTGCGCATTCTTAATGTCATTTCTGTATTGAATTTTGGGAAAAAGAATTCTAAAAAATCCAAATGCACGATTCCAGTCCCTTCACTACATTTAGTAATTTAGCACAAAGCGCTGATATTGTGCGAGAAATACAGGTTAATTACACAGTAGTTTATTTCCCCAGAAAAATAATTCGGAGATTCTTTTGTTACGGTAGAGTCAAGTGACTCTATTTGTGAATTCCGTTCTGATATTTGTGGCGGTTCATTTGCTTGAAGTCTATGGCGGTGGTCTGTAGCATTTTCGGAAGGGGGTGGGGCACTCAGAAACTTGGTCACTACTGTCTTACCGTCAGGAGAAATACCCTAGTAGCCCTAAAAGTAGGGCTCGGTCGGCTGAAAAACGGGATGTTCTATTACATTTTGGGGCTGAAGGAAAAGGATGTATTTCTCTGGGCCCCAAAAGGACCGGTTGGAAGTATCATTATCATTTGAAGAATCGCCTGTTAAAAGTCTCATTTTGCTCTGTACAGAGTATATTTGAGGGATCAACTAAATGATACCAGGATTTTTGAGTAAATTCATTTCACTTATATATTCAGTTAGTAATCGATGTCATAATAATTATGAACAATGTTTACAATGCAACCATTAGATCCATAGAAGCGGTTATGTTTTACAAATTCAAGGAGAATATTATGCATTCATTTGAGAAATTTTACATAGTGAATTTTCGATACTTTTTCTCTGTTCTCGGAATTTTTCTTTGGTTCGAATTAGATTCGTCTGCCGAGTCCATTATTCAAAAGAAAATATTGGCCAAAGATTGAAATCAATGTTCCAGATTTTTTCTTTGAAACATCAATTATTAAAAAAAAGAAATGGTTGATTTTCTAAATGTTTATTTGAAGAATTCTTGCTATATTTAAATGGCTTTCAACGATGAACAATTCGTTTGGTAATAGAATAACATATCCTTTAGCAGATTGCACAGAAACGTAATACATTTGATGAATCAAACTTGTAATTTCAGTTCAATACTTTAAAATGACATGTTTTAGGCCTACTTTCTGAAGAATTTGTTTGAAAAATAATTTTAAGTAAATGTAGGCTTTAGTATTTTTCTACCTTTTTTAAATATATCTTCTAGTATCTTTCTATTTTAATTCTGTTTCGCATATTACATGTTTGTAAGGATCTAACCTTAAATTTTATTGGCTTCTTCATTCTAAAATGTCTTGAAATTATTATTATTTTGTTTCTGATTTCCAATGACAAAGTAATATTTTAACGATGTTAAGAGCTGTTAAATAGAAAGTCGTCGAATCATAAAACTAAAAATTTATTTCACTGTATTAGTGCCCTATTAAAATTAATTTGCGAATTCTTAATTTTTAGATTTCATAAATTTTTAACTATAAAATATATTAATTCCTAAAAAATCAAAATCAAAATTTCTATAAAAAAATGGAGCAACGATTATAAAAAGTCTCGAGACAATTTAATCACGTTGAAGAAATTGTTCAATACCGGTTGAAAGCTAAAATAAATTATCAACTTAAATTCCAGTTGATTTAAAATGCGAATTTTATTGAATTCTCTTGCTCTTATATTTTTCATAAAATAGTGAAAGCAAGAAATGAAGAAAAATATAAAACGATAAGTATTTAAAAAGTTGAAAATAAAAATATTTCTAATTTGAACTACATTATTTACGATTCAGTTAGAGTGTTAAATACACAGATCATGTACAAATTAGAATATTTGTTCTTAGAAATCTAAAATGCTAATGGGATGTAATTTCCTTTCTTTCCATGCGAAATTTTATGAGGCTGTTTACAATATGAATGTGAGCTTGAACAATCCAATCTATTTATCATTAGGATTTTCGCAGCATCATCATGGCTGTGTCCAATTTTCGGAAATGGTTTATGCAAATTTTTCTAAGCTACAATAATAATAATACAAATAAAACCTAAATACTACAAAATAACACGAGAAAATTTTTCTAAAAAGCGATTTTATTAGTATATTGAAAATGAATTTGTTTAAAAATCTAAAATCTGGAACGAAACAAGAAATATAAAAAAAAATATTCATATATATTTGCAATATAATTACCTAAAATATTTTTGTCTGCGCCTCACGCTTATACGTTTCTGTATGTCCAATAAATTATTTATCTCTATTTCAATGGTGAAAAAAATGCAAAAAATATTTGCAACTTTTTAAGAATTGCATCGTGGTAAAAATGGAAATTATAGATTAAATTTATAGAATATCCGACTGATTTATAAAATTTATAAATTTGTATAATATAAAGAGGTAATTAAACCTCTTTTCCTTTTTCCATTTTTGTAAAATATGAAATCTTAAATTTGATAACTAATGTTTATAATACATCAATATTTTTAATGCCCATTTTCATCAAATAAAAGAAGAAAAGTAGATATTTTCCGAAAAAGCTACTTTTCACCGCAATGAGGTAAGTTGTAACGAATGTAACTAATGATTTTTATTGAGAGAAATGAAATATTCTATCTTGCAAGAAAACTTTAATGAAAAATTCTTTCTCGCAAGAAAATTTTAATGAAAAATTCTTTCTCGCAAGAAAATTTTAATTAAAAATTCTATTTTTCAAGGATACTTAAGCTCGAATGAGAGAAAAAAACAAACAAAAAAATCAAGAAATTAAGTTTAGAAAGTTTATTTATCGCGCGCAAATCAGTTTTACTCGTATATTAAGCAACGGCACATATTCTCTGGGAATAAAAAATTATCATCAAAAAATTACCACAATTCTTAGTTAGAAAACCTTTACTTCTTCCACATGCAGTTGAAATGAACGAACGAATCTTATCCATTTAAATTCATTATTTATATTGTTATTTAACTTTATCTACGTGTGAAATCGTGTAAATTCACTTCTAGATAACTCATTTCGATCATTTCAATTAATCAGCTGCCAGTCTTTTCGTTGCTTATCGAAAGTAAATTTTTTCCTTCGAGATAATTAGCCTATCAGGTACCCACAATCTCTGCATGTCAATAAGAAATAGTCGAATGGAAAAATCGAGTAAAAAGGTTACTCGTAAAATTATTTACTTCAGCATTTTTTCATTAATCTATCTGAATGCATGCGTACGTTGAGAAAGCGATTTTCTTCGACGAATAATAGATTGCATTTAAAAACAATCTATGAATGAAAAGGATAACAAATAAAAATTTTCCAAATAATCGGATTTCTTGCGTGAGAAGTTGGATATGATAAATCTTTCTCAACATGAAATAGAATGCTTCGTAAGATATCTGCTTTTGCCAACATTCATGGTATACTCTACATGATTTCCTTATCAGTCAAATTTTTCATCTGACATCGTTTTCCATTTCTATTGGACACCGTAATCTCAAACTAAAATTACAAAGCCCTAAATAATTTTTACATAAAATCGAAAAGAATCGTGTCCCCAAAACTTTCTCGCATAATTAACAAAGGGGAATTTGTGTTTTAGATATCTTTTTTTCCCAGTTGACTGAAACCAAATGAAAGGTTTGTTGCAAAAAGGACGTAGCTCCAACAAGGAGAATTAGGAGTTACATGTACTATCAAATGGTAACTTGGCATCAGCGGATGAAAAAAGACAATATGGAGTTCTGTTCCCTCACGAAGAAACCGAGTAGAAGAATTTTGTTTTGCCAAGAATATCACCACCCCCTTCAGATATACAAGTCCAGTCCAGTGTGAACATGAGCGAGCCTTTTTCACTTGTAAGATGTAATGAATCGTTATGAAACTCAAGTGGTGTCATACTGTCTGTTTGATAGCTGAATGATGGTACTTTATTCCAAAAATTACATGGATTAGTTAATAAAATTCAATTCTGTTAAAGTGTATATTATCCATGCGAGGGAATATTTAACTTTTTAATATTTTGAACAATAGAAGAGTTTGTTGCAAAAAGGATGTATCTCCAATTTGGGGAATTCATATTCCTTCAGGATTCTCATGTTTATTGTAAGAAAATGTGATCAAAACACCTTGTTCCAAAATTAGTTTAAGATAGAAAGTATGTGTATGCAAAAAAACCTTCAATATAGTTGAAAAGATAATTGTTTAGAAACTAAGATCGTGCAAAATTATTTTTACTATAATGCTTTCAGAAGTTACTGCAAAAAATGCTAAAAAATTTTTTTAAGTTTAGTTAAAATATCAAACCTATAAGATAGGTTCCCCTCAAAATTTCTCGCACACTCTCTAATAAAATTATTACCTCAGAGTAAGACTTACATTGCAGTTACTTATAATAGATCCGAAATATGAATGTCTAGCTTGAATTTTGCATCTTTACTGAATCTATTGTCTCCTCGGAGAGTTATTTGATGGTTAATCCATGGTTAAAGGATGCGATAAATAGATCTGAAAACAGTTTTAATACTTCAGATGATTTTATTATGCCTATGACCATCCCGTAACTGCAAGTAATAAGTATTCTAAGTTCCATCGCCATCGAATGAGCGATACGGCAGCGCATAAGAGACGTGCAGGCAAACATTCATTTTTATTCATATGGATTTATTGGATTTGCAATTAATATCTAAATTCACAACTTTCTTTTGAACACGTTAAAGGAAAAACTAAAAAAACTGGAGGATCAATGGAATTTTTCTGTTTGTAGCCTTTCCCTCGATGAATGCTATCATTTCGTTTTTCCTCTCAGATTTTTTCGTTAAGTATGCACATGAGCATTCTTCTTCTCACCCCCTCCCCCTTAATACAGCCATTAATAGAGAAAAGTACAATCAACGAGGCAGCATGCAACAATGTTTAAAATTGCATTGTGAATTTTTTTTATTAAAACGATTTTATTTTTCTTCTTACGAGATGAATTTGAAAATAAATAATTAAAGGAGATAGAGCTAACAATTAATAGATTACTGCAGATAAATCGGACGATATTTCCTGCTTTCAAAATAAAAGATCGACTGTTCTCACTTGAAAAAAAAGTTGGAAAAACCAGGAAGGAGGGCTTTCAAAATGCATGCAATCCGTGCTGTGCAGTGCGTTCCTATTTAAGGTCACGAAGTAGGTTCAGCTTCAAATAACACACCCTCTTAAAATATCAAACGCTGCGATTCAAATTCCACTTATTGTGTTACTCGGAATCAAACACGAACAATATAATTTCTTAAATGCAATGCATTTTCTTCGGTACAGAAAATGCCCTACAGCACACCTATAAATAGATGTAATACCATTTATTGATGTTTTTCCCCCAACTCTTAAATATGCAAATAGAAAATATTGTAATAATGAAAAGCACAAGATTTTCTTCCAGTACAAGATTTTGGGAAATCTCATTCTTTAGAACTCCCACAGTTCCTCTTGCACCTCCCCCCTCTCCCACAAACGATATAAACATGTTTGATAAACTTGCCCTTACGTCTGTTTGAATCGAACCATTCAAGGCTGGAGGAATGAATGCCTTCATTCCTTTACTCCAAAACTATGGATGAAGAAAATTCATTACAGACATTCTT
>JAPMOQ010006428.1:1418605-1430038 GCA_026543055.1 Argiope trifasciata | reverse complement strand
CTTAATATTCTATAAGCACTGTAAAAAAGATTTTCCCTCTTGCTATATAGCATACATTGAGAGGGAAAATCTTTTTTACAGTGCTTATAGAATATTAAGTTCCACCTGGGGATTTCTTAGCATGTGACTTTAAAAGCAGGGGAAACTTAGGAATCTTTTTGTAAAACTATTCGTTTGGATCAGCAACTTTTATCGTTCACTCTCACTGTGGGAATCGCTGACTAAAGGACATTACAAAACATTTCTTGAATTGATTAAGCAGATAACGAGGAATCTGATAGGGAAATAAGAGAGTACGTTAGAATGACATTGACATGGTCAAAATTATGGTAAAACCTTAGAAATTAATTTGGATTTAAATTAAGTGTTAAAATATCACTACATACACACACGCGCACGCACGCACATATATATATGCTGACAGCGGATGGCTAAGAATTTTGGTTAAATAAAAAAAAATCTAGTAAATTAATTGAAAATTAAGTAAATTTGGAGCTAAATCTGGAGTGAAATATTGTTGCGAAGTTTTTAAAATCATAAATGGAATTTTGAACAGCAGAATCAAATAGCGATAGAAACATTAAAATAATCCAAGTTGAAATGATATTTATAAATAAACAAATACTCACATTTAAGGAGTTTTTACATGGAATATCCTCCCCCCCCCCAGAAAAAAAGAGGAGGTAGACAAAAAGACGATGAAAGAATTTGAAAAAGAAAGCATTTTCATTTAAAGATTTGCTAAGAAAGAATTTAAAAAAAAAAAACTTTTTATTACTTTCAAGTAATTTAGTCTTTAAACTGTTGCATATTTTCAGAACAGTAAACCCTTTTTTCTCTCAGAGAAAGCGTTCAGCCTCTTTACTAAAATAAATTGAAAGTTTTCAGACAAGATAATTACGCAATGTGGCTTCTATCAAATTTATCATTAAAAAACTGCGATTTTTTGATATTTAAAACAATTTAAACCATTTGAAATGAAATTATACCCAAAAATGTTTTAAAGATGACTTGCAATTTCGACATCTAAACCAGCACGGAAATTCTCTTTACATTCCGTAATTAGTTTTTTTTATTAATTTTTGTGAACTTTTTGTTGTTTAATTCCGAATTAAATTTTAATTTCGATTTCGATCTAATTAGTTTCGATTTAATTTTTGTTGATTCAGGAAATGGGTTTTAATTATTTTAATGCTCTTATGGTTACACACACACACATAATTTTTATTCTCTTTCTTATCTATTATCGCTCATCGAACAACGAAAATATACATGTCTAGGTTTGTTTTTCTCCTTAACATGGAATCGAGATTTGGGAAAATACTCAAAAACATCAAGCAAGCATCAATACTTCTTCTTGCATACAGCCGACCACCCCTGAATGTAGTAGTATCGACAGGATTTATTACCTTGTTTCATTAAGAATGATATTCATTTTCTTATCTATAGTACAATATCAGACAGTATCGCACCCATACTCAGAAGCAAAATTCCATCCACCCTTCCTCGAGGACCCCCCGCCGGTACCAAAACAAAAGGGTTCCGACCTACCTGGCGTCATCTGGATCCGCTCCACGGTTTCCCACCGCCACGTGCTTCCAAGATCCGGGGTCTACCCAGAGGGCTTGTTTCTCTGAAGAAGCTGGCACAAACGAATGCTTCCCGTCGCTCCGCTCGCGCGCCCCATTGGACGATGGGGGAGTGACGTCAGCGCGCGGCCCTCCACACATTGGTGGTTAGGTCGTAGGGTAGGGATGGGTCGCGATTCTCACGTGTCGGCAATTATTTCATAATGAGCTGATTCGAACGACAGGAGTCGGTCCCTTTGTTGACGATCATCAACACTCATGTGAGGAGCGAAAAAAAGTGATAAACGGGGTTGAACTTTTGAAGAACGGATTCATCTTTCTGGTGACATCTGAAATGTGACCAAGAAAAATTTTCATGCGCCCACCTTTGGTAAAAAAGTTGAATGAAACTGGCATCTAATAGTTTGCTTGTAACGTCGCAATTGAATACAGGTCATACAATCAAATATCGGGAGGATACCCAAATTACAGCAGATAGTCGCATCTTTGCTTGATAATTTAAATAATTTAGTACACATACACGCATATATATATATATAATATGAAAGTACAGATACAGCATTTTCAAACACAAACGATATACAAATCAAAGCAGAAATAGTGATATTTAAAACTAGAAGAGAATTTCATATTTTTAATTTAACCATAAAATTTTCGAAAAAATACTATTTGAAGCATCTTTATTCACTCTTTAACAAATCATCCACAATATGCCTATTTTACGCGAATGTGCTTAAAAAAGCTTGCAAATAGCATTTGTTTCTAATGTGTTTGATTGAGTAAATACATTTTCAAAATGCATTTCCTGCAAAATGAGTATTTCACTATGTTTTATTCACGATAAAAATGGTATTCCAAAAGTAATTTAATGACATTTTTAAAATTTGACCTGAATATGTCAAACACCTTCGAAAAAAGTAGTCATCCAAGATCTTTCAGATAGCTTCATTTTGTTACATTTTATATTCACTTTCTCTTCAAAACCGAAAAAATGTGGCAAAAAGTCATTAATGACAACTACAAATGATCATAAAATATTTATTTATTAAAATTATTTCTGTCTCGTGTTGCTACCTTCTGAGTAACTTCAGAAACACACTTATAAAATACATTTTTTTTTTTCATTTACACTATTTTTCTTAACATTGAAAATTTTGCTAACATTTCTTTAATTATGCCGGTTTTATTTCCGCTCAATTGAGAGTAATCGGCATTTTTTCTTCTGTTTTTGATTCCACGCTTTTCCGTTTCTTTCCATTATTTCATATTATGCAGATTCTTTTTACATACCATTAAAAAAAACCGCCTTTATTTTTGAATTCTGCAGAATATTTTAAGCAAATGAGTCTTTCTGCGGCAAAATAATAATAATAATAAAAAACAATTAGATCCAAAAGTGTATCCATATTTATTCATTTCGATTATGTTAAAAAATTCTTCAAGAATAGGGTAAATTTTTTTAATTATTATTTTTTATGGGAAAATAAAGAATTGCACATGAAGTTGAAAAAACTTTCTTACATAATATCATCAAATATTTGAAAACAAAAATGAATATTTAAATTTCAACTCCGTTTAAACAAAAATTACAAAAGTTATTCAAACAAATAAATCATGGTATTATCTCAACATCTAAAATGTCCTCTATTCAGAGAAATAATGAGCATAATAATAATTAAATTGGGCGAAAATATATAAAAGAAAAAAAAATGATATTTTGCTATCATTTTGGGGGATAAAAATTTTTCTGACTATGTGCCAAAATTATGACAGAAATTTCCGGAAGTGAAGTATTAAACAAGACCAGGCAGTAAAGGAAAACAAAGACGGAATATTTTTTACATTTAGAAAAAATCTTCACTAAAATATTAATTTTTGAATAACATAAATAAATGAATTAAATTTGTAACTTGAATAAACCAATATTTAAAAATACAAATTTTAAATATATAAATGGATGAGAAATATGAAATAATCTTACATTAAAATGAGTTAAAAAACATAATAAGGCCTTTCATTAAACAAACGAGTACAATTCAAATAATACATTATGATATAAAATACTTCTTTAGAAAGGCATGCATGATGAAAGAATTTTACGTATAAATGCAAAACAAATAAAATAAAGAAACATAGATGATAAAAAAAAACAATGTTTGATACAAATATGATTAATAACAAAATTTAGATTTCAGAATGATGCTCTTTTTTTAAAAAATTCAAACATGAAAATTTTACATGAACGAATTTTTAAATAGAGTAGTCATAATAAATCCATTATTTATATATTAAACCTCAGACCCACAGGTTTTTGGTTTCTCCAAGAAATCTTCTATAACAATAAATGTAAACCGCATCATTGGAATCTGATGTTCAATTTTTTTCCGGGGGGGGGGGTCAATAGCTTTATTAGGCTAAACTTTTCCATAAATACTTAATATTGTCAAAAGACAGAAGTCAAATATAAATAATTTACAAGATATTACTTAATTGAATGATTTTACAGCTGGACGTAATTCAACATTTCGTTAATTTATGAAACGGAAAAAGTATTAATAATAGTAATAATAAATAAAATCAATAAAAGTAAGTGGAATCAAAAAGTTAGTTACACTACATCCAAAAAATTTTCGGTCGAAGGCTATTTTGATGAAACCGAGTGGCAACACTTCAGTCGTCGTGACGTAGCAGCTTTCGAGAGGCAATTTTAGTTTTTCTGATCATTTTGCTTCGACAACCGCAATGGTTCCCAAAGTGAAAATGAGTGCAAATGAGTCTTTGTTTGCGGCGAAAAGGTATAACTGCACTGACATGTATCGGAAGTTGCCTGCAGAGCCGGCCTTCCCTATGAAAGGGCCTGGGTACAAGGAACCATTTGGGGAGCTAAATTTTTAGCAAAGAAAAAAAAGCGAACATGGGCATATTTATTTAATAATGTGTGATTTCTTTTTTTTTTTTTTTTGCTATTAATTATTCCGGAAGATTGCAATTTCTCCCATTTCTTTTTCGATACTTAGTACAGCAAGAGCGTTTAAGCATTATACTCGTATGCTTCACCACAGAGAATCCTTTGTTTCATTTTCATTTGCTGAAGGAGGGTTCATTTATTAAGTCACAGGCAATGTAAAGGATTGTACAAAATAGTACATTAGATAAAGACAAAGGTAGATAGCTGATGATTTGCAAGTCCATTTGAACCCAGCCTCGGCCTCGACTTCTGGGCGCCGGGCACGCCGCTTTGTCTTAACATGTATGAATGGGATTTCCTTATCCATAAATGAACTTTTCCAGGCTTTTTATAGGTAACATTGCTATCTTTGCCTAATAAAGGCGTCAGTCCATGCTCAGCCAGCCACTTGGAAACAAGCTTACAGACTTTTAGTATGTATGTCATTATTATTGTTCAGAACACTGCTATAATTCTTAATCATGGTTGGGGGCCCCCTCAGTCACTGGCCCGGAGGCATAGCACCCACCGCACTCCCCCCGATGGCCGGCCCTAGTTGCATGAAGTGATTGGTGAAAATGCAGCGTCACGTCAAAGTGGTGCAACATATTACTGAGCGTATGCACAGATATTGATGATGTTTATTTGATTATTGCAAACAGATGCATAACAATAGATGAATTCTCAAATGAATGGGCTTTTTCTTAAAGATGTGTGCATAGAGTTATTGTCGATGAGCTTAAATTACACAGTTTGTGCTCGAATCGCCAAGAAACAGAAAGGGAAAGATCTGAAAATGCGTTTGAATTTCAGCAATGTTGCCAAAAAGAAAGGAAATGAGCTTTTGAACCAAATAATGAGCTGAGAATGAGACTTGGATTTACCACTTCTCAAACGAAACGAAACTCCCTCGAGTCCACCACCTCGACTCGAAAAAAGTGTCGAACTGTTCAGTTTTCGAGAAAGGTGATGATAGCGCTTTCTACAAAAATGGTTTCATACGTCGTGTATTCATGTCCAAAAGTACCACAATTCATACATCTTCTTAATGTGAAACGCTAAAACGATTGAGACAAACACTTAAAACGACGGCCAGGTAAAGTGCCGAAAGGCATTTTTTCGCCTGCATGCCAGTACAAGACCGCACACAGCAAAACAAATGTGCGGGTTTCTGAAAACGCCTAGATCACTTTCCTTGTAACTCAGATCTCTCACTTTGTAACTTCCATATTTTTGGTCCCAGGAAAGAATAACTTTCAAAGTGTTAATGCTACTCCAATGACAAAGAAAAATCTGTAACCCAAGAATGGTTATCAGGCACTGGCTGGGATTTCTTCTCAGAAAGCATCGACAAATGCCTAAATAACAGAGGAAATTGCATTGAAAAGTAGATTTTGAACGGGACGGTTGTTGTGACTTATGGCATTTTGCAAGCCCGCCGACAGTTATCTGTCTGCTTAATCCAAATAATATCTGGACATGGGATATTTACAAAGATTTGAAAGAACGCAGGAAATGGTGGAGAAATGGGTTCGGTTCAGCACTATATAATGGAATGTATGAAGGTCTCAGAGTCAAGGAAGGACCTGGAGATTGTCAATAATGATTTAAGTACAGTACTGATGGTACCGGGTCATCTCAACACCCAGAAGGATAGGATGTCAAAGATGGACAGTTTCATTCCAACTGTTTCAGAGTGCGGAGGCGGGGAGAAAGACTACCCCGAGAGGAATGTTCGCTTGACGGATTGGTCCATACTCATTCAGCAGTCCACTATGGCAAATTCTGTCGCTACTGCTACGTTCAGTGGTGGCGGGGTGCTGGGCGGTATACAAGTGATCGGTCAGCGATTTATGCCGAGTGAGCGTCTACTGTTTTTTCAGCAGCACAAATTAGAACCAAGAGTGCGACTCACGCTTCACATCCCTTTTGACGAGGCATTCATGCATCCACAGTTTGTAATTTTGACCTGAGAATTATCACCTCTCACAGAATACCAAAGTGGTATTACTCTCGATATGGAGGACTTTGTGACCACCACAGATTTATACGCACGCCAGTCACCACACAAGAGGAGAGTCTTCGGCAGCGGGATTCGAACTCACTACCTAAGGGGGTGCACTACCAACGCCCTCCCAACCAGACTATCCTGGCCTTTTGAACGGAACTTTAAGACATAAATAAAGTTATTGAAGAATTTCTATCCTGTTGTGCTTTTTTTGTGTGACCCTCGTAGAAATGCTCTCTAAAAATTAAATACTCACTAATTGAAGCTCACTAAAGATTCCATTCACCTCAGTAGGTAGGCAAACAAGCTGGTCGCCAAAGGGAGCTAGTATTGTTTAAGGTTTTAAAGGACAATCGTCACTGAGTAATTTTTTTTGTGTGTGTGCAAGCATTTAATTGCTTTAAATTAAACTTTTCGGTTCTTTTTTTTTTTCTGAAAATCAATCTTGTAATACAGTATGAAATTTAGACATTGAGATTATAGAATAAGAATCTCCCTTCCCCATAAATTCGATTCGTGATTGCAAAGTATTCATAAATATTTTTGCCGATTCTGATTTTTTTCCCCGATTAGGTTGAATCTTAAAAAAATAAAAAATAAAGCAGGGATAGATTTAAAAATTATTTTAGCTATATGTCGTACATGCTTACAGCGGAAATACAACATTTCTCTTAAATTGGCATTTCAATATACATACATATTGAAATTTGCCCTGTTTGCATGCATTTAAGAAACTGCATTATATATTTTTGTGCTCAGAGCTAGTTGATTCCTGATTTAGTTCTCAATGCAACTCACTTCCCTATAAAAGGGTATTTGGAATTCTGTATTTGTTAAAACTTTTTAATTTTCCTTTTATGTTTGTTATATTTTGTCCCAAATTGCTATAGATTCCAATTACTAATAAAATTCAACCTTTTATAAAGATTATTTAGTTAAAAATGTTTTCGAGTTCTTATAGAACTTTTTTACGTGTTTTTATAGGACCGCAGACATCTGTTAAGCTTGTTCAATTGAACTATTTTAACGCAAGGTGACCCAATGCATAGGTCTTTTTAACCCCTACTGAATTTATCTTCTCAGATTAATAGCCTATTATTCAAAGACAAAGATATGATAGATCAATGTTCCCTCATCGACACCCCCTTATCAAGTTTTTTTAAGTTACAACAGGGTCCTGTTATAAAGCAGCATGCATACTTTATAACAGACTGTTATATGTTTTGTGTCTGAAGTAATTTTGAACAGCGATCAGAAGATAAGGAGGACACCTGAGCCAGCACCCTTCTCTCCAAACTTCCGCATCATGTCAACCGGAGTACATTTGGCTCCGATAGATTTAACGGGCACCGGACTCATTTACAAGGTGGTTTTAGAATCGGATTTCGAACCTAAAATCCCACAAACGACTCATTATCGCCAGCCCACTGCAGCTTTCTTTTATCAGAGAGCAAATATAATCTATTTGAGACAGACAACCCCAAACTTAGCCAATGCAATTACTGATATACATTATTTTCCACTGTTAGTTTTTATGGCGATTTAAAACTGCCCATTGAAATTAAAACTTGATAACAAAGCCAATTCGAGCTGTTAAATAACAATTTAAAAGCTCTGCTGTCGTTTTGAATTTTTCTTGATGTTTACACGCGAACGATGCCATTCCCAGAGTGGTGCGGGAGAATATTTGGCGAAGTTTTTCGTTGCTTAGCCTGATTTTGGCATAAAATGCTCATACGAACACTTCGATTCTTACCGAAGTCCTAAAGTAATTTATCTTTGAATTTTGAATTTAGCGAACACAACTTTAGCAGGTAAATAATGAAAGTACAAGAAATTATAAAAGCCGAATTTTAAGAGAAACGAAAGGATTGCAGCTGCATAAATCGTGCATTATAATAAAACTGAATGTGTGTGTTCGTGCTGGCATTCTGCGTGTAAGACCGCTTGATCTAAAGTTTTTGAATTTTGCCCAAATGTACTTCGGAGGATAGTAATATGTATCTTGAAAGTCTTTTTTTTTTTTTTTTTTTTTTGAGAATTTTAATTAGAATTTTATTTATTTTAAAAAATAAACCTTTTTAATGGGTTTTTTTTCTGTAACTTCCAAAAATATTCCTACACAAAAATAATTTTAAAACCATCTAAAAGGATTATATTTTTAATAATGCGAATTTAGTTGATGTAGAATTTTTTAAAAAGTTCAGATTTAATTAGCTTTTCAGTTCGTTTTTAAGTAGATTCACAGCAACATTTTCATTGTTGTGAATGAAACCGAAATTATTTTCATTATTTTATCAAATATTTGATCACGTGATATTTAATTTATTTTCTTCCATTCTTGAAAGCTGAAGAAGTATCCTTTTTAATATCTACATATACGAAAAAAAAAGGACAAATTAGAAAATTGATTTGACGATATCACTAAATAGAATCAGAGTTGAACCCGATATCATAGCCCTATGCTATCGAGCCCATAGCCCTAGAGCCAATGATGCCCCATATGATTGATGCTATAGCCCATAGCTCTATGATGTCATATACGTGTCTTAATCATAGTCATGATGTAGACACGGATACCATTAGAGAACTAATTTTTTTTATCTTTAAAAAAAACAAAAAAAAAAACAAGAGGAATTAAAAAAATATATTTGAAAATTGAAAGTTCAGAATATTTTTATGAATGAATGCAATATAAAAAGCCTTACATAAATGCAAAAGCATTGAAACCCTACATCGATTTTTATAATTTGAAAAAAAAAAAAAATGCCTCTGTTAAAATAAACCATATGAGTTCCATTTTGTGGCAGAGTATCTCTTCTTGTTTTATCATTACTGCAAACTAAATTGTAGTCACAAAAAATGTAAACAAATGGAGTTCAGTGTTGATTGGATTTCAAATCTATAATAAGAGTTCAAAGGAATGAATAGGAGAGCAGTATTCAGAGAAGCAAATGGTTTTATGAAATTGCTTATTCACAGTCCCGCATACCTTTAAACTCTTGAATAATACACACTTGTATGTAAAAAAGGAAGAAACTTAATGATCTTGTGAAACTTAATGAAAGAAGAAACTTAGCAGAGTTTTATGGGAGCGTTAACCCTTTGAATGGAGTGAGATGGCTTCTTCAGGGTCCAGTTCTCATTAATCCAGGGCCAGTTGCTGCTCCCGCCTGTTATTTGTTCTGTAATGTGCCTCCTGATGTTCCTCGCTTTCTTCGCCCTCACTTCCCCAAAAAATAATCTACACATTTAGCATAACAGCGCGGATACGTAGCTTTTACGCGTAATAATGCGGTTTTCTCATTAAAGAATAGCAGAAGGCACTGCATATATGTAGAATATGTACAAAGTAACTTTCACAATGCTTTTGAAATTTAAAATGCATTTAAAAAGTTTTTACGGGTTGTAATTCATTTATACTTGCCATTTTGTCATATCATCCATCGAAAAATGACAAAGAAAAAACGACGTTCTCTAAAGATTCAATTATCATTAAACTGGTCATTTGCCTTGGTATTCAAATTCGATGAAAAGCGTTTAATAAGGTCATTAAGTTTCACAAGATCATTAAGTTTCTTCCTTTTTTACATACAAGTGTGTATTATTCAAGAGTTTAAAGGTATGCGGGACTGTGAATAAGCAATTTCATAAAACCATTTGCTTCTCTGAATACTGCTCTCCTATTCATTCCTTTGAACTCTTATTATAGATTTGAAATCCAATCAACACTGTACTCCATTTGTTTACATTTTTTGTGACTACAATTTAGTTTGCAGTAATGATAATTATTGTAACCAGTACTACAGAATTATGATTAGATTAGGAATTTGTAAATGCTGAAATAACAGGCTTAATGTACGCCATTTAAACACACCATTTAAGGCCAATTTTTTAAACATTTTGATTGATTCTTTCGGATTAATCAAATTTTAAGGAATTTCGATACAAAAAAGAAGAGAAAGAGAATTTGCCTAGTTCCAGATTCTTGCAGCAATAAATGCAGAGACAATCTGAAATGAAAATTCGATTCCAATTTGCCACTTCATGACCAGGTTATCATATTTGAGCCTGATTTCGCAAATTTTTCTCCCGAATTTGCATTTAAACTATTAGATAATCGCCCATTGTCCAAGCACTATCATTATTTTGTGTATTGATAGAATTATTTCATAATGCCTTTTCCTTTGCTAGTTTTCATCCGAATGAATATTACCGATTTCATAGATTTTTTATACTTAAATTTTTTTCCAAGAGAAAATTTTTGAAAAAAAAAAAAAAATGTTATAATAATTCAGGTAATTTATAGCAGCTCTAAAGGAAACATTTATCCATTTGTATATTATGTCTGCCTTTATTAAGACGTCTGGTGAAAAGTATTTTTTCTATTAAATAAGAGTTTTACTGATCTCACAAACAAAAATAAGGTAAAAAGATAACTCCAGAAAGCTTTCCTGGACACAAAGTTAATAATTTTTCAATAAGAATTTGTTGTTTCAATCAAAAGTTCAATTCTTTAATAATTCAACAAAAATTATTATAGTGATTTATAATGATGCATTAAATTTTTTTGAAAAAAGAAATACGATTGGGATGAGAACTTTCTTTGCGAAATAGATATTTATAAATACAACAAAAGAAAAATTGCAAAACTGAAAATTCATTCAAATGAGATTTTCGAACTTATTTATTTTTGCTCATTAAGGATACAAATGCTTTGCTATGATTTTATGTTGCTGAAGCAAGTATGCCTTACACACCCTTTTAATTGCTGACAAACTAGGCACCACATTTTTTTTTCCTTATAAAAACTTATTTGTGAATATTAATTTCTTAATTATGACTCTTGAAGTAACCTAAGTGCCATATATATATATATATATATATAT
>JAPMOQ010006428.1:1399834-1411231 GCA_026543055.1 Argiope trifasciata | reverse complement strand
GGTAAAAATCTGGAAGCGAGTCTGAAGTAAGCTTACCTTCACTAATAGAAAAAATAATACTATTATACGATAAGATGAAGCATTGATTTCATGAAAAAAACTATGAAAATATTAGCAAATTGGGTGTTTTTTTAAACAAAAATTCTTTAAAATTAGAAGGGGGGGGGAAAGAAGAAGAAAAAGGCTGAGTAGTTTGCATGACAGTTACTCTAGGTTACAGTTCATTGAAAACATAAATTTTGTAAACTATGGCACGATTTTTTTCTTCTGTATTTTAATCTGTCAAGCGAGAACGTGAAGTTTTCGCTTGATTTTTAATTCACTGCATTTAATAAAAATGAAACAGAAATGCATATATATATACATATATATATTCTTTTCATTTTCAAAGCTATGCCTGCATTAAAAGTATATGTGCTGGCGCCCTGACATAGGGGTAGCGTCAGGGGTTCGAGTCTCGGTTCGGGTATGGTTGTTACTCTGTGTTCTGTCTGTGAGTAGTGTGAATGCCCCCCCATAAAAAGGAGCTATGCAAGCGAATGTGAAGCATGTAGTAGCTAAGTCGTACGCTTGGCCCTAGTTAGCGCTACTGAAAAACAAGGTACGCTAATGTAGGCTTAAAATCGCTGACAACAATCAGCGGGCTTGTCTATAACAAGTGCCATAGGAAACAAGAACGACGACAAAAGTATGTGTTAGCTCTAATTCCGACAGTCATACGATTATTCATAAACCTACCACATGCACGCGAGCACTGTGTGCATAAAAATTCAAATTTTCCACCCGCGTCATTTGAAACGCGCATATTTTAATTTGTGGATGATCCCTCCATATTAACATAAATGACTTTTTTCCCTTAATACAAAAACGATCGCGTGTTGCGTAAGTGAAGGATTGCATGTGGGGAGACAAACATATTGTTTACAGATGTATCGCATGTTTGTAAGTAAGAAGGGGAGGAGGAAGCTTTCCGCAATGCTCAAAGCAAGGCAGATTTTTCTTTCAAGAAAACAAAACTGTGTCAGGAGTCTCGGGTCGTTTCATCCCACCAGGATAAGCAATTGTTGCATTTCCCCTCCACTCAAATATTTATTTCATTTTCATTTACTGCATTTATATCTTTATACTTATTTTATAACTTATAACAGTATATTATATATATATATATATATGCTGTTACTATAATACTTTGATAGTAGTTTGATTTTACTAAAGGTATCGAAGAGAATCATAAATATCTTATTCATTTTACTTTGATCCATTCTTAATTCAGTGCATTTATACTTGAGAGAATGTCAAAAGATGTCAATGTAGAATACCGCGCTGCAAACAGCAACCGAATCCTGTCTATGTCTCTCGCAGAAGAATTATATATATATTAAGCAGACAAATTTCGAAAGCTCGTTGCATGCATTTGTGAAATATATAACTTCTTTTTAAAGTCAATTTTCAGTTGTGTTTTTTTCTCTATCTCTTCATAATGTAAGCTTTAGGAAGTAAGCTATTTAGAAAAATGCAAACTCGTCCCATTCCTTGATACCAAAGTCAACTTTTAGTTTTGCTTGACTAATTATGACCTCAGTTTTCGATTTAAAAAAAGAATGCCAGTAATAAAAACAATTTGTTCCAATTTTTTATTTTCACTTCGATCATATGTTCGATTTTAATGATTTCCAATTCAAATTATTAATCTGTATCAATAAAAATGAATGTTTGTCTGTGCGTCTCTTGTGCCTTCCTAAACAGATCACCCGATTGCGATGAAACTGGGTCAGCTTGTTGTTTACATCTACGGTATGGTTATAAGGATAGATCAATTTTCTAAAAAAAAAATTTTAAAGCTTCGAGCCTCAACCGCATTTATTTACCAAAGATTATGCATCAAGTGAATAATTACGCATCGAATTACTTTTCAGAATGTAAAGAGTTAAACAATTCCGGATATTTTTCAAACGTTTGAATTTCCAGGCATTGCCCTTTAAATCTTTTTTCGTTGTATTCAAATAAAAGTGAAATGAAAAAAAGAAATCCCATTTTGTGCGATTAAAGTGAAACGAACTCAATCTGGGAATAGAGAGAAAAGCCGTTTCGAATTCGAAATTTCTCACGAAAAGTTCTTTCTCTTTCTCCCCTCCCCCACCTATCAGCTGATGAATGACACGAAGTAGATTTCTGGCAAACCGTTCCAATGGGATACCAACGAGAAAGTGCGCTGAAAAAAAATTGTTAACTGCATTGAAAAAGGGATTTAAAGCTGGCAGCTGATTTTTTCCCACCTACACCCGGCACTTGAGCGAAGCGAAACGGATTTAGAGATTTCCGCATATCATAACAGTTCCTTCCCCTCACTCCCCCCTCTCCAAAAGGCGCGAGTTCGATTAATTAGGCTGTATGGACTCTAAAACATTTAGCTGTTCATTATAACTTAGCACGTTAAATGCCAACACAATTTTCAGAAATATGGCCAATTTGATTTCAATTATATATTTTGTTCGTTTTTTTAGTAAATTTTCTGCTCCTGCAAGCCAGCATTGTTTTTTTCTTCCCAGAAGCCATGCATCGACATGAGCCCTGATAGGCTACGAGTGTATTCGTAGCTGCACAAAAACAGCAGGTTAAACACAGTACGAGATAACTCGTAGTTTCGGTCCGAAAAAAGAACGCAATCTACGAGTTATCTCATAGTTGGCAGTCAAATGTTGTTTGTTGAATGAGTTTTAAATACAACGAATCAAAAGCCAGATGGCATTCTTAGTCAATAAAGGGATAAAATTACGATGATGCAAAAATGGCAAGTAAACACAGTACGAGATAACTTGCAGTTGACGACCGAAAAAAGAACGCAATCTACGAGTTATCTCGTAGTTGGCAGTCAAATGTTGTTTGTTGAATGAGTTTTAAATACAACGAATCAAAAGCCAGATGGCATTCTTAGTCAATAAAGTGATAAAATCACGATGATGCAAAAATGGCAAGTAAACACAGTACGAGATAACTCGCAGTTGACGTCCGAAAAAAGAACGCAATCTACGAGTTATCTCGTAGTTGGCAGACAACGTGACGAATAAGTTTTAAACACAAAAGGATCAAAAACCAGATGATATTTTTTGTCAATAAATTGATAAAATCACGATGATGTGTTGCTTTACTTTTAAATTTCGCCTGAAAAATGCGATTGAAAAATGAAAGGGTCTCGACTTCTGTTAATGATATGCACCTTCTTCAAATCAGCAGTTCATTCACTTCTCGATCCCTCTCCAACGAATCGCAAATATTTCGGTGCGAAAAACCATCTGCTCAAGAATTCTTACAAATAAACACATTCGGCATCACTCACTGAATCCAAAAATACAGTTAGAAATATCAAGTAAAGTACCTTTTTTCTCTCTCTCTCTCCTCTCACCTTCCCTTCCCCTCCCTCTTCCATAATAGACACGTTTTCATCAAACTGTGACGCACTGAATTATAGATTTTCCTCTAAAAACGGATTTCATTTAGACACGCTATTTTTTCAACACTAGATTAAGTCCCAGTTCCACGGGGGGAGGCGGATCAATGCGAATCGGAAAAAAGAAAAAAAAAAATAGGGGAGGAAGGAAAAAAAAAGAGCATTAAATTGCAAGTGAGCCTCCTTATAAACCACTCGATTTTGGTTAAAAACTACCTTTTTATTTGTTTGACTCCCCCCGCAGAAAGGGGGGAGGGGATATTTTACTTTTCTTCCCGATTTCTGGTGAATGTCCCTCATTTGCGAGGACCGATGTTCGCCGCCACCGAAGCGAATGACCTTTTGTTGGGGTGCGAATGGTGACGTAATGTTGTGGGAGAGGAAGTAGGAATAATAAGGCAGTGTCGATTCCTATGTTTGTAAAAAAGGAGGGAGTTAAACAGTGTAAATTATTTTATAGACTTCGTTTCAATGAATCTGTATTAAAGGATTGAGCATCCTTTTTTTTACAGCCTTATATTAACACGTTGTGTGCGGGTCCATTTCCAAGCGGAATGGTACCGGGAGCTGGCGTTTTGCGCGTCAATTTAGTTATCCAGTTCAATCTCAAGAGATCGAAAATTATTTTTTAACCAACTTTTCTTATTTTTATATTGAAATACATAAACAAATACATAAATAACAACCATAACATATAAATAACAACCAGAAACATTTGGCTTCGTTTATCTGTCTATACCGTTATTTTTGTACCCACAAACAAACCACGTTGTGACCCTCACCCGTACTAGTACGTGACCCGCGCACAAGTATCAATCGTCAGAAAACGTACTAGTAAGTATCCCGCATACAATGTGTTAAGACATTTGTAAATAATAAGAGCAAAACTATCCACTATTATTAGTGTTTACGATCCTCTGCACATATTTACTGCACACAGTCGATGAAAGATGATGTCCGATAAACTCTTAAAAACTGGCTACTCCTGATAAAAGCCTTTTTATAAATTAGCCGCCTTTGGCGACCAGCTGGTTTGGCAATCTTATTGCTGTTTAAAATTATCAGTTAAATACTTTGTGTAACGTCATTGTCAATTAAACACTTTATGTAACTTATCTTTTAATAGCTACTTCATAAAAATATTTTTAAGGTTTAAATTTCGATAATAATATAATTCACAAATCCATTTATGAAGGTATTAAGCCCACAAAGCACTATATTCCTCTCTAATTATCTGATCAGCTGTCGCAAAATTTCAACTTTAAATTAAAGAGGAAAGGATTAAATTGCAAATGAATAAAAAAACTTTTTTTTTTACTGAAACGAAGAATTTTTTAAAAATTATAAATAAAAAAGAATCATTATGTGTGCCACTGAATATTTTCCATAATTTATGTGATATTTCAAGAATTATTCGACAAAAATTACTTAGTTTCATCATAAAATTAAGGTTTTAATTTTACTTTCAAAATTATTGAAATGAGGCGAATAATACTATTTTATTTTATTTTGGTCTACAAACGTAATTCAAACATTGTTAAGTCTAAATTTTATACATCTTTTAGTTATAAGGAATCATATTTCACGAAATGTTCTTGACACTTCAACTTTCAAATAAATTAATAAAGGTTTCTATCTTCTGCTATCAAATTTGATCGACTTATGAAGTTTTGAATAAAAATGTTTGGAACATTCAACATTTTCATTCTCAGGCCCGTCAGTCTTGAGAAATCCTGGACGTTGATTGGGGTATCATCTTTGGAATGATAGATGACGTAGTTTAAAATTATTCGTTTTTATTGAATAGTGATCTTTAAATATTCATAAATCAGTCAGTTTTAGAGAATGAGTTGATTGAAGTTTATCTCTTTTTATTTAAAAGCTAAACATTCTTCGTTTTTAAAGCATTCATAGAATGTTATATACTATGAAGTTATTTACTTCATTTAGACCCTTTTTATAGATGCATATAAGTTTTACAAATTAGCCGTTGGACCTTGAATTGAAAAAATATGTATATTAAACCATGTTTATCATCACTAAAGCTGATTTATTTAATTAAGAATATTGTAAAAGTCACAAAAAATTTCTTTACATTTTCTTTTTAGAAAAAACATATTTCATTTCATGCAGAGACGTGCTGAAAATTACATTTTTATATGTTTCATTTGCAATAATTATTTATTTTCTAATTAGGATTTTTTTTCAATCTGAAGGCAACATGTTGATAAAATGTAATATTTTCCCTTTCACTCGTAACGTGCTCATGCAGCTTAAATTTTATTGTTGCGTCCGAAATATATTGTTGAAAAACATGGTTAAAATATTTCTTTAAAAATTCATTAAAAATAGAAGCTTAAGTTATGCGTTAAAACACTGATACCTTTAGAAAGCTAATGTAATAGAATGTAAAAATCATATTTTTGCGATAGTATTTTCGGAAGTTAAAGCGGAAAAACGTCGAAATTTCGCTTCATTTTTAGTTAATTCGAATTTTAATTAAAAATTCGAAAAAAAGGGGCTCCAAGGTTCTCCTTCCCGACCTCCTAAGTATACATATGCCAAATTTGGTAGCTGTAGGTCCAACGGTTTGACCTGTAAAGAGCCAACACACACACACATTGAGCTTTATTATAAGAATAGATAGATATAGATGGAGCGTGTTAATTTAGCATACCGATGGGAACCATCTCGAGTTTTGATTTCTTTCATGTGAGGAATGGTGAAGCTGGAGACTGTAGAACGTTCCCGTTAAACTCCTAGACGCATCCGCGCTGTCAAAAAATAGGAAATCTCGTTATTCTACACTCCGTTTCAGTAAGCGTATGTCTTGAATTCGTAACTAGACCAGAGATGAGTGAAAATTATTTTTTTAAAAGCCAGATTCCTTATTCGTGAATAAAAAAAAGTAGATGCAATCATTTTCTTTACTAAATATAAAGAACTCCCCAAAACCACGAAATGATTAAATTTATCTGACATGAAACGAGAACCAGTCGCAGTTTTCTGTAGGAATTCGCTCAAAGCAAGATTTTAGATGAAAACTTGTCACAGCTTTTACTAATGAATTCAAGTCCCACGAGAGTCTCCAATAACTACCGTGGACTTCTCTATTCATTTGACATCTCACTAATAGCTCGAGTACTTCGAAGATACCCTGTATTAAATCTTGTCCGATCAGATGAATCCTGTTGAAGAAATTCGCAGGGTTGATTTTGTCTAAAGGATTACAGGGGCCAAAGTTTCTTTTAGGGTCACCCCTTCCCTTCACTATTTCAATAATGAAGAACCGAACTTTTTATAAATTGAAATGTTCATTTCACAATGTAATAAACTTCTATAATTAACTAGAATCTAAAATAGAAAATTGACTAGAACTTAAAGTAGCTATAAAGTTAACCCCCCCACCAGTGGTCAGACGAAATATCGCTCTGTCCATTTTATTGATTATTTTACGAAATATAGATTGTGTGTATGTTTGTTCATACGATATATTAATGAAGAAACTTACATGAAACTGGTGGATTTTATTTTGAACTGATATTATGTTTTTAAAAAGTTGCTGATATTTTAAAAACGGTAAATAAACCTCTCTGATGTAGGAGCCAGTGGCCAGTGCCCCGTAGGCCCCCTGCATTAATCATGCTTTAAACATTCGAATAAATTTGCGACGGGAAAAATTAGAACTGCAAATGAGTGCTTCCGTCCATTCAAACCGTATTTAATCAATTAGTTGCATTCCCAAACTTCTATAATTGACTAGAACCTAAAATAGCTATAAAATCCCCCATCCAATGGTCTGAAGAAAGATCTCTCTCTCCATTTTGTGGATTATTTTACGAAATATAGATTTTCGTTTGCGTGCGTTCTTACGATAGATTAAAGAAGAAACTAACACAAAAACTGACGGATTTTATATTGAACTGATATTTTGTTTTTAAAAAAGTTACTGATATTTTGTTTTTTTTTAAAAAGTTACTGATATTTTGTTTTTTTTTAAAAAAGTTACTGATATTTTAATTTATTTTTAAAGTTACTAATATTTTGTTTTTTAAAAAATCAGTGATATTTTTTTAAAAAAGGTTACTGATATTTTGTTTGTTTTTAAAAATTACTGATATTTTGATTTTTTAAAAAATTACTGATATTTTGTTGTTTTTTAAAAAGTAACTGATATTAATTTTTTTAAAGTTAATGATATTTTGTTTTTTAAAAAACGTTACTGATACTTTTTTTAAGTTATTGATATTTTGTTTTAAAAACGGCAAATAAACTTTCTATTTAATTGTGGGGCCTTCTGTGATGTAGGGGCTCGGTGCACTGCCCCCTACCTTAATCAAGCTCTGGAAATTCGAATAAATTTGCGACGGGAAAAATTAGAACGGCCAAAGAGTGCTTTCGTCCATTTGAATCGTATTTAATCAATCAGTCGCATTCACTAATGAACTGCAGCGCTTCCTTCATTCTTTCCTTCGTAACCCTTCCCCAGGGTGAGATCTTTCGCATATTTATAGGCCCTCTCTGTTTACCCTGCCAGGCCATTTTCGCACGGAGAAGTGCTTCAAAAAAATGGTCGCGGGGAGCGGTGACCATTTGTTTTTTGACCAGTGTCGCGGAGTGTTATTAAAATGTATGTCCTGGCCCGCGACACGTGCGGCCGCCCTAAAATATAGCGGCCATAAATCTTTTTTATGGCTTTTTATCAGTAGAGCGGTCCGCCCATCCCCCAATGCGATGACCGGGAGGGATCAGATCCGGCGATTTACGGATTTCGAACGCAGCTAGGCCTCAATTAAAAGGAACTATTGTGGCCTCAGCACGAAAAAAACTATCGCTCTTTGGCGTCTAAAGAAACTTCACTTGGCGACTTTTTTTAGTTTTATCTGTCTTGAAAGTTATTTCCTTTTTGTGATAATAAGAGCTTAGATATTTTTTAAGCTGAAAATATTTACGAACAAAATAACTCAGATTTCGGAAGATATACCCTATCTTATGTTCTCTTGATTTATTTTTCAGTAAGGGGTAAAAAAAAATATTTCTGACTTACGGGAAAAAGTGTTAGCCTTTGATATTTACGCAATCTGATAAGTGAAAAAATAATCTATGTGACTATAACTTAAAAAATAATAAGCCTTTTTTTAAAAAAGAAAAAGAAAAGAGGAACAGAAGTAAGGAAAATGTTCTTGTGGAAAAGAACAAAATACGGTTAATTTATTTTTAAAAAACCACATTGCTCTTTCATATCAATTCCAAAAGATTAATTTTTCTATGGTAAACTATATTTCTCAAACAGATTAAACAATATGAGAGAAAAAGAGATAATTTAAGTAAATTTTTTCATCACTTTCACTAAACAATCCAAAAAAATACATAAACAACTGCGTTATAATATTTCCCAATAAGTGCACAATTGTGAGATTATTGAAAGCAAGGTCTGTCAGTAATCTCGTTTTGCTTCTTTAATAATATTCCGCATCATTTTTTGATATATTAAAGACATAAAAGTTATTTTATGTTAAGATTACACGAGCAGAAATTGTTTGAATAGAATTAAAACACATGTTTGATTAGTTGACTGTTGATTTAAATATAGTAATCACAAAACTATATTACTTTTAATTTTAAAATTGCTAAGAAATATTTTCTAAAATCCCTGAAAAATAAATCACATAAGTAGTGCATTTGGAGGATTTTATTTGTCATAAATGTATAAAATGCTATCAAGTAACGATTGGCTAGATTTATTATATTATTAAAGATTCTTCCCTACTTCAAGATGCATTAGTGAGCAAGCACTTGCATTAATAAAAAGCGAATAATTGGACTCTGCAATTTCTTTGACACTGCTACATTTCATAGTCAATATGATTTAGATATAAACGATTTAATTGTTTTTCGATAGGTTTAGTAATAACATAAATTGAATCTTTCAAAGCTATAAAAGGTTTATTGATGGGGGGGGGAAATGTAAATTAACGAAGCAGAAATTCCGATTCACGCTTTTTTTTTTTTTTTGGAAAAACATGGTTATGCTCCAAAATATACTTATCTAGAGTATTTTGCTAAATATATAATTCTTTATCAAAAAAATTATGTATTATGGTATATAGAAAATTGCTGTTGTTGTATACAATGACACATGTCATTGACAAGACCGCTGATCGCTGTCAGCGATTTTAAGTCTAAATGAGCGTCCCTTGTTTTTTTCAGCAGCACCAACCAGAGCCAAGGGTAAGACTTAGCTACTTCATGCCCCACATTCGCTTGCACAACTCCTTTTTACAGGGGACTACATTCACACTACTCACAGATAGAGCACAGAATAACAACCATGTCCGAACCGGGACTCGAGCCCGGGACGCCCAGAACACTAGGAAGAGACATTACCACTAAGCCAGGAGAACACCGGCTTATAGAAACTTACATACTGGGTAATACTAGGCATAATAGGTAAACTGACATAGTAGGTAATAGCCGTTATACTAAAGGCTTCGTCGGCGTCCTGGCCTATGGGTAGCGCGTCTTCCCCGTGGCCTTGGCGTTCCGGATTCAGTCATGATTCGGACATGGTTATTATCTACCCTGTGTTTTTTTGTGAGGTCCGTGAATGAATGTCTCGGTAAAAAGGGGTTGTGCAAGAGAGTGTGTGTTATTGCCATCTTCATCTGAGCTAGAAGTCAGACTTATGTCTTAGAATACTTCAGCGCTACTGCGCAAAAACGTGGTTTAAAACAGTCACACGACAGCAACAACCAAGTGCTCCGGCGTTAATGAGTCCCACATACGAACAACACATGCCTTTTGAACGCAATTTGTTCGACTATTCTAAGCTAAAATTTGACAGAGAACTATAATTATAATAGCAAGATCACATACGAAATTTCTTTCATCTATATCCAAGCATTTTTGAATCATTACAAGCGAATGACAGTCAAATCAATGACAGGTCTTCGACATATTCAGAATTTATTAGAAATCTACACATTTGATTTAAAGACTGTATACCAAATCTCATCCATCTAGCTGAAAGCGTTTTTCAATTACCTTGCTCTCAAACAGACGTAACTCTAGAAAGGCTTTTTTCGGACTTAAGGAAGGTCTGAAATGCGGAAATTCATGAAAATCTAGCGATAGAATTTTTAACACTTTCAATACTATATCTCAAGGCGATTAGTAGGCGAAAAAGTAAGAAGAAAAAAAAAAGGAATCGTAACAAACTGTGTTTAAATTATTTTTGAAAAAGTAACAAAATATTTGAAAATAGTTGCGCCAAAAATGTTATTAAAGGGTTTGCCGCAAAAAGGAGCGAGCTCCAATTATTCAGATCTGCATATAGCCGACTCGTAAGCATCCAGCATAAAACTGGTTATGTGAAAAACATGGATGTTTTAATTTCAATCCGCGCATTTAAAGTTCAAGTAACCAGTATTCAAAATTTTATCGCTATCGGATGAGTGGCACAGCAGCGCATAAGAGACAGACAGGCAAACATTCATTTTTATTTATATAGATAGTAAATAATGTTTTTAATATTATATATTAATATCATAACACTGACTGCCACATATATATATAGTCTTCTCAGAAACACCTTTGACAAGATTCTTTCTCGCGAAAAACTAAATAATTCGCCTTATTAAAGAGAAGTGAAGCAAATATACTTTGAAAGTGCAATGTATATTGGAAGAGAAGTTGCAGTCCCTCAGAAATTACTATTGAAAATAAAATTAGCTTTTATGATAAATTTTTTTTGAATAATTAAATCAATTAATGGAAATTCATTTGCAAGCTAACTTTGCATTTATGATAGAAATCACTTTTATAACAAACGATACTTGTTTGCAAGAAGTGAGTGTTGTAGCTTTAACCAAAAAGACGAATGCTCTTATCAAGTGCTACCTGCTAATAGGTGTCAAGTTGCACTGTAAGACAATTTATTCGGTTCAATA
>JAPMOQ010006428.1:1370628-1389772 GCA_026543055.1 Argiope trifasciata | reverse complement strand
TATATATATATATATATATATAATTTTTTAACTCTCATTTTTAATTTTTCTAGCTGGCAAACAAAGTTCTCAATCGACGTTAAGATGGGGAAAAAACAAAAACAAAAAATACATCGTTTTTCTAACTATCGACACATGCTTAATCTGATAGTCTGGTGATTGTTTAAACCCAGTTTAAACTGGTTAATGTCTTAAATTAAATAAAACATTTCGTAAGAATTCAGAGAATGAATAATTTGGAAATAAAATTGTAACTTCAGTTGGTGATAAATTGCCAAATATAACAACCTTCTGCATATTTTCTTATAACCCTATTTTAACTTGTTTGAATTATTTTTAAAGAAAACATTGCCGAGTTAAGCAATAACGCTGTGATTCCCAAGGAAAAAACTACAACTGCAGGCAATAGAGGATTCAAAAGCTATACCGTGAAGGCCGACTCCAAAATAATACTACATTAGCAGATGATAGATGATGGAAAAACTATACCATGGAAGCCGAGAAAAAAACTACAAAATAAAGCTACATTAGCAGACGATAAATAGTTCGAAAGCTATACTGTGAAAGCCGTCTCCAAAATTAAAAAAAAAAGGAATAAATCTCCAATTTCTTGCCTATGCATTTTGATGCTTCAACAATTTTTTGGCTTTGCATTTTGAGGCTCCAAAAACCTCAAGGGAAAACAATATCATGTTTTCACATGATAATAAGTATTTAGACCTATGTAACTGTTTTCTAAGAATTTTGGAAATAAAGAGTGTCTCTTGCTCTTTTCAGATATTTTGTTTAGTTTTTTTCGGAATGGATGGAAAGACTGCAATATTTATTTTCTCCGGTACATTCTGTCTAGACAAGTTGCGCGGATTATTTGTCTCTTTACGGGAGCAGATACATGAAATACGAGAGGACACCAATGAACAGGGAATGAGACGAAGCGCCTAACATTGGTGTGATTCATACCATTGTTTGAGCAAGGATATCTTTAAAAGAATGCGTCGTTTCAACCATGATAGGATGTTTGAATCTCCTTTTAGTATCGATAGTCATCTAAGTAAACACCATGAATCCAAAATTATTCTTCGTTTGTTTAGGTTCTTTGTAGTTTGTTTAGTTAGGTTCTTGTGCAGCTCTATATTTACGTAAGTAGGAATTTCAGCGGGCCAGATGAGATTAGATTTCAATCCTTTCAAAAAAGATCAGACACCCACTTTATCAGTGTCGGACCCTTGCTGAGTATGCAAATACAGCAACTGTTTCAACTTGATAACCTCTCTGGTCCGGCTTAAAACTGTTGGCGCCAAGATCCCCAAATCACCCTTCTTGTGCAACCAACATTTGCAACCGTAAGGCTTTGTCATAGCCGTATCACTGAGAAAACTAGTTGGGTAACTTTTTTTTATATTTGCCGAATCTGGTGACACCGTCTTCGTGTCTATTATCTTATCCAGTAACAGAGCGGCAACAGAACACAAAAAATAAATAATATAAATGCTATGGTGGGACAAAGTGAAGAGTGCTTTGCAAGCAAACATAAAAAGAAAAATTTGCATATATTGCATCTCGACTAGTAGACAGAAATCTGGTTATTCTTTTTCTTCTTGAAATTGAAAACCAGAAGAAAATTCTACCAATATTTGGCCTAACTATGTTATTAAAATAATTCACACTAATATTATTGTGCGAATTATTACATTACAATGTCGATTTCAGATATTCTGTAATAATAATCATCGAATATTTTAATTAAAAATTCAGAAGTACAAAGTTTTAGCACCAATTCATAAAATGTTTATTTTAACAAAATTACAATCAATGACATTTAATGAAATGATAAGCATATGTTAAGCATTTTTTGGCTTAATATGTTACCTGTTAATTTACAGTTTGAGTTAACTCAAGGGTATTCAAAATTCGCAGATGATACAAATTCTAATATGCTTGATACAAGCAATCAATCTATAATCATTTAGAAACAACAACATGCAACTACATTTAGTTTAAAAAAAAAGAACGCAATGTTTTCCTTGTAAAGTCAGTAGGGTACAGACATGAATTTCGATAAAAGTAATGAAAAATCAAAATATCTTGCCATCGCTTTAAAATTATTTTTATAATTTGCTTATTTCGGCGACCAGCTATTTATTTACCGTGTTATAGTATTAATTCAACTGTATAAACCAGTTTTGATGAACATCATTTTATCACAGCCATAAAAGTTACTGTTTTATTTAAAAATTGCTCTTGCAGAATGAGCATGATTATTGTGACTGTTTAACTATACCTGCAATATTCATTCCAACTGTTAAGGTTGAGGTCAATGCCGAATTTGCAATATCTCTCGAAAATGGGTTAGGTGGCTCTCCGTAATTGCACCAAAGATGATCATCAATATAACATCCACTCGCAATAAAAATTGATGAAATCAATACAATACTCGGAGTTGGGCAACTCTGTCAGATCTGTCTCATTCTCTTACAGAGAATATACAGGGAAATAACGGCTTTGAGGTATCTGGTAACTAAACGTTTAAACTTTGAGTTAACTAAATACGAAGTCAATTGGTGACATTGGCTCTGTGTTTCAGAAGGGAGGAATTAATTATTGATTTTACCAGTTTTATATATAAAGATGATTTCAATTACTATTTTTTAAATTAAACTAAAAACAATATGATAAAAGTTCCGTGTCTTATGCAATAGTATGGTTTTCCCAGTTATTCATTCAATAGTAGGAATTTCACTTAAGTATATATATATATATATATATATATATATATATATATATATAATTTGCAGATATATCAATTGAATTCGTGTTTTTTAGTCACATAAAATAAGAAATCAATCATTTAACAACCAAAAAGTTCGATTAAAAAAAAAGCGTTTAGTATGCTTTAAGTTGTTAAGCGAAAAAAGAAAGTTATGCAGAATTTTTCACATACACATACATATACGCTTTTTTTTTTTTCTCACATAATTCAAGCACATCTTCAGTACAATTTTCTGCCTAAATGCCATTTCTGATATTTTGTGAGATGAATTTATTTGTGGAACATTTTCGTAAACAGAAAAATAAAATCTCAAGTTAGGTCAGCCCTCAAAACATTTCTGCCTCCAATGATCTGCTAAACACTTATCTGATACTAAGAAGAAGTCAATCAAAATCATTCATAGATTATTAATCAAGGAGAAATGCTTTCAGTGGTTAGTAATCAAAAGCAACGCCCAGTCGGAGAATGATCTGTGTTATGATAAGCCAAAAAACTTTAAAATTTAATCTCATCTCGATTGTGTGTTCCTCAACAAATACAAACCTTCTCATTCAGAAATCGGAATCGTTTTTCAAAAAATATCTCTCATCAATTTTTGAAAAACGGAGAAAACCAAAATTCTTTCTGTCTTATAAGCTGAACGTTTTTCTCTCTCTGTTGGGGTAAATTTAAATGCTTTTTTTCTCATGGGTGTCAATCCCAATCCCCATATTGTTGGCAAGATGCATTTCATTCGAAATTTCCTATACAAAAAAATCGCTGAAATGGTAAGGAAACTTTTCAATCTAAATGAGAGCCGTTCAGTCTTTTACCAGTTAAAAGAATGAATTCTATTCAATTAAGTAGATTAAAAAGTTTTATTTTCTCAATGTGAAAAAGAAAATCCGCTTGAATTTTCTTTCCCTTTCTTCCTTGTATATAAGCGTATTAAGGTAGAATTTAACATCCTTCCATATTGCAGATAACTGAAATTTTTTACTTTTAAACAATGAGATCAAATTTAACTCAGGCCTACAGTTTGAGTTTAAGCGCAACATACCGAATTTCATGTACCTCTTTTTTTTGTTGCCGTTTTAAATATCGCGTTAAAGCGCACGTGAACTTTGAATAGTGCAGAATTAATTCGCTGCAGGGTCGGAAATTCTTTCCATATCTCCAATTCTAGTTATAAGATTATGCAAATCTAAATAACCAATCCAGTTTAATGTGTCTAACCTATTCCAGTTTTGTGCTTCACTTGCACACGCACGGACAGGATTTTCCGTGTACGAATTTCATACAATATTTGATACGAATTTGAGGGAAAATTTTATACGGTATTTTTAAGTCACTGCGCTGTTAAATTATAGCTTTCACTGATTTCTGAAAGTATTGTCTGACAACACGTATGTGGATAAAAGATAATCAACCCATATGTGGATTTGTTTCAAAATTTGGTAGCTATCTACACTATACATTTTATTTCTGTTTACTGGACATTTAATTCTGTTTAATTTTTTTTCTACATCTAGCTCTCTTAGTTTTGTAATTATCTTGATAATTTAAATTCGAACAACCGAATAGACGAATTTAATCTGAATGGATTTGGTTCAAAATTCGACAGAAATCCGCAAATTCGGTCACAAGACCCTATATTAAATTTCAATTGCCTCCCTGAAAACGTTTTTGTGTTATCTTTGTTACCGACAGTTGAGTTATGTTTGTCACATTTTCTAAAACTGTATTTTTTCCAACTGGAAGATTCGTCAAGATCTCGATTTTTTATAGCATTTCCCTATACTAAGCGCCAGAAAATAAGAAAAGGAGTGTTGTTATTATGCAGGTAAACAAATCAATAAAAAATTTAGAGGAAAATGACAAAAAATTTATTTAAAATCCAGTATTATCAGTACGTAGTCCCAGTATTTTGTTCAGAGGCATTGTGCAAGTCACAACAGGAAAAAGCCCTGGTCATTTATCTCTGTTTTTTTTTTTAAAGTGAACAATTCTGCAGAGTGTCAATGAACTCTTGCAGCGCCCAGAACTTCCAAAACAAACTCCGAAGTTCGTTTTTTACGATTATACTCTGGAGGGGCATCGCACAAAGGGATATTGCACGACGTCCAATTTCCCATTTCCTCTAAAAAGTGCGGGAAGGGGAGAGCTTCCGGTGCAAAGGTGCAGGTTGCAGTCTTAAAAAGGGCTATTTGCCTCTAATGTCGATGCCCAAAAACGGAGCAAAGGTCTGGGGCAAAGGTCGGCGCGATTCAATGGCGGTCTCCGAGGTAACTCTTTTCGGAGCAACAAAAGGCAAGGCGCTTCGTTCACCTTTCCACGTAATCTTTTCTGCAGGACGGATGATTTTCGTGCCCATAAAAAGAATCGGGAATTGATGTCCGTGTTGTGGGAAACTAAAAACATTGATTTTTTAATAATGTTTGTGGGATAATTTGTATTCCTTCCGAGAATCATAAACTGAAATCAAAACTTTGAAAAAATTGAACAATAATTATAAAATGAAAGGAAAAAGGCAATACGAAATTATGTTAGTTATTGATAATTATGTAGAAGATGAATGCAACTCTGAATGTTAAGAGTATTTTTAAATAACATTAACGTTACTATTTAAAGAATCTTAAAAGCAAACTGTGAACTATATGTTTCCATGAGTTAAATATTTGCACTAAACTATTTATTACCAGTGTTATACCAGTCGCCGTCGGACGAACGGTTTCAGAAGACACAAGACACAAACATTCATTTTTATTTATAGAGAAGATTAAACTGACACCGGAATAAGAATATAAGAATGCCTCACCACCTTTAGTAAAGCACCAATATAAATAAAATTCGAGCATTTTAATGCTTTTCTTGAAGAGTACTTCATGATGAAATTTCTTCCTCCAAGTCACGGAGAATGAATATTTAACTACATGACATGTGAATTTACTTCACTTCCTAATCAGACGGCATGTTTTATTTGCGATAATGATTATTTTAATTTCTGTAAGAATATCGGAGGCCTTTGAGATTTCAGTGATTTTTACTTTTAAAATTATTTAATAGTTTCACTTAATTGTAGATTTGGAAGAAAAAATTCAGTCATTCGATGCGCGAGTCGTTCAGTGATTGTAAGCGATATGGAAATAGGCGATAGGCTAATGATATGGAAACTTCATTTCATCTGAGCTGATCTTTTACCTCCGATTAAATAAATAAACTTAAGAAAATTCCAATATAAAGATTCAAAGGCATTTTTTTTATAATTTTAATTAGGAATCCTTTTTCAGTCAGGGTATTTTGGAGCAGGCCAAATATACCTGATCAATAATCTACCCAGGAGCCTTTTTAAAAGCAATATTATATATGTGTGTGTGTGTGTGTGTGTGTGTGTGTAAAGATTTAAAATTTTGGAAGTAGATAGCCGTTCGAAAGCTTTTCATTTTTTTTTTTTTTTAAATCGCTTTATTCCATTTTCAGAGAAGTTTTAGTTTTAGTTTAGTTATATTAGCGGCCCGTTTTGAAGCTACACTCGGGCTATTTGGACGTGGACCTCTTCATTCCATTCCCCTAGAAAGGCAGGCGTATTTACAAGCAGCACGGCCAAGCAGAAGCAACGAAAAAAGAAACAAACTAATTTTCCCACATGTTATATAGAATATTTTGATAGAGAAAATATTGTTTACAGTGCCAATATATGATTAAGATTCTCGTAGGGATTTAAGAACATTTCATTTTCAAAACAGGGTAAATACAGGGAACTTTTTATGAAAGTTATTTGTTTAGGTCAACAACTTTTATCAAGCACTCTCAGAAAGTTTTATTTTAAAAAATAAGGTAATAACAGGTATAAAGCAAATACAGTGAAACCTCGTTACAACAATATTTTAGGGACCAAATAAATATATTGTTGTAGAGAGGCATATTGTTATATTGAGGGCCCACATATTTTGAGCATTTAATAAGAGTTTTTATTATTATTATTATTAGTTTAAGGTGCATAACATACTACTTTGAAGTCTATATTTAGAAGAAATTAATTTGTAAAATACTAATAATAGTGGTTTAAATACTAAAAAAATAAATAAATAAGATAAATTCAGAAAATAAGCACAGAAATATTCACATACCTGAAAACACTTTTTATTGAAAATAATCGAATATTTTTGTTTGTTTATTCATTTTTTTAACTGTTAAGTTCACCAATACTGTATGCATTGAGTCTAGTGCACGAAAATGTTCTTCATTTGTCGACGGAAGGCTTGAAAAAAATGTCCGTAGAGAATTCACAGATTGAAGAGCTTCCTGAGATGACAATAAGGACTGCGATGGACCTGTATTGTCATCATCATCAATATCATCATCATTTTCATCATTGTTTCCTATCTCATCAGTAATTTCAGAGAGAATATCTTCATCAGTAACTCCTGCGAAAACCATAAGATCATCATCTGCTGTTAAATAGTCTTCTATACTAATTACAAACCTTTTACCGCTTGTTTCTTCAAGTTGGGATACGGATTTTTTGATGTGCAAAACACATTCTTGATCATCTGAGAGATCATTGTCTATGGAATTTTCATCATTATCAGATTTCTTATCTTCCATAACACAAAGACCAGCCTTTTTCCAGCAATACCGAATGGTTTTTTCTGTTACTTCCCACCAACTTCCACAATATCCACAATGAGTCTTAATAGACGGAAAAAATAACAAAAGAAAACGAAAAAAAAAAAGCATTTGAAAATCAAAATATTATTATAAAGGGAGAAAATAATTCTGAAATTTAGATTGAAAAAATGGTTTTACAGAGGTTTATTGTTCTAGAGAATATCGCAATATTGAGGGGAGATTAACATTAGTTTATATGCAAAATCACCGGGACCACAAAACATTATTGTAGTAGAGGGAGTTATTGTTGTGTCGGGTATCGTTGTAGCGAGAGTTTACTGTATTTAAAATTCAGCAGAGATTCAAGGAGCCGGAATTGGATAATGTGCAGATTTTTTTCATAAAAGTATCGTTTGAAAGTAAATTCTACAGTATATTAGTCTGTGTACTTTCTGTAGGCGGTCACTTTTTCTGCCTCTTTACTGATATCAGACAACCAATAACGAAGTAGAAAATGTGACCTTGAACCGCCTACAGAAAATACACAGACTATAAGCAAAAAAAAATTAATAATATACCCTCTTCGTTTGAATATTTGTCTTAATTTTTATATCTATAGAAATAAAAACAGAAAGTTAAGACTAGGAATAAAATATTCTCTGCACTTACCTGGATGAGCAAGGAGCGCCGTCTTTCAAAACATGAGCGCGAGGCGAGGTGCCGTCCGCGTGCCCAGATCAAAACAAACCAGCTGCGAAACAACCTCCCGAGAATCCAGGTGTAGCCTCGTTGCAGCCAACCTATAAAATAACAGACACTTGTAGACACTGGGAGTATCTCCACGGCTCTGTGCTGCTCGAATATAAATTAATTTGGTGGGAAATGGCAGAGAATATCGAATAATAAAATAGCACACTGATGCCGCTCCTCTCTCTTTCAAAACAAAAAAGGATAATATTCGTTAATAAGAAATGATTGTACCAAATTGTTCGCAAAAAAAGTTAATTTCTTGCATGCAAATTTTAATAAAAATCTTTATTTATTAGTTGCGACCTAGAAACATTTTTTCATTTTCATTGAAAAAAATGTATACAGTATTGACTTGGAACCCAGATACTATGTGCTGTTTCTTCCAAACAGCTTTTTCGCCATCTGACTGGGGCTCAAAATGACTAGGCCCAAAATAGTCCTAGTGTTGCTTCAAAACGGTACTTTAATATAACTAAAATAAATTCCAAACAGATTTTATAATGCCAAATAGAACAAAAAAATTTTAATTGCTATTAAACCCTATTTATCAAAGACTAGTGGAAAAGGTTTTGATAAAAGAATTTTATTCTGTTGAAAGCATCGACAGTTCAAACCAAACAGAGGCCCCGTTCTAAGGAAAAGCTGTGACAGATGAATTCCTCAAACTAAAGTGTCATTTCTAAATAGCTTATATACAGTACAAGTTGACATGATCCAGGGGACCCTAGCATCCATTAATAAAATATTATTTTGGATCGTTTTCTGTTGTACTTTATTCATCTACGAATGGACACTCGAATACGAATGAAATTTTACATAATCCTTTACTTTTTAAAAGGACGAAATCTTTCTTATTGGCTACTTTGGTTCTTTATTGGAAAAATCATTGGTCAACAGTCTGTTTGATTTTATTATACTCATTAGCTTAGATTCAGAAGCCTCAATTTTTTTTTTCAATTTAAAAGTTCCCCTCTATGTAATTTTCATATGCTAAAAATGCCAAATGTCTTTTAAGGAGAAAAATATAGTTATTATAATACAAAAATAAATTTGGTCAATATCCTAGCCCCATAATTTAGTCTGTAAAGCGTAGAAATGAGGCCGGTGTGGCCTGGTGGTAAGGTCTCGGATTCGGTACCGGAGGGTTGCAGTTTCGAGTCCCGATTCCACCACAGAACCGCCGTGTAAGTGGGTCTGGTGCACGTTAAATCTGTCAGGCCAAACGTCTTCCCGTTGGTGTGGTGTGGAAGTTCGAGGAGGTGGGGTGCCAGCTCAGGTGTCATTCACCCCACATGAGAGCTACTCATAAGGACGAGGTCCGTCTCAAAATAGCCGTAGTGTTGCTTCAAAAAGGGACGTTAATATAACTAAACTAAATCTATCCTAAATATGAACAGAAATCCATTTTGCTTAGTGATTAGTTATATATAGATATATATAACCAGTAGTTACATGATTTAAAGTATATTTTATCGTAATGACCATCAATTGTTTAAATAACATAATATAGTGAACAGCAATAGCGAATAAAAGCAAATGGTTTTTGTCCATCATTTCTATATTACAAATATTAAGAAGTTTATTTAACGTTAAGAAACGTTTTGCGATTAGTGGGGGCATAATGGATTAGTGACAGCATTTTCATACTGTCGTCTCTACCGGTATAATATAAAATCTGTGATCAAGATTTAACCTTAAGCGAATCCTTTAAGCATTTGGCTAAACATTTTCAATTCCATTTAGAAGCTTTCCATGACTGCTCCAAAAGGCAATGATGAGTGTTTAAAATCCTCTCCTAGGAGCAATGCGCTCTTTTTAATATTCAGTTTCATAATACACAATCGACAACGACCCTGCTATTTTTTTTATATAAAAATAATCTCAATCAAGATAGATTGCAGTAATTGCAAAACAACAACTACTGCTGATGTTTAATGAGTGATTTTCTGTCTAATGCTTGATTTCAAAACTAATCAGTTTGCTTGATAAACATTGCAAACATGAGTCGACACATTTCCATAGCAAGTGCTATCCGTGATGACCTTTTCATGTGACCGGCATGATTCAAATGGCGGCCGAACCAACCGGAACTGGAAAAGTTCCTAAAGGGTGGAGATCGGGGTCAGAATCAATAAACGCAAACGACTCAATTTTACACCATCAGCTTGAACTACACCTCTGGTCCATTACTGCATCCCCCCCCTAACAACTGTTTATGTAGGTGGGTGAGTCATGGCCAAAGTAGTAACCGATGTCCAGTTCTCAGAGCTGTTTTCCCATAGAAGTGTCTCCGTAATTATAGTAATGGGAAAGCGAGCTCATGCAGAGCGAAGCTGACCAATGGTCATCCACAAATCAACCCCTCTCTCCCGCGGATTCCGAGCTCCATTATGCCGGGTCTCTGTGGACTGCTGACCGCTGGCCGGCAAGAGACACTGACGGACACGCGACCAGCCTTATCCGCCGGCGACCCTTTTTCCGGATCGGTGTGATTTGCTGCTGCAGTAAAAACCTCCTGCAGCTCTCAGCTGCAGCCGCAGCGCTGCCATTTTGGATATGTAATGGAAAATCAAAAGGGTGGTGGATGAAAATTTAACGCAAAATGGGAAAGTAGTTGGGAAATACTGTATTTTCATTAGGTGCAATCCTGTAAATATCTTATGTGCGTTATTAATTTGAAATGCAAGAAGAAATTCTTTTTTTTTATCTGAAACGCGGAAAACTATGTCTTTTCAAACGTTGCTACTAATAAGACGGTAGATTTTGGTTATTATATTACAATTAATTATAATCAGCTAATTTGTTACAATAATATATTTTTAAAAAATTATTTTTTCTCTAGTTTTAAACCTTAACTATATATATATATATATAATTGCCTGATTTCTTGAATAAGGGAATTAATATACTTAATCGGTATTTATAATCAGTAGGTAATTAAAATAATTAAGAATGCCTTTCGTTACACAAACTCAGCTTTTCAGTTTTAATAAATAATAATAAAAACACACAGCTAATTTCCTCTCTCCCACCCCCCCAAAACACCCCTCATATTTTTCCACAAATAAACTATTAAGAATTTTGGGTAAACCTAATACATTCAACAACAACAGACAAACAAACAAAAAACAATCCCTCCTAAATTTGGGCTTGTATTACCGTTTGGTTCGAATGCAAGCAATTTAGGATTTGAAATTGTTGGATGAATTGTTAATTATTATAAAAGTGCACGACTACAGAAAATAAAGAGCAATGAAGACATTTTGATTCTCTAGAAAATACAAAGCAATGAAGGTAAATTTTTTTCCCCATTTTAGAAACTTTTATTTTTTTTAGAGAATCTGAAAAAGAAATTTGTATTAAATTAATAAATAAGTTAAAACTGTTTATCGCTGAAAGATTTAGAATTGATATCTTCATTTGAAGATGAAATTAATTTTCTTCTTATTGTATTGGCAAGAATGAAATAAATCGATTCTTTATAGACATAGATCGAATGTTTCCTTGGATGGATTTCCCACTTAAATTATAAAAATAACCTGTCCGAATATAACATCGGCATGGATATCAGAAGTAAAATAATTAAAATAAAATATCAACTTTTCTGTTAAGAAAGAATCTTTTGAATCCTCGATTAAAAAAATACCGTCAAGAGTGTGTGTTTTAAATGTTAACCCCTTCGCAAGCAATGACGTGTCTGAGACGCGCATCGAATGACTGAATTTTTAATCAGCAATGAAGTGAAAAGTATTAAATAATTTAAAAGGAATGAAAGTCACTTGAAAAGCATTATTATTAAAGGAATTAATATAATAGTAAATATTCCAATCAGGAAGCTATTCAATTCGTCATTTAATGAGGAAGTTAAGTACATTCACATGTCAAGTGGTTAATAAATCTTTTCCTTTTGACACGAATCAAGTTGTCCAACTCTTTCGCTTGGAAATATCAGCGTGCAGAAAAATGCAATTAATATAGTCTGAAAGGTGCACACATCAACTCCGTGTTTTCTTTTGTTTACTCTCTCTTTTTCCCCAATCTTCTCGTCTAAAAGTCATCACCATTTTGTATTTGCAAAGGAAGAAAAGTTTACTGGGTTCTGTAAGCGAGATACAAAAGTTTCCTTGTATACCAGTTTTGACGTCTCTTGGCTACAGGATCACTCTCTAACAATTTATTTCATAACTGGTCATTTTCCTTTACTTTCGTATTTGCTTGTCAAACGATATCTGCAGTTAGGAGGGACTTTCTACGCAATTCTGGAACAAAATATAGAGTTGTTTTCGCTTCGAATAATCGCACTTTATGTTGCCTTTTTTTTACACTTTATGTTTGCATATTGCTACAAGTATTGAAATATCAGAGCAGCATAGCAGCATTTGCATAGTTCTGGTATTTCAATACTAGTAGTCTATTAAAGTACAGTCAATTAAAAGCGACAAAGATGCAGTTGAAAATTTAGGTAACAAACATATTTTTGAGACTGGCTCTGTAACTTTGAAATACGATAACATGCTGAGATTCACACCTGTTGGGAGATCATTTTGATAACAAAGACGTATTAATAAAATAACATCTGACTCTGGCACATTTTTTTATGCATCAAGTTTTTTGGGAAAAAATAACACAACAGCCTCATCAGCCGAATATTAAACTAATATGTTAAAAGTAGATACGATTGAGTTAATTAAAAATATATTATACTATATTTGAAGTTCAATAAGAAATTATTTCGAAAGTACGACGAATGAGTTTTGAGTTCTAAAAGAATTTTATCTTTCACTCCTTTTACCTTAAGTGCACGCCTTGATGTAATAATCATCTCCGAATCATCAGCTTTTATGCAGAGCTCTCATACAAGCGCAAGACCACTTTAGTTTCACAAATAAAAAAAAAGAGAAAGAAACCCACAGGGAATAGTCTCTCAAAAACTTTCCCCCACACTCTTTATTTAAAGGGTTATTATGCATACATATTTATTAATATAATAGTTATACCGATAGAATTATTAACTTTTGGATTGAATTTGGCATTTTTTCGCAAGCGAATATGAAAATATGATTGCATAAGCTGATCGCATTTTCATATTAGAGGATCCATCGTATTTTTTTTTTTTAGTCTCCAGAAATCGGACCTCAAGACTGAAGCACTCCAGTCTCGAAGTCGAGACTTTATCACTTGGCCACCACGGACCCTAACTCACCTCCCCCCCCCCCAAAAAAAAATTGCACCATAATATAAGAAAATATGATAAGATCTCTTTAAAATATGATGAGATCGTTTAATTCTAGTAGATGACACTCGATGACAATACAGTTTTTTTTTTTTTCAAATATTGCATTAATTTAATTTTTCTAGTCATTTCTGTTTGGTTACCAAGTTTGTCGCCAAGTTCTGAGATGACTGACGCTGCAGCTGGTCATAAATTATATAAGAAAATAAGTTAAATTTTTTGAATTTTTGAAATTGAATTTTTTTAAAAATATATATTATTTGTTTTGAATGACGTCAATTTTGATAAGCACATAAAAAGATAAAGACTGATTTTACTATCAACTTAGAAGAAGCTATTTACAGTTTCCAAATGTTGCTTCTCTTCCCTGACCCCCAAATATTTCGATCTCTCTCCCCAATGATGGCGATCCACTCAGCGCAACTCCCCTCCCTTCCCAAGAATAGTTTCGCAAGAGGGAAGTTTCTTGAAAAACAGACCATAAACTGCCTGTAATTTCCAGTTACATCTGCAGAAGTTCTGCCTCGGTACCCAGGCAGGATGACCGATCCCGATCCCGATTCGAGTAATAGTTCCTCAGAGCGATCTACACCAAAAACGCGAGGAATGGCCCCTCGGAATGAGGTACATGAAAAACAAATTACAGCGAGAACTGGCCACACTGAGATGGTGTAAGTGAAGGGGGAAATTAAGCCGTGTTGCGCGGATATAAAAACGGCAGAGCAGCTCCGTGAATTATGAGGAGCGTCTCTCTACAAGGGCGCGTTTTAACAACTTGAGGGGAAGCAATTGCTCTTTGATAGCCGTTAGACATATTTCCTTTTCCACCCTGAAAGATAATTAAAGAAAAAATGAGGAACTATATTCAGAGCTGGGACGTAACGGGGCAGTTGCTCCTGGGCTTACCCACATCACAGGAGGTCTCCAAATCGAATAGTAAGTTTATTTTATGCTTTAGTTTGTTTTATGAAAGTTTATATATATATATATATATATATATATATATATATATATATATATATCGTAAATCCATGTTTTTCTAGGTAGAATTCTGAATATTCGCAGAGGGGGCCCTAAAGAAGCTTTTGCCCAGGGCCCCAATTAAGCTATGTCGGACCAGGGAGATTATACTAAATCCACTATTAATCCATATTCGGCGACAAAAAAGACAATTAAGTTTGCAGTAGCTATTTTAAAGTATCAATTTAAATCCCTCTGTGAAGGTAAGTTTTAGAAATATAAAATTTAATTCGGAATTCAATTTCATTAAATTAAAAAACAAAAAGTCAGAATTTAATATTCGTTGGAATTACTTTTAACTTTAAGAAGTTTCAACTGTTAAGTCAAATTGTGTGTAAAGGGGGGGAATGCAAAATCTTATGTATGTAGTTATTTACGTAGGTTAAGATAAAAAAAAATACTAATATATTTCAGATTTGATTTATTGTTCCTTCATTTTAAATTGTTTACAAAATAAAAGAACGAATTAAGTTATTTTAAGTTCTATTTAACCTTCATTTTTAATACGACATTTAATTATACTTTATTAATTAATAATTATATGTGATTAATTAGTAATTAATTAATTAACATTAATTAATAATTTTGTACAAAAGCACAATCACATAAATTAGCAAAACAAGAAGCGTGCAATTATACGACATATGCTGTGATGATGGTTTTGTACATTTATTTTTAGACGCGTTTTGCTAAAAGCAAATTGCTCACCACATTCCAAACTTAAATTAGAGAAAAAAATTATAATGCAAAATCCTGTTCAAGTATGGACCATCAAAAAGCATTCAAATGTGTTCCACAATGTATTGTTATCACGACAATTTTAAATCTCATCATCACGTAATCCCTTTCACAAATTCAACGAGATTAGAATCAATTGATGTTCGACCGATGGGAATCAAAGGCACTACTTGGCAATTTATTACTCGTTTCGCAGAATGAAAACGGCGAAGCATAAATTGAGATTCAGTTAGATGTTATACAATATGGTTATGCAAAATTACACAAACTAATTTCCGTCTCAAAAGACTTCAGACTTGTTTTATAGCACCATTTCTATTATTAAAAGGTCGTATTGAAGCAATCACGCAGTATTGGCTAAGGCAAACATAAAAAGAAAAAATGCATTCGCCTCTGAAGATAAATAAATCTTTGACAATTACAAAGCTTGCTGATGGTTTACCTCTTTAAAAAATAAGTTGTCGAAGTTCGAACGTATCAAATTGTTTATTTTAAAAATCGTTCCGAATTTCTGATTTCTACCATTCTAGTTAAACGATACCAATTTTTACTTTCTTATATACAAAATATGGAGAGAGTGTTATAATCGTTAAGAAAATTTGAACTCGAGATTTTGGTGAATCTCTATGTTTCAGACCACTCTGGTTCCGAAAAAATACATTTTTAGCATTATGTCTGTCCTCTCAATCTACTTGTGACATATTTAACTCAAAAACCTTTGAATTTAGATGGAAGAAATTTGGTATATGTTCTTTACACCAAATTCGTAAATCTCTATCAAATTTTGAGAAAATTTTCAGAGTATGTCTGTCTGTCCCACTGTTCTGCTCATAAATTAGCCAGATTAATGCAGAACTAAGATGGTTAGATGTTAGACGCTACACAGATTTAACATTGATGTTGCAAAAACATCTAATTTTGAACTACATCCAATGAGAAATTGAACATCTGTTGGTCTGCATCAACATAGGCATGTGAACGAGAAAACTCAAAAACGCAACGACTTAAAGGTATACGATTTTGTATGTTATTTTGTGACTGCAGTTGCATTACACAACAAATTTTCGTTTCAATCCGTTTTTTAAAAATGCATCTAAAACACCAACTGATGTTTGTTGGAGAGTAGGCGAGAAAATGTGTTTGGGAGTTCTCCTCCTACAGATATTTATTAAATGGTTCCTCCAAAAATATTTATTAACAGTTTTTAATGTATCATTTTAAAATTGTATGTGGCCTACTTTATACTCATAAATTCAATGATGTTTTGTTATTATTCAATGCAATGTCATTTAATTCAAAAGATAATTGTTTGACGGTCATTATTTTCTAATGGTTTTATCCTTTTTGTTCCTGTCTTGCATTTTAAACAACAATTTTCTTATGAATTGAAAAATTAATGCCTATTATCTTATATAGTGTGAAAGAATTCCAGAATGAAAGATCTTAGATATAATTGTTAGCGGGAAATTGCTAACGCTATAATAGTTTTTCTCAAGGATATCCTTAGAAACAACTTAGATCGAGTTTTTTAAAACCAGTATTGATTTTATTTTATTTTCCTTTTTTTAAATTCTGTCTCTACGTTTTTTTAAAAAAATTATATCTCTGTTTTTTTTAAAAATTATATTTATTATTCTTGAAATGTAGAATATTTTGCAAGGTATTCCTCTCCTATTTCACATACTTCGCGTTATAATATTGATTTAACCATAATAACTTAATACTATAATATTGAATTAACTATAAATCTTGGAGATTTCGCCGATTTTGTTGTTCATTTACCTTTCACCCGCACATGCGCACAAAATTAATTTGATCTTCTCAGAGAATCAGTGCAGTTTCTATCTAAAAATAATTTGGGAGGGACGTTCATCCGTTTTTCCATAAAATAAAAAAATCGCCATGGTTCACGTAATATTGACTCCTACTGGTGGAACCACATGTCATGACACGTTATGCGCTCAATGTTATCGCTGGACCCCAAAAATAGCTTAGAAGTCTCTATCGAGTCAGCATCAATTCCTATTTTTCCAAAGTTGGAAGAGGAGCCCTTTCTTACAGTCATGTTTAGGCGACCTTTAAAGGTCATTTTAGATGAAAAAATGAAGCGTAAGTTTTATTGAAACAGGTGGAAAATAAGCATCGATAAGATAATACAGAGGCTTAGATAATCCTTTTCAAGAAGAGAATGTGTGCGAAGATAAAACAGAAACAGAGTTATCATTTCCTCCGTAATAGTTATTTACCGGTGTGCAGATTTGGATGGCGTCATGCACTTTCAAACATCTTACGAAGATTTTGGCGAAGATATAAGAGTGACACTGAATACATTAACAATGAAAGGAATTCTAATGATTTGAATTGAGTTCCTTCCGAAAAGTATCGAAATGAGGCTGCATATTTCTTTAGATCTCACATTTTCCCCCTATCTATATAAATAAAAAGGAATGTTTGTATGGCTCTTATACGCTTATTTCATCCGATCGCGATGAAACTTTGAATACTTATTATTTGCATATATATATATGCATATATATATATATATATATATATATATATCCAACCCAAAAATCATGAATAATAAAGCTAAAAAAATGGAATAAAATAGAATGAATACTATTTACGCTTCTCCTTTATATATCAATGAAGAAATTCAGTTCCGAATAAAATAAGTATTATTCTGAAATAAAAATCATTAAGCAAGACAGTTATTTCAAATTCCAAAAGATGTTAAAAAATTATTTCTTCTGCGGCTGTAATGCGCTGGGTACCAGCTAGTATATTGTATTTCCCTCTCTGCATGGTTTTCTAATGAGATTTCAAGTATTTATTTGATTACTTCGCCACTACATCATTATGAAGACATCTTACCCGTAATAAATTACAAGATGAATGCCGCAGTTCAGAATGTAATTCTAAACTATGCAAGATAATCGATGCAATTGAATAAAGTTTTGTTAAAATCCTCGTCAAAAGAAAATAAAAAATCAGTTTAAAGCGAGAATTATGTCGTTTCGTGACAACAGCTTTAAAAGTTTTCACATATGATATGCGCAGTGGATCAACTTGAATTGTTACTTTCCGACAAATTATCAACTTTTGGTCCATTATAATAACAGTTTTCCTTTAATAATATTAGACACTTTTTACGCACATTTTTTTAAAAAATATTTAAATTAATCTCGATGGCGTAAATTATTCTAATTGACCCGTTATGCATGCAAAGTAGCGATTTTGAATGGCGAAATCTGCGCCACTGTTTATGCTGAGGACTATGATAAGGTTTTATGTTCCGAAATCTCTATCAAAGGGAGAGAGTCAGGAGGTAGGCAATGAGTGGTAATCTATCTGAGCTTTATACATTTTTAAATGAAATAAAAATTGAGGAAATCAGTATAATCATTGGACTCGGTTAACTTTGTTATGCTTTATTTTTATAGAGATTGTTGCTGCGAAGTAGAGCTTTCGAAAACAGATATTGTGTCATGAACTTTCACACACGCACACACTGATCTGATATGAGATTGAGACAGGAGAAGAGATCTCTTTATTTTCTAATTATTTAAAATGTATAGATTTGTGAATAAAATTCGCCAAATGGGCGTATCAGCATTTTATTTTGCTTTATTTTCTGGAACTTTAAGGCTGTGGTGATCCTGTAATCAATGTCGTGTTAAGGAGGGTGAGAGATTTTATGTAACATGCTCACTACCGCAGTTCAGGCTTCATATCCGGACATCCCATCTAATGAAATGACCCCCTTTATGCTAATTTTTAATTACTGTTAAATTCGTATAATTAAAAAGTAGGTGTAACCTGCCGGTAATGTTCGTAACTATGAAAGAGATCAAATTAATCGGTGTGGTTGCTAACGGGTTTCTTCTACAGATAATATACATTGTATCTGTGTTTTCGAAACACCATATGAAATAAAAATTGGCGAAATTGGACGATTAATTTGAGAGCAGAATGGAAGTCTCTTAAGTGAATAAATAAGCAATTACTTTTCAGAGTGCAAGGGGTTAAATTCATGCCTTGTTGAA